>CM040999.1:6486317-6594317 GCA_022985145.1 Pangasius djambal
TGACTGTGGAATATTTAGGAGCGAGGAAATTTCACGACTGGATTTGTTGCACAGGTGGCATCCTATGACAGTTCCACGCTGGAATTCACTGAGCTCCTGAGAGCGGCCCATTCTTTCACAAATGTTTGTAAAAACAGTCTGCATGCCTAAGTGCTTGATTTTATACGCCTGTGGCCAGGCCAAGTGATTAGGACACCTGATTCTGATCATTTGGATGGGTGACCGAATACTTTTGGTAATATAGTGTATATATATATATATATATACATATATACACACACACACACACACACATACACACAGAGTTAGGTTTGGTTGCATATGTTGGTAACACCTCAACCACAGACTTAGGAAATGACTGGCGCCACAAAAAACTTTGTGATTCATTGTGTTTCTTCCTGAGCAGACTGTGCTGAAGGGTAAATTGAATTAGTCAGAATTAAATAACAAACCATGCTTAAATGGCAATTATAAAATGGTGTTTTGTTTTGTTTTTTAACCGTAGAAGGAAAATTCATCTCTCATGTCAAACACACATCATGTAAAATATTTAAATATTTTATCTAACTATATTAGACGGTAAATTGTTTCCTTTATTATTATTTTTTTTTAATTAGGTTTCTAGTTCAGTCCTACGGAAAACAGGTGGCATTATTTCACAAAACTTAAATAAATAAAATCAAAAAGGTAATCATGATAAGATCATACATGCTGGTAAGAGTTCTTGCACCATTCCTTCTAGAATGAGCAAACTTAACTGTCAAAACACATTTGTCTCATTTTGTCATTAGTATGAAAACTGCAGTTCCTGCTACTGCAGAGGCTTAGGAACCAAAACAGGTCCACACCCATGCTTTAAGACAGTCATTGTGGGTTCTACTAACGCTTTTCTAGAATAACTCGGGTTTAAGTTAATTCTCTTCCTTAACCCAGTTGATTTAGAATGCTGTTATTATAGGATCTCTTTTAGCATGGCTTCGTGACTGTAATTAATGAGGATTTGCAGCAGACATTTAGGAGTAGTTCATTTCTCACAACAAAATCACTCTCTATCTTCAAAATCCATCAATTTTTTTGAGGCGGAGAAAGAGTCGTTCTCACTTTAATAACATGCCACCATTCCTACCATTACAGACAATATGGAAAAAACTGAGATCAAGAAGTTAACGGTCCTGGCTTAGTGGTTAACGTTCTGACTGGAAGGTTATGAGCTCCCAAATCCCAAGACTTGAGCAAAGCCATTAACTCTCAACTGCTTGGACTTTATCCTGTCTCAAACGTAAACTGCTTTGGATAAAAGGTGTCTGAGTAAATATATTCTGAACAGACGCAACACACCAGCTAGTGGTAAAGCTACATTTTGAAAAATACTTGTGAACATTTGCACATTTTACATTTACACCACCCAAGAGCACCATTTTCAGTCTATGTTCTCCAAGTCGCACTAGAAAAATCAACTCGCGTCTCACAAATAAGTGCACACTATGCATTCCATTTTGCCCTATTTCTTTGACTGAAGGAAAGCTTTCAGTTACAAGGTCCTTCTCCAAAAAATTTCGTGAAGTTTTTGGATTATATAAACATGCAATAAGATTTATCTCTCAAAAATTGTGTCAAATAATTTATTTGGATAGAGTTTAGGTTGTGCTATGTACACAATATTAAATAAGATTTGCTCTTAAGTTCTTAAAAGCAATATTTCACATAGATTTATGAATGGGCATAAAGTGCGGTAAAATTCACGCCTAACGCTTAAGAAGTCCATTAGCTTGATGCATGAATTCTGTCTCCAAAAGCCTCTCGTCCATACTGGACTGAGACATTAACAAAGCAGAAGCACTCAAGTAATTTGGTTTCTATGGATATATCACTCCCCTCCCATTAGGGATAATTGAGTCACCCCAACCAGGCTCGGTTCCTCTAGCACTCTGTTCTGTGCATTCTCCACGCAAGGCTAACCACACACACACACAGTACTGAGCTGATGTGTTTTGAGGACTACAGTGGAGAAATAGACTAGGGGGGGGGGAAAAATCATAATCAAGTGTATGATTATTGGACACCTGCTAGGAGATGGTTTTTTTTTTTTAATCCCTTAAGATCTTGGCTTTAATCATAGTAACTATTATGACTTATTCAGTAGTCATGAGAGAAGAAATTTTTAATTTATTAGCTAGCCCACCAGGCACGTAAAAAATCCAATGTGTTCTGCCCAGTCCTATGGTTTAGTTGTCCAGAAACTAATAATTTACTAGGTATAAAAGTGTTAGCTAGCGCAAAAAGAATTACATATGGAGAGCTAGCTAGTTAAGTGCATTAATAATTTAACATTTAACCACAAAGTGACTGTGTGTAGTAAGCAGGAGAATTATATGACGGCTTTGATTTCTCACTGCTTTAACATAATCTGCCTAATAAAAACTGCCTTGGCCAATGTGTGTAGTGCAGCAGGTGGTAGAATTCAAAGAGCAGTTCGGACCAGTGTGAAGCACATGAAGTTTAAAAACAGCCCCATACATGTGCTATGAAAGTCAGTAAAAAAAATTTTTTTTTTTTTTTAATTAAACTTTTCTGGTTGTTAAACCTACTTGTCCACTGTGCAACTATGGGGAGGAGAAAAAAACAAAAAAAAAAAAAAACCTAATAGCCTGGACACGAAATCTGCTTATCTTGGGCACCCAGGCACTAATTGATCCAACCCTTAATTAGCTGCAGTGAAGGTAAGATAAAGGGCAAAAAGTATGTCGACACCTGACCAATCATACCCATATGTGCTTGTTGAACATCCCATTCCAGCTTTAGCCCTCCCTTTTGCTGTTATAATAACTTCCACTCTTCTGGGAAGGCTTTCCACTAGATTTTGGAGCGTGGCTGTGGGGATTTTTGCTCATTCAGCCAAAGTGCATTCGTGAAGTCAGGCACTGAAATTGGGTGAGGAGGCTTGGGGTGCAGTCAGCGTTTCAATTCATCCCAGAGGTGTTCACTGGGGTTGATGTCAGGGCTCTGTGCAGGCCACTCTTAATTCCTCCACTCCAACCTTGGCAAACCATGTCTTCATGAACCTCGAGATTGTATGCAGGGGCATTGTCATGCTGGAACAGGTCTTGATTCCTTAGTTCCAGTAAAGCAAAATGGTAATATTACAGAATACAAACACATTATAGACAACTGTGTGTTTCCAACTTCGTGGCAACAGTTTGGGGAAGAACCACATATGGGTGTGATGGTCAGGTGTGAAGCTTTTGGCCATATAGTGTATGTAGTTATCAAAGTGAGGATTGTAATTCAATCAATCAATCAATCAATCAATCAATCAATTGCTCCTGTTATTTTAAGGGGTTAAACTCAATCCTCACATTAGCCCTCTATCTACATCTAATAATATCACTCTGCTTTCCTTCATCCTGTATTATGACTGTGTGGATTAGAGCTAACAGGAGTGAGCCATGCCAGGCTGAGTTCAACCTGGAAAGCCATAATGCCCAACATAACCGTAAGCCTGATGTGTGCCATTCTACCACGAACCTCACCCAAGCCGAAGGCTCATTTTTATTTAGAAATATTCTGATTAACTTGTTTTACAGGAAGCTTAATGTGGTGGTAGAAAAGGTTTAACTAGAACAAATGGCAAACCAAAGTGAATGATGGGTTTTACTTAACCAACCATGAGGTTTATCTACATAAGTTGGTCAACACATAGAGAAAGTGTCCCTGCCATTATGAAGCATGCTCTAAAGTCTAGACTTTCTTGTGGAACTTTCTGCAAGAAAAGATCTTTCTACAAAGGACAATCTGGTTTACATCTTCACTGGCATGATCCAGAAAAAAGAGAAAATACTACTAGACAAAAAATCCAGGCCTAATTTTAACCATAACAGAGTGGTATGTTTGACAGCTTGCTTATAATAAAGTAGAAGACCTTTCGTGATCACACTATTTTCATTCATGCCATGCAGCTCTAAACAAATGCATGCAAAAGATGTGGCTAGAGTCATGTTATTCTGTGTAACAAAAATATGTATGTGCAAACTATGTTTGACTGTAACTAGAAACTCACAGTTGGCAAGTTATACCATGCAACCCTTACCCCCCCCCGGACTTTTTTTTTTTTTTTTTTTTTTTTTTTTTTTTTTTTTTTTTTTTTTTTTTTTTTTTTTTTTTTTTTTTTTTTTTTTTTTTTTTTTTTTTTTTTTTTTTTTTTTTTTTTTTTTTTTTTTTTTTTTTTTTTTTTTTTTTGTAATTGTACTCATGCATTTACATCCTAGAAGCTTCATGGCTATTGTGTGCTGGTTATGGATGCTAATGTTATTTGCCTGTGTAATAGGTTTACATGTTGAAATGATGGTTTCTGACATACAGATACACGCTTATTCAGACAGACTATTAGGTCTGGCTTTGCTTACTCAAATGCAAATGCTGGCACGACTTGGCTTCTGCCCTGGAGCCAGCTCAACACTCTCTATTTAGTTTTGCACAGAGATTACACTCACATTATAGACCACAATGAACTGAGATGGGTGTGCTCATTTGTTAGTCCATTTATCCATGACACTGAAGATTACCATCATGTCTACAATAAGATCTACAGCCTCATGGGCTTCTCTAACCTCCGAGGAAGAGGTGCTACCACATGCATCTGTAAACCCCAAATCTCAAAAGCATTCTGTCATCTTCATTCTTAAAAACACATGCAACATTGTACCTGATGCACTGTGGTAAAATCTGAATGAGGATAGTCTGGTTTTGACCAAATTGAGTTTCTGCCTAATAATCTATTCTGACATCTGTACTTTAAGAAAACAAACATTATTTTACCAAAATGTCATAGAAGTATTTTTTATTTAGACCACATTTTATTCTTGCCTTGGCTGTCCCATGATCACATTGGGTAAATAACAAACCTTCTGGTAAAAATAGTCAGTCTACCTAAATATGTCTAAAACCTTGCTAGCTAAGTGTGCTTTTCACACACAGTGAATGTCAGGTTTTGAGCATGGACAGCTATGTGCCATAATGAAATGACACAAGCCTAATCAATTCAGTTTGTAATCCAGCAACGTTTCTAAAAATGTTCGCAAAGCTCATGCAGCATCATATCATTATCAAAACAGCGAATAGCATTTATACACTCTGTACAAATGACAGCAAAGTTTTAAAATGCTTAAATGATACGGGTGTAACAATACACTCTGGTCACTATTCCATTCGATTCACAATGTTTACTTGACAATTCGATTCAATTTGATTCTCAGCATTTTGTGAACAAAATTTAAATGAAGAAAAATTATGACTGAAAAGACTTTTTCAATAAATCGTATAACTGTATAAAACTAATTAAATCAAAAATAGTTACAAACAGAGGTTTAATATTGTAAACAAAATGTACTACAGGTTCATCATATCTTAAAAATGAATAAATAAATAAATTCTCCCAAATATTTGACTGAATAAATAAAGTCTCTGACCCAGGGAAAATGACTGATGAAACATACGGAGCTCTGAGGCGTCGTTTCAACCAGAAACAGGGCTCCAAAGTTCCATGGCCTCTCCCTCATTAACAGAGATTAGTTGAGGGAAGAGACAACGATGAGGCTTGTGCTTAAATTCCGCAAATGATTTTTACCTCAGGTGATGAGACAGAGACTGATGTGGATGACGATGGTCATCGAAGTGAGAAGGTTTTTTTGCCAATAAAATTATAATTCGTTAAAATTAAGCAGTAATGTTGGTTTTCCAGAATCTTTCGGTGGAATTGGAAAGAAATCTTCATATGCGATTTTCTTCTTTTTCACTTTTGAGGTAACCAGAATTTAAAATGCTAGAATGTAACTTGTGGTTGAGATATGGGCAAAAGAGAAATGTATTTTAGTTCAGGAAAACTTATAATTTTCAGAACGTCAGAAAGGGTTTTCCCAGGCTACCACATATATTTGGTTGAACTACAATTAGCTCTGCATTCCCACCCATTCCTCTAGTGTGTGACCTGCAGCTGTTCCCAGACATCAGCGCAGCCACACGCAGAGTTCCACAATAGGCTCTGTGTCCCCATGAGCTCACTGGAGCCTATAGGTTAAGAGGTCATGGCCTGGTTAAACCACTTTGCAGATATTGCGGTTATGAATGTGCTGCTGCTGCTTCAACAGCTGATTCACTGTTAGTAATGTGAACACTGCTTAGCACCTGCACCTCTAAACTTCCGTTTCATGTACCACACCCATGACTTCTTGAGTCACATCCATCAGTGATGAGATTACTCTCTTTTTCATCTTCTCATGAACCCATGTGTAGGCATGAATATGCACAAACACACAGTGAGTTAGGAAATACCTTGACTGACTCACTGGGGAATTTAACATTTTGCAAAAGCTCAGACAAGTCCCTCTTTCTCAGCTCCCCCTTTCAGCAAACAGAGCTCTTCTAACCGTGCACAATAGAGATAATTCAGGACACTGAAAATAGAGGGGTTCAGTTTTCAACCAATCCTCTTTATTCCCAATAAAGAGAGGAAGCTAAAAAAGGAGAAACACACACAGATCCTCTTTGCTTAAGGCTCGTAGGCAGTTCCTTCCTTGCTGCCACTAGCAGCAACCTCCGTCAGCTACAAGCCTAATATTAACAAGACTTGGGTTTGCATTTGGATTTGTATGAGGAATGGAGTTTTCCATAATGCAAGAAATGTAATCATGCTGGAAAACTCTGGTAACTGTGCCAAGATTCCACCAAAACACAGCAATGAAAGAAAAGAGTAGGATGAAGTGTGGTAGGGAAATAAAGAGTGAATGAAAGTGCCTCAGAATTCTTTAGAGGTATGGCGTAACTATGAAAAAAGCTGATGTTTGTGGAAATATTTCATCAATCTGGAAAAAAAAAAACAGTCATGGGGGCGGGGGGGGGGGGTTGGGTGAGTGAGAACTCTACTGAAAGCATCAAGTGATGAACACATTTTAAAAAATACAAAATACAATACACAGCACTTTGTATTACTTTCCCCTCATTGCATAAGTACTATGATACACTGATATCAAAACGTCAGACGGAACTTTAGGTAAACTGCCTAACACAAAGCTATAATTTTCTTTATGGTTTTGTGCTGATAGATTGCCTAGAGTTGCACCTAGAGCTTAATTAAGCTAGCTAATATAAAGTAAAGTATAAACAGTGAATGTAACTTGCTACTTAGCAATACATAACTGCCTATGTAGCTAAGGCTATAGAGAAAACTTGCTTTTAGGTGGCCAATATAAAGTGATGTATAAAGGGAGTGTATGTAACCTGTTAGCTAGCATTTCTAACGAACTATTTAGCTAATGCTATTTGAAAGTTTTTTTTTTAGGCAACTAATATTAATTGATGTATAAAGGGAGAGTATGTAACTTGTTAGCCATCATAAGCTATTTAAAAAGACTATTTTAGATAGCTAATAGCTAAAGTAATGTATTAATAGAATGTGCAACTTGTTAGCCAATGTTAACTACATATCAATTTAGCTATTTACAAAAGTCTGCTGCTTTTATAGCTAGCTTATATGCAGTGATTTAGAATTCACATGTAACTTGCTAGCTAGTTTTTCTTATTTAGCTAATGCTTTTTTTTTTTTTTTAAGTCTAGGTTTTCAATCTTCAATATATGGATTAATGCTGAGTAATAGTACATAGTGAGATCTTTTCAGATAATAATCTGAGTGAGAAAAACATTAGCTTTATATATACAAATATGTTCTGTTTAATAAAAAAAGTGGGGACAAAAAAATATAGACAAAGCAACAACAAAATAAAAACAGGGTCACTTAAAACCTCGCTTGTCTCAGGTAATGATGAAATGTAGATGATTAATGATCAATAATTATGCAATGATTAGTGCAAGATTAACCAACACTCTCCTCTAAAACCACCAAGGTTTCTAGACTGCAACTCAACGTTTACAGGATATCCTGATGAAGGAAACTCATCAGCTACAGTACAATTTTGCAGAAGTCAACAGCCCCGCAGTCTAATTACAAATATATTGTTAGACACAGCTTTATCAGATTCTTGCAATTAACTCTCTTCCCAAACAAAAATGAAAAACAAATGCAATAATAATATAATCTTCTCAGTAAGATACGTTTTCATCTGGAGAAGCAGGGGTCAGATGAGACAGCGCTGTTCACATTTTCCTCTTAAGTAGGAATGTTTTTTTACCGTTGTGTAACAGTGCTAATGTTGTGTAACACAACATCTCTATAGTATACTAAATAAGTATATGTAGAGTTATCAATAATTATTTACAGAATCAACTAGTTGGTGGGCATGAACTACTAGTCAATTAATCAAAGCCCTGTTTAGCCCTGTATAATTAGACTGGTTTAAGCCCAGGAATCCACTTGACAGTAATCTAATGCTTAACCACCACATAAACTGGGTTTATTCTCCATGTATTGCAAAGATTAATTTCCGTACTATTTGAAAATATAAACATAAAAATGTACTTTGACACAAAATATCAGTTTCTTCCTAAATTAATTACAAAAGCAAAAAGACACAGAAATGATCATTCTCCCAGGCTTTCACGTTATGTTTTTATCCTGTCGCTGCATGTTCTGCTGAATGTTTTCTGAGTTTATCAGACTTCTTGGTCGCATCTGGAGCCATAAACATCACATGCCACACGGACATACCAACAGCTTGAATGATCACCTACTTGATAAGCCATCGTTCCAACCCATCAAGATAAGAAAAAACACTCATATCAACACATTTTATTGTGTATCCAGGACACAGCTGTCATACTGACTTGATATTTTAAACCTCGTTGAAAAAGCTGTCGTTTACACACCCAGTGTTGAGCATTATTTCCTCATCAGGAATGGTACGGTTACCTTACTGACATGCTGTTTTGCTCATTTGTTGCTCCCTGCTGTTAAGCAGATGTGGGGCGCTCCTGAATAAACAAATATTTTCCCACAGAGAATGAAACGGAGCGTGGTGGGGTAGTCCACCTGTGGACCAATCACAAACCGAAACTACCCTCTGATGTCTAGTCTCCTTGGCTTAAAATACAAAGAATACGAACACAAATCCGGTGTTGAATAAAGCAAAGCAGTCATACTGAGACAAAGAAACGTGCAATGGTTATGATTATGCCTGTCTGCACAGGTTTGTGGTGTAATTTCTTTTTAACCTAGAAAAGCAGTCTGTTCTCAGACAAAACGCTTCATTTAAACAAATCAAGAACCTTCTAGGATCTCTGACTTTTAAAAGTAACATGAATTGATTGGACATTTGAGATGTGAATCCAGTATGTGTTGTGTAACACAATGAAGATCCTTAATGTCACTGCCAGATGAACCTCTGCACTGTGCCTGGACAAGTACACTCTTGGTTACATGTCAGAAGTTCTGTGTGTGTGGTCACTTTTACTTGTCACTGGAGGAGGGTACCATCAATGATATATCTTTAGTTTTAACAGGTATATTTTATACGGAACCGTGAACGTACACTCTTCGGCCACTTCAATAGGGACACACCTGCACATTCATGCAATTATCCAATCAGCCAATCAGGTGAGAATAGCGCAGTGCATAAAATCATGCAGATACAGGTCAATGCTCACATCAAACAGCACATTGGGGAAAAATGTGAGCTCAGTGACTTTGACAAAGGCATGGTCGTTGGTCTGAGTATTTCAGAAACAACCGATATCATGGGATTCGCATTTTTCTGTGTAGTTTACACAGAATGGTGAGAAAAACAAACAAAGCAAACTCCAATGATGTCTAGATAATTGCGTGAACATGCAAGGGCACAGGTGTTCCTTTTAAAGTGGCCTGTGAGTGTACCTTTTAAAATAATTTAAGGTACATAATTTGACCTTAAGGACCACTTATGCAACCAGCACTACAGGTACAGTTTAGTACCTTTACTTCTGAGAGTCTAAATGGAGGACTGACCATTTAGCAGAAATTGCAGGTCAAGGTCTTAGCTGCATAGAGTTCCCTGAAAAGTGAACTGCAGGGCTATAAACTACAAAATGTTGATGTTATGCACATCTCCATGACCAGTAACTATAACAAATCTGCTCAGTGGAAGATGGATGGAAATACCAGAGGGGAGAAGGAGTCAATAAAAAAAAAATCTTAATATTCTTAAGATAATAGTGATACAGTGAAAATATGAGACTGCTTACTGATGTAGAAGGTGTTGGGCGCCTCTGTGTCTTCATACTTGAGGACCAACAGGGAGCTGGTTTTTTCGTCATGACGGAGCCACAGAGAGACTCCCAGGATTACACATCCAGCCAGCTAAAGAGAGAGAGAGAGAGAGAGAGAGAGAGAGAGAGAGAGATTATGAGTCTTCCGGCCATTCTCTGTCAAAGTGATCCCTTGACATTGGGCATGGGTCAAAGTTCAAAGTTCAGCTTTCCTTTAAGAGAGGAACCAGCAATGCTGACAAATTCTAAACATGAACTTTACCAGACCTTTCCCAGATTTATTCCTTTAGAAAAAAAAACGCTGTGTTGGTATCTTTCCGTCGGCAGGTCTGAGTGACCCAATGATCCCCCTGTTCTGTTATCTCCCTGTTATGTTCCTTTCCATTTGGAGTATTGCAGAACTTATAAACAAGGAAAAACATCAGTGCACAAACTTATGAATCTGAAAACACATGTCAAGCCCTCTACGTTTCTCCTCAGTTTAAGATCTCTGCGTTTTTTAAGAGCAAAACGGAAAATTCTGCTCAGAGCCAAAGAAGCACAAAATGGCCAACTCTGGAGGTGGGACACCCTTCTTTAGGACTGAAAAGAAGACAAAGGTCAGACCGTCTCCGTCAGACAATTTTCAAGTTTCACTACAATGAGTGCTATTGTACGGGTGGGGGCTATTACAAGCGGGAAAGGGGCCTCTGTTTCCAAATAAATCACTGTCAAATCGAATCAGAGCTGTGCACTGCTGGGGCAGCTGGACCTCGTCATGAGCGTACAGACACTGTGGAGGAATGTAGGACACAAATAAAGGAGATCAGAGACAGTCCAGACCCCAGCGGGTGCTGACTAGCTGAGTGAGTGAGGGGAGATCCAAGCACACCACTCTCAGCAGAGAACTGGGAATGAGAGGAGTGGCAGATTGCAGCAGGAATTCCGGGAGAGTTCAGGTTTTTAGGTAACAGCTCAGAAAACAAAGAGCTGCTACTTTTTTTCCATTACGTTCTCTTGTGTTCTGCCGACCTCATCACAGGATCCAGCCCCCCCATCACCAACCCTGACCTCCTTCCTCTTTTCCTCTCTCTCGGTCATACACACACATTTGTGAACAGCTGCACAATGAAATTATCCAGCCATAGGTCAAATTCAAAGGGATTTTCCTTCACTTATGCGCCATATGAACTGAGAAACATGGTGGGAAGACAGGATTTTTCCCCCTCCCAGGGTTTTAACATTAATCCCAGTGTTAGCATGGTGTGACACTGTTTAAACGCAACCAAATAAAAGATTAAGAAGTTTACATGTTTAGACTAAGAAATGCTTTCCCTAAAAAAAAAATAAAAAAAAACGCTAAAACTTTGGAAAGTGTTTCTCTGGAAAAAGACAAAGAATTAGCGCAAATGAAAGTGATCCAATCCTGTAATCTGAACTGGTGCCACGCCAGACTGCTGTCCCCGGAGAGATAAAGTTCAACCACTCCTCTAAGGGCTTGAAGCCGTCTGAGTAAGTGTGTGTGGGACTGATATAGAGATTCTCTTATCCCACTCCTCCCCCCTCGCTAGCTCTCCATTTTGGTCCATTCCAGAGCTCAGGCAGCCCGTTGCTCAGTTACCGGGTAAATACAAGGCCTGCCGGGAACTACACTCATCTTCAGAAACACAACCATGTTCACTCATGTCTTGATTTTACATTGATACCTAAACTATGGGAGTTTCCAGTGCTCTTTTTATCGTTAGTCATAACAAGAGTCAAGTCCAGCCACCATGGTTACAGGAAACTCTTGCTATATTAGGAGTAATCAAGAACTACATTTCTGGAAAATTCTGCTATTACACTCCAGCTGTCTCTCTTTCGTGCTTTTAGAAGCTCCATATATTCTAATGTATGCTTTACATTATGGCTTCCCATAATTCACACATGCACACACATCACCTAATAGCTGCCTGCTGCCCAACTGTAACCCTAGCCCTAGGCATAATTGTACATACCCAGCAAGCCTTAATAACGACTGTGGAGGAAATTACAAACGGTTATGCCGAGTTATGCTCTTACAGCGACCAAGTCATGTGACAGAGCTTGAACCTTTAGCTGAAAGCTCAAACTATTTAATGACATCATTGGCCTTTCTTCATCCACTTTCTTACTCCGATCACCATTTTCAAAATATTTAGACTTTTTTTTCTCTCTCTCTCTTAAGTATTTATGTGCATACCTCTTGTAGGATGTTTTAAATATTCTTGAATTTGTCTCCTGCACTTTGAGAAAGACCCTGTTGAAAAAATTCATGAGATCAGATTTTTGGTTGCACCAAACCACATAAATGTTTAAAATCTGGATGTGAATTTAGTTTAATTTCATTTGAATCAATTTGTAAGAAAAGGTATGAATGTCCATAATCTTCATACCAAGTGGTGCAAACTGCAACTACTGTGAAATTCTTTAAAGATTTAATGTAAAATATTTCCCAATCTACATCATATAGCTTCCCAAATTTACATTCAGTTTATTACTCTTAGACTGTAACATGACTCATAGATATTTTTAAAGGGTTCAAGAGATTGAAGACATGAAATGACACATCATGTTGCGGATTAAATAAGTTGGCATTACACCCAAATTATAATTCATTCTACTAACAATGCAAGGTGTGTTTATGCTGAAAGTGAAAGCTCAGTACAGGTGGGCATAACGATACTGCAAACCTGCATAAAAAAATGGAAATATCCAGACAAACAACAAGACGATTTGACACACTGACTTTAATTTAACATAAGTGTGAAAACTTGGGTAACCTGTTTCTCTTATTGTTGTGCTGATCTCTTATCTATATCCCTGATGCAATAAAGTAAAAAGTTCTTAAGCATGTTATCACTGACTGCACTTTTTATATCAGGGTCACATACATGTGTGCAATAAAAGTGTGTTCTGAGTTCAATTTGAAGCAACTACAGTCTAGAATACAAAACCATTACACATCCAGGGAAGCACTGAATGGATGTGTGGTTTTTCAATGTCTTTGTCAATACAGATGGGTCATTAATGATAAACATTATAATGATGACTTTACTTATGCATTATTTATTTCAGTAAGTCTACTGAGATTAAAACCTCTTCTGCGAGGTGAAAGCTGGATGAAAGATGGCAGTATAATATGAGATGATACCATCAGGTATTAGATGACTGACCTCTAAGTGGAGGAAACAAAATGGCCAGACACCGATTTTTTTTTTCCAGTTAAGTACGGTGCTTTGGAGGGACTTCCCTGGAGTGAAGGAGAAAGCTGTAAGTGTGCACACTGATCTCAGTCTCTAAACAAGATGGAGGAAACATTTCTTTAGCCTGACTTGTGAAACTTGCCAGTTGCCCTAGAGCTTAAAATATCTCCAAGACCATAATATTCCCCTCCCATTTTGTTTTGGCTCATAGTGTAGATTTAAACCTGACAGTATCCTTTTCTTAACCACTAAATAATATACCAGTAGAAACGCCCCATTACCACACACTCGCAGCAACACCCAGGTGATGCAAAGTGGCCGGAAGTCATTCATTTTCAGTGAGAGCTGGCGATCTACAGCGACAGGATTTGGAGTAAACATGGTGCGAAATAGGTGGGGAGAGTGACGTCAGAAAGTTCGGAATGAGACGCAATCAACTATGAAGACTACCAGCAGTAGAAAGGGATGGTGGTTCGCTCCTTCTTTCCCTTACTGTGAAACCTTTTTTGTTTCCTAGTTTCTAGTCAAGGCTTTCCAAGCTCCTATAGGATTGTCTAAGATTTAACCAAATTACAAACACAAACACAAGCCATTTCTTTTCAGAATTTCTATTTTAGCATGAATACATCTGATTTGTAGTCAAAATGGGCAAGACATCTCATTTTTAGCAGAAAGCCATCTAATTTGTGGTCAAATGGGTGGTCTTGCACAAGGTCTGTAGCCAGCTAGATCATTTGTCTGACCATACTACACCACCGGAACTAGTAATGAAACCACGGTAACCGACAGCAAGCTAAAAAAAGAGCAACACCCATACAGTGTATAGTGAAAGGCACAGAACATCCTGCCTATAAAACATGCGAATAAACCTATAAACCTACCTATAAAACATACATAAATATGTACTATGGTGTAGCTGTGGTAACACCTTAAATGCAATAGAAGTTAGTTACAGCTGTGTCATACTGTGTAGACTGCTCTATTCTCCTTCATTAACAACATTATTATTTATTAAAAATTATATTTAACACCCTGTGATCAGAAAGAATGATCAGTGTTGCATGTCAGGTTTTTTTTTTTATCTGTGCTCTTCAGTGTTTTAACCCTTAAGCCCTACTTTTTTTAAATTAATGTATTACATAATGATTCTTTATCACTTCTTTATCAATACAGGGTTCATACAGAGCCTTTTGGTCAAAGCTACTAGCACTTACGAAAAAAAGATTACAGCATTTTTATGAGTTTTAGGTCACTTGCATTTGAATGCCTTCTTTAGTCTATATATATATATATATATATATATATATATATATATATATATATATATATATATATATAGAAAGCAAGCACTGTCTCTTTGCTGACCACAACTCTTTCCTGCCATTGTACAATCTGAAAAGGAAGTAACTGGACAAGTCCAACCAATCATGTTGTTCAGTGCATAATGTGGTCCACACCTGCATAGTGCGCTCCACACCTGAGCTCACTTAAAGCAAAACCATTGCTTTTATATGGACCGGAGGTTTCCTGGCCTCTCAACCACCTCAGGTTTTAAAAAACATTCAACTGTAAGCTAAAAACAGACACAGTTGTGTCAGCCTTAGTCCTATAGTGTCATTTGCTTGCCCTAATACACAGTGGGAAGCCTGATGTCCTACTTCTGCTCAGAGATGAGTGCATTGCCATTGGGCAATCGCAAGATTAACTGTAATAGGATGCAAAAAGAATAACTAGCTTAAACAAACTGAATTCTCCACTAGAATCAACACGACCTAAGAGGCTCAATCAACATTCTTCCCTGTTACGCCCACGCCAAAATATTCTTTTTCCAGAATTTAAGGTCAAAGCAATCTTCAAGACAAATGTGCATGCCTGTCCTTGTTGTGGTAGAGTAAATATTATTAAAACCGCCTTGAGCTGGTATGAACCATTTTCATCAGATACAGGGTAGGCTAGAACACCTACACAAAGTGAAAGACATCCTGTTGCAATGCTTTCTTGAATACCCTCTCCATTCCGGGAAGCGTCATCTATAACGAGTGTGATGGGTCTTGTTAGACACTCCCTTCCTGGACTCCTCCTATTCCCTGCCAGAGTCACAGTAGAGGCTATTTCTACCCCGTGACTCACTGATAGGGGTTTGCAGAATCTCTGGCATGCCAAAGCTAGAGCCCATATGACTACGACCACAATTCCTATCAGACCACACCTCAAAATTTCTCTTTCAATTTCAGCTTGAGAACCTGACCTTGGCTTTTTATATTTATTGCATGTAGGACATGGATCCTCTCAGGAATTCTGTTTGTAGTATACACAATCCACTAGAAAATCATATCCACCTGTTGTGCACTTGACATAAAATATCGAACAAACCTCCTTAGCCACTATCAGTCTCAAGTTTCCCTCAGGGAGAAAGTGCAGATAAAAGATAAATGAATGAAACCCATCAGCGGTGCAGATTGATGGGCACAATTATATGCGCTTTATTCTCAGCTAACTCCTCTCCATTGTTTGAGAAGACCCTATGGTTTTTGTTTTTTTTTCCGCCAGTAAGCGCTGGTGTTCCTGCCCCAGATTAAGTCTAGTCATAGAGTAAAGAATGTCCAAAGGCAGTGCTATTCCGTTCAACGCTCCATCCGGGGCTAAATCTGTGTGTGGAAAAACTGCCTCACACACTGAGGTCTTTTACATGTGTTTGGTTATTTTCCACAGTCCCACTGATGACTCATATGACTCTTTATACAGAACATCTGGTCACAATTAGTCATTTTACTATGAATTAAAAGTAAGTGCTGAAACTGGTTTATGGCTGGTTAATTCTTAAAACTTGTTCATGCCACCCACACACACACACACACACACACACACACACACACCACAGCATTTGGGCGGCATTTAATTTCGAGACACATTTACAGGACTACTGGTTTTAGATGTTAACCTGTTGAAAATATGGTGTCTATTGGAAACAAATGTTCCAACGTGGTCTCACAGCTGCAAATTTGCCCTTTTTTTTTGTACCCTTTCTCCCAAGTTTATTCACATGAAATGAAATGAATTGAAATTCAAGCACATTGCTCTTCTTAGCCTGGAATTTCTGATGCAGGATACCCAACCCTGTTTTTGTTTGTGTGTGTGTGTGTGTGTGTGTGTGTGTGTGTGTGTGTTTTATCTACAAAAATCACACTTCACCTTCATTTCTTCACCCTCCAGTAACACTTAAACCCTCTTTGTTATATAACATGTACAACATAAAGCCCACACCAGGTTTGCTGCAAAACCATTTGTTCAGGCGTTGGACAAGCCCCAATCTGAATGCTGGGTCAGCTTCTTAAAAAAAATAAACTAACTAACATTTTAAGGAACTGAAATAAATGCGCACTATTCGACACTGACGGACAACAGTCTCATTATTATGTTATACATAGCTATATACAGTACTGCTAAACCCGTGATTTCCTTTCCAGTTTAATCTCTAGACTCTGAAAACCTAGGACACAACATCGCCCTTAACCCAGCTAGCTACTAGTCTCGTGCTCTAGCTGCTTCATTGGCTAATATCCGGCTCCTCTGTGTAAATTACGCAGGTCACGTTAAAGAGCTCGCGCGACTGTCTTCATTCGCAAAGAATAAGATCCATAATTCCGCTTATTTTCGCTGTTTACACTCCTAGGTCTATGGTACACGTACTGTTTGAGCCGTCTGTGATAACAGGACAGACGGCGACGTTGTTGCTCACACGGCTAACGCGAGACAACACACACACACACAATCCGTTATAAACATCAACCAAGCACTCACCCAGAAAATAAAGTTGAAGAAGAACAGCATGTATTTGATGCATTTCGTGCAGCCTTCCACTCCCATGGTTGCGGGTTTTGTAGTGCGTCTGCTCCTCTTTCACAGCGAGAAAAGTGTGAATTCACCGAAGTGTGTGTCGACCAGACAGATGTGCGCAAGAGAAAACTCGGATTTTCGTGGGCAGCCCGTTGTGTGCGTGTGTGCTCCTCCGGAGAAAAGAGCGGGCAACACCCAGCTCCCCCCCTCCTCCCAGGGAAAGTGGGCCAGTCCAAAAAATCATGGCGTCTGTATGCACAAGCCCTCAATTACCCTCAGCAAATATAACTTCTGCTTATTCCGAGTGTCTTTCTCAAACTGTCTTGACAAGACCAAAGAAATGATCAACAGCTCAACATGTTTATGCCCCATACATCATGGAAGACCCAATTCATTAGACTTTTTGTATTTGGGAATTATTATTTTTTGCCAATAGTCAATTTGAGCTTGAAATAGTTTCACATTTTTCTAATGCGAATTGACCCATTCTTGGAAATGGTTAAACAGAGAACCCTTAAAGGAAAAGTCCAACCTGAAAAGCATGAAATACAGAAAGAATTGTGATGTGCTTAGTGACTCTGGTGCTAATTTATTGGTTGGTGGTGTACTTCTGTTGTTCCCATGAGAAGTTAGCGGTTGTATGCTTTGCTGACGTCACATGGGGACATTGCTAGCACAGTTACAATGGTGAAAAAAACAAAAGAGCAACAGCTTCTTTTCTCACCATTGTTCAGCAACATTCAACATCATACATGTGCTGTTATACAGAAATAATGGACTCTGGGGGTGTGAGGCCACTATACCACCCACCCCCACAGTCTGGAGTGTGTTATTCCGCTTATAGCATAGTGATTTACCAACAGTTACATTGTTTAATTTATTAAAGAATGACTCGTCACACATTTCAACGGTTTGTAGTTAGACTGAAAGTTGTGAAACGTCCGTGAGGCAAATTAGTTCCTGTTCTCACCTACGCTATCGCTGCGATCAAGTCATTCTTTACTAGCCTCTCACTCACACACACACACACACATACACACAAAGTGCAGCCTGTCATTTTCCATAAAAAAACAACTACTTTGTTAAACAACAATCATTTTTAATCTGGTTATTATTAGACTTAGATTATTTGGAGCATCTGCTCTACAAGTCTCTGTGTATGAGCTGTTACTATAGAAACAATAATGTATTAGAATGAGGGCATTAATATTAACCAATCATTCATGTTACAGCGGAACTACCTGTGGTGTTATACAAAAATAATGCACACCTTTTAATGAATCAGATTTGAGTTTTCAACCGCACTGTGGTATAGCAAGAAATCAAACATAGTATTAGTAGAAAGAACAAACACTGGACCCAAAGTCCCAGAATGCAATGCAGTTATTGTATATTTCAGTACAACTGTTAGAGACTGGGCTCAGCTAGTTAGCAACCTAGATTTAAGGGTTCTTTGGTTTGTCTCCCTACACAACCTTTAAAATGTTCTATGAAGAAAACATACAACTGAGTGTTTTCCTTTCTGTGGGGATGCCACGTCGAATCTAAACACTCTCGTCCAAAAACATTTCAAGATTTCAGTAGTGTAGTGGTTCCAACAAACATTTTGCCATTAGGAACTAATGGATTTACAAGCCTCCACTCATTGTCCATTCAGTTACAGATTCAGGCCATATTAAATGTGAAATAAAATGAATTGATGTATCTTAATGTAATATTCATCAGAATCTTAAAAAAAAACATTTTCCTGTTTCCTTGTAAAAACAAGAAGAGTGTATCAACAGCAGCACACTACACAGACAGTAATTTTTTTTTGTTAATCGAGTTGTTCAATGAAAAGTGTAGCACAATGAAATAATAGTTCAAATCATTTAAATTTAGATAAAACTTTAGCAAAGTTCAGCCTTAAAATTTATTTTACTTTTGCAAATGATGCCCCAGGCTGCTGTGTAAACTAAATCAAATAAAAGTGGTAGTGTTATCTGGGTGGTGTCCTGGTAAATATGTGAGACCCATTGCAGCAGTTTCTACACTGCAGGCTGACTACACTCAGATCTAAGGTTTATGGGTTAGGGTTTAATGCAAAAAAAGTGAAGCTTGTGAAGCTTGTGGAAATACTGGAATCATTATATCAATACCATATATGACTCTTAAACTATGTTTTATAAAAGCTACAAAAAGCTTAAGTAAAACCACTGAACAGCTCTACATACAAGGTACAAAATTGGTCCTTTACACAGGATATGCTTTTATTACATATACGCATTAAAACATTATGCTAAACT
Organism: Pangasius djambal; assembly: GCA_022985145.1. NCBI lineage: Eukaryota > Metazoa > Chordata > Actinopteri > Siluriformes > Pangasiidae > Pangasius > Pangasius djambal. The sequence goes on from CM040999.1 coordinate 6,505,831, forward strand.
ATAAGCATTAAGCTAAATGCTTCAGCAAAGGCATACTTCATAATACATCATGATACATGCTTTAATACCACACCCCTATTTAAAATTTGTAGGAGAATGTAATACACAGGTAACACATGGTATATACTGTATATTATGTATGTATAAAATCCAAGGATGAAAAGATAGAATTTCAATACAGATGTGCTCTGAATAATATTCAGCATCCTTATTGTGACTTTACTGTGACATTTGTTTACAAAAATAACAAATAATTAGACAAATAATTAGTTTGGTAAAGGAGAGTAAATAATTCAAGGCAATTCTTTTTATTCATAACTAGTCCATGGCTCCCTCTGGTGGTTAACAGCTATGAGGACATTTGAGAAGAGTGTCAAAAAGTCACATTTTTTGAAAAAAAGTTTAAATGATGGAGATTGTTCAGTGTGCTCTGGGCATCAATTTATAAGTAGTAGAAAGCATGCATGTTTCTAACCATCATTAATATAATAATCTTCTCAGCCACTATAAAATTATCCAATAACTTGTATAAAACTTCTTTATTATAAAGAAAAGAAACCTGGGAGAGAGATCAGTTAACTCTTAGGACAAGTCAAGTTGGACTTAATAAGATATGTTGTGTAAAGCATCATTTTGTGTCTGGTGTGTGGAACAAATCATGCACATTCTCAAGCATTTTTTCCCTAACAAACATGTAATTTAAATGTATAGTTTGGTGTTGTTGTCATTGACTAATGTGGATGAAGGTGAAATTTTTAAACTGTACTGCAGCTTGCTGACATCTAGCTGTTGAAGTCTCATTACTAGCCTCTATCTGAGCAATAAGCCTCTGGCTAGATGCAAGTATGAACAAACTTAGGGCTGGAAATAATACAATAACAACCAATGTTTCTATTAACAATAACTTCTGCAATTGTCATGAACCATCACGGTTACAGTGGATCTTGAGCCTATCCCGAGAACACTGGATAGTGGGAATACACCCTGGATGGGTTGCCAGTCCATCACAGGGAAACATACACACCTAAATGGCATATTTTAAATAGGTGGGAGGAAACCAGACAACCCAGAGGAAACCTGAGCTCAGGATTTAAGTAGGATCCTAGGAAATGTGTGTGCATCACTTAATTTTCTGCATTCATCCACCAGCTAAAACATGTAGAATGCGTTAAGAAAATGAAACAACATTTGCTTTAAGGCGGGGTGTATAGGCCTACTTGCTTTTAACTATGCATATGTGTATTCAAGATGGCTGCTGTGTGCATCTTGCATTTTTTTAGTGCGTTGACTATGCACTTCTGGGAAAAATAACGCAATGCATGCGGTGCAGTAGTAACACAAACAGTGGGGGCAGTATCGTGAGGTGACACATCCTTAAAAGTCTGAACAGTTGTGTCTTAAATCATGTAATTAGATATTCTAGACAGTTTTTGAGTAGTTGTTGTATGGGTGCTCAAAGGTCTGTTTTGCGCACCAATCTTCTGGATATTTAAATTAGTAATTACTTTTAAATGTAAGTTTAAACAGTTTTCAGATTTGAGATACAGCTGATAACAGTTATTACAAAAGCTACTGTGTGTGGTTAAATTTTCTATACTACTGTACAGCGCTAACTGCTCGCAGAAATGTCGGTATGAAATAGCTGTACATTTTGCCGGACTGGATTTTTGGGCTCAGCAGTGCCATCTAGTGGATATGGCTATTAATCAGGGTGTGCTGCTCGCGCATGCGTAATTACGTACACAGTATAGCACAGTTTAAAAACGAATCCGTTCCAGCATTGACCAGATTACAGAAGAGCGGAGTAACAGCTGCACTTTATCCTTTTGACCACTAGATGGCGGACAGTGAGTTAGAAATGCTTCTAGTGCTGAACTCTGAAATGATGCGTCATTTTACCATCACTAGCATTTATTATAATAAAATTGTGTTTTATAAAGTCTATATCAGATAAACAAACAACATAACAGTGAAAATTATTCAATTATAGCATTTAAGCATATAAATAGCTACTCATATACGAAATCGTGTCCATTCTAAACAAATTTTGTCAAATTATTTTAGATTATTACAAATATGGAAATAAAAAGGGAGAAATCGCAGTGGTTTTGTTTTGGGTTTTCGGGATGCAATTCCTCATTGACCAGCAGATGTCGCTAGTTTGCACATTCGCTAGTTTCCTCACTGAAACACTGACTTATTTATTTATTTATTTATTTATTTATTTATTTATTTATGTATTTATTTATTTATTTATTTAACGATTGGTTCAGTTTGTTCAAAGCTTCAGAAAGCCTACATCACTACAGAATACTTTTTTAAAAATAAAATATTCCACTTGTTCATAAGATCAATAAATATGTTACTCAATATGAAGGGAAAGATTCTTGGCATCTGTGTACTATATTCTTCTTCTCCTCCTCCTTCTTCTTCTTCTTCTTCTTCACCATCACCATTATTATTATTATTATTATTATTATTATTATTATTATTATTATTATTACATCACACACAATCACTGTCTTTCACTTCAAGCATAAGATCCCTGCTTTTGTGTGTCTTTAGGATATGGAGCTATCAGTCACTGTTTGTCTTCGGTAATTGCCTTTGGGAAGCGCAGAAGCTGGATCAGTTCTTGTCCCTGGACTTAATGAATTTCTGACTGTGAAACCTTACAGAGAGCCCTAACCACTTTCCTTTCTTGCCAGGCAGAGGGATTAACCAACCACACTCATTACTATGTTTTATTTAACAAGAGATACAGTTAGGTCTGGAAGTATTTGGACAATGACAGAGTTTTTGTGATTTTGCCTTCATACACCACCACAATGGATTTGAAATAAAACAATCAAGATGTGTTCGAAGTGTAGACTTTCAGCTTTATTTTAAGAGGTTCCACAAAATTATGGCATTTAGCATTTAGGAATTACAGCCGTTTTAAGCAAAGTGCTTCTGTTTTCAGGGGCTCAAAGGTATTTGGACAGTTGACTGACAAGAAGTTAATTGACCAGGTGTGGTCCATTCCCTCGTTACTTCAAGACAAATGAAGCTGATAAAAGGTCTGGAGAGATATCAGGTATTGAGATGGCATTTGGCAGCAGTTCGACTGGAGCTACCAATATGAGAGATATATAAGATATATAAGAGAGATAGCAAAAACCTTAGGTGTGTTCAAATCAACAGTTGGGTACATTCTTAAAAAGAAAGAATGCATTGGTGAGCTCAACAAGCTCGCCAGGTAGGGGTGGAGGGGGAGAAGGTAGGGGTATCATTGTCAAAATCTACAATCAAGAGACGCCTTCATGAATGTAAATACAGAGGGTTTACAACAAGGTGCAAACCACTGGTAACATTCAAGAACAGGAAATCCAGATTAGACTTTGCTTAAATAAAAAACCTCCAAAAAAAGTCTGACCAGTTCTCATGCAAGATTAACTTGTTCTAGAATGATGGGAAGAGAATAGTATGATCCAAAGTATACCACATCATCTGTCAAACATGTGGAGGCAGTGTTATGGCATGGGCATGTATGGCTGCCAATGGAACTGGGTCACTGGTGTTTATTGATGATGTGACTGCTGATAGAAGTAGCAGGATGAATTCTGAAGTGTATAGAGCTATACTTTCTGTTCCAATTCAGTCAAATGCTACAAAACTGATAGGACGCCACTTCACGGTACAGATGGATAATGACCCAAACGTACCGCAAAAGCAACCCAAGAGCTATTTTAGGCAAAGAAATGGAGTCGTCTTAAATGGCCGTGTCAGTCACCTGACCTCAACCCAATAGGGCATGCTTTTCACTTACTGAAGACAAAACTGAAGGCAGAAAGACCCACAAACAAGCAGCAAATGAAGGCAGCTGTAGTAAAGGCCTGGCAAAGCATCTCAAGGCAGGTAACTCAGCATTTGGTGATGTCCATGGCTTTGTTAAACCGCTTAAATTAAAGCTGAAAGGCTACACTTCAATCATTTCAAATCCCTTGTTGTGGTGTACAGAGGCAAAAATTACGAAATTGTGTCACTGTCCATATATATATATATATATATATATATATATATATATATATATATATATATACACACACACACACACACACATACACAAACACACACACAACTGTATTGTCTGTGGTCTGTGCCACGTCGTTCCTAGCGGACATCTCCCGAGTTCTAAAATTAACAGAATTTCAAGTGGTTAAGCAATTGCGCATGCGCATTGGCCAACCGAAGTGAACCGATGTTGCTGCCTGTCATTCTTTTTTTTCCCCCTTCTTTGAGGCACGCACTGCAGTGACACAGAGAAGCACAGAAAAACACAGGGACCAAGCGTAGGTGAAGGATTGAAGGATTCCCATGCTGTTCCGATCCTAAGTATTATTAGGAGATTTAAAAACACACCCTTAACGTCTCCTAACACTCTAAGACCAGTTGATTTCGGATGGCATTGCATAGGAACGCGCAGATATGAGATATTATCCGCACGGATTTGAGCTGATCACAAACCTATAGACATCCCACCAAGCCTGAGGAGGAAACCTTTTTCACATCCTGGGCTGAGAGAGGAGAGGAGAGATCATCAGAGACTCTACACAGGGTTTGAGGAGAGGAAGAGGAGAGCGCTTTGGCAGACTGGAGCTGTCCATTCAGAACCAAGACACATACAGCGTCCCCTTTTCCTAAATGCCGCCAGTGCCACTGTTCTGTGGTTGCACATCTGTATAGGATCTTTCAGTGAAGAGCATTATGATGTTGGAGTGCATGCCGTTTGGAGAATCGGTTCACGTGTTCGTGGGAGCTTCTTCTTCGACACCGTGTGTTTTATTTTCCTAATCGCTATCATATCATTCTCGATAAAAAGCGATTTACATAAGCTATGCGTAATTGGAGACACATTTCAAAGTTGCACGACCACCACTGATCGCGTGCTTAATCTTTTCGGTTCAGTGCAACCCTCTCGTTAACCGGTTCACCCATTGCGCGCATGTTTCCCCCGGGTCGGTGCGCGTTGCCTCGCCCGAGCTGTAGGATGTAACACCCGGCCCTCGCTCGCGACATGCCCGAGCGACGCGATGGTCCAAGGCGACGAGAAAGACCGAGTTGTGATTAACGTCGGGGGGATCCGGCACCAGACCTATCGCAGCACCCTGCGCACTCTGCCGGGGACGCGCTTGGCCTGGCTCGCCGAGCCCGACGCCCACAGTCACTTCGACTACGACGCCCATGGCGACGAGTTTTTCTTCGACCGACACCCGGGCGTCTTCGCGCACATCCTTAACTACTACCGCACGGGGAAGCTGCACTGCCCGGCGGACGTGTGCGGCCCGCTTTATGAGGAGGAGCTCGCCTTCTGGGGCATCGACGAGACGGACGTGGAGCCGTGCTGCTGGATGACCTACCGACAACACCGCGAAGCCGAGGAAGCCCTAGACAGTTTCGGCGGCGGGCCCGCCGACATGGGCAGCGACGACGTGGATGGAGACGGTCTGGGCGAACCCGGGGACGGCGACGACGAGTTGGAAATGACCAAGAGGCTCGCGCTCGGGGACACGACCGATGCCAAAACGGCTGGACTGTGGCAACGATGGCAACGTCGCGTCTGGGCGCTCTTCGAGGACCCTTACTCTTCTAAATATGCAAGGGTGAGTGATGAGAAATGTCACAACATGAGTAAAAATGATCACAGCCGCAATCATGGCCTTTAATTTTTCTGACTTTTGAAACCTTCCTGTTTTCCATGAAGCTGCAGAGCAGTGGTGCACAGCTCTAGTTCTGGCAGGCTATAAGTCTGATTTCCCTGATTTAACTCATTAATGAATATCCAGATTTAGCGGAGTGTCAGTGCAGGGGGTCACACTGTACAGTAACTTAGGGAAATGACTGTGCAGTGTAAGTAAGTAACAACTTATAAGTACACATTCATACTGCCTGCAGAACAGTTGAAGTGTGCGTATGAGAGTATACAAATGTTAATGCCAACTCATTAGTTTTTGGTAGACATAAGAATCACATCATATACTATAATTATTCAAAGCTGCCTTGTATAATATTTTTTATTTTTTATACTCAATATTGTGCACATATAGCTGGTTATAAGTAGCTTCTCTAAGAAAGCAAGCAAAAAAAAAAGAAAAAAAAAAAGACTGCAGCAGCGAAAATTTCAACTCTGTCTAACTGTGGACTAACAAAACTTCCTTGAGAGGAGGCAGTCCTCCATCTCAATTACTTTGTGAACTGGAAGCAAAGTGCTAGCTTTATGGAGCTATGGATAATCCTAGGATTAGGGTGGAGTCATTGATCAAATGGAAGAAATGGCAAAGAGGGATGTTGTTTCCAAAAGCTCTGGTTGCAGGAAAATACAGCCTTAAAAGGGGTGGTAAACAAACCTGAGTGATTTGAAATATTTGAAAAGAAATAAAGTGTGCTTTGCTGCTGCTTAATAGATAATTATTTTGTATGGAAGGCAATGTAATCTGCTGTCCTCCAAAAATGTAACACATTAAATTTCATGGCATAATTATCTAGAGAAAAAGCAATGCGTAGATATCTGTAGAGAGCTTACAAAATCTCAGGGTTTTGTTCCAACCAAGCAGTTACAAACATAGCTAATTCTACAAACCCAATCAATGTAGGCAGTGCATAGTCCCTGGATCTGGAATCAGGTCTGTTATTGCTTGTGTGGAACAAAAGTCTGCACCCACACTGGCACGTTCTGGACCATGATGCTTCATTTTGATACAATTGGCTTTGGAGAGGTGGCTAAGTCTAGTGGAATTAAGCAAGATCACCAATATTGCTTACGATGACAAGGACTTAAGCACTTAAGAACACTAATTATGCTAATTATAAAGAAGGATGAGGAGGGAAATCAGCAAACTGTGCTAGACCAAGGAAGAGTTGTTTGTGCTTGATATAGAGAATACCACTGTGCTGCAGGGATTATGAAACAGCTCTTTGTTTAGTGATTCTTATTATAATATATAGAGAAACACACAGCTCATGCTCAACTGGTTGTTTCCTGTAAAGTTTTATTAGATTATAATATGTAACCTACACATCAGCAGTCTAAAGATTACAAGCATTCAGGAGGGGAAAATGAGCAGTCTGCCTGGGCGTCATGTTGCATTGATCGACAGCTTCCCTCGCCTACAATAATACTGCTGTGCGACGTGCCGTGAGCTCGCTCTCTGACAAATAAATCTCTATGGGAGTTAGATTAAAGGGAATGCATCACAAGCCAGAGGGTTTTCGATATCCATGTTCCCATGCTGCTTTGAGCCACGAATCGGGGGAGCTGATGCATCATTAACGGCACAAACACGACTCTCATTCTGAACAGCAGGATTGAGGGCTGCAGTTGAGATTTTTGTTAATACCTGTTTATGGATTTAGAGGGGTTCTATAAGATAGAAGGCAAAAAAGCAGGCTATGTTGCATGATCTTGTTTCTCAGTAATGGAAGCAGAAGAGCAGAGTAAGGTAATATCTCCTCAATAGCTCAATAAACAATAAAAATAGCAACATTCTTTCATATTCTTTTACACAGATGAGAAGGAACAGAGCCAAGATTTGGTATTTACACTGAAAATATAACCTTATCTCATGGGAAATTCGCACGAGTTCAAATGAAAGAGGGCAACATGGTTGAATGTTATGTGATTTAATATTAGGTGCAATCACTAACACCTAAGTTTGTAAGTGTGAAACATTGTTAATAATTTATTATTAATAAATTAATACACGAGACCTTCACAGGAAAAAATATCCTTTCTTTTGTTTGTTGCTACAGGGAGATATTAACTATTAAAATATTAAATGTTGTAGATCCGTACAATAAAGACCTTCAGTTGGATTTTGAGCAAGTTTAGATACCGAATATTAAACAGTTATCATTGCTGAGCAATAAATAATGAATTGAATAACCTATGAAAGTGATTAGAAATCATGAAAATAAAATAAAAGTCAGAAGAACTATGAATAGGCCAGGCAAAGTGAATGTGTTTGAATGAATGTGTAAAACAGATAAAAAAAAAACACCTATTAATTCTACCTATTAACCTTAACTGTTAAAAAGGTTAAATACAGAAACCTTAAAAGTTCTTTAGGGGAACCCAAAACCCCTGAAGAACCTCTTCAAGACTGTAAAGCTTGCAATTCTATTATTCTCTGAATCACTATCAAACCAACAGATAACTATGAAGTCAACACAGATTTTTTTTATATGACAGTATGAGAAGAGGTGCTGTCTAGTTTGGGGTGTTTGGTGGGTGAAGGACTGCAACATGAATATTTAATTCCTCTCTAAAAATCGGGCCACCACACTGCAATGAAAGCAGAATACTGTACCATTAGCATATTTTAGCTGACAAAGGTCTAGCAAAAGCCACAGAATGTTCCTGCAGACCGCTAATGGAGGATTGCAATGCTGTGTTTACCAGAAATTATGAAATTGATAGGAGGTCGGAAATGCAGTAATGCAGGGTGTTAATAGATGGTAATGGCATGTTGGCTGATGAATTAGGTGTAGAGAGCATGGTGAGGGATAATGTGGTGCAGAAAATGAGTCAAAATTTGATAAAGATGATTGATGGAGCTGGATAAAACCCTTTCATTACAGTTACATTTTCAGTATTGGCAGGATTAAACTGTTACTGGGAATTTGCCTGGTGAACCACAAACTGGGAATTTGTCTAGTAAACCACATCTGTAAAACCTTCATATACTGGGAAAATGTCCTTTAAGGCTGTTTTTTTTAAAAAGCATTGAAGTTCAGCCTTTCTTTGGGAGATCATATTGTCTAAATATGGAAACTGCATACTCACTGATTTTTTTTTTCTGAGCCCTTGTTAGCATGATTTAAAGCCATGTCCCGTGTTGAACACAGAAGGCAAAAATAGCTTACAGAAGGCAAAAATAGCCTACTGTGATTGAAATACAGTTACGACACACTTCTGGTGTGTTTTGCATGATCAGCATGCCACTCTTGAATCAGATCTGCGCAAATGAGTTCTCATTATCAGTGAATCAGACATGAGACCAAAGACTGGCGTGTTGCTCCATGCACCTGAGTTAATCAAAATGTGAGTCATATGACTGAATGAATTACTATCTTAAAACTAAACACTGTGGCCATGTCTACAATGTTCCACGTGCAGGGAAAATCTAGAGAGATACCATGAAGTGCTCATCTAGCAGCTGTTTGCGTTGCTGTCCCACAGGCACCTGATATATTCATGTCCTTGGCAGATGAGATGCTGCTTTTTTCCCCTCATGTAAGTCTTGGGAATATGTTGCCATGGCAACAGGTTCAGAGCGCAAATGAAACTGATTAATGCTGCTCTTTCTCACGAGGTGCCAGAGAACGTGACAAACTTCGCTGGAGCTTTCTGTGTCATGTGACAATGTGGTCGCAGCAAGTGAATCATTTTTAATTCCTTTGCATCTCACATCTCGCTGAAAGCCGTCAATTAATCAGAAATCCAATCATCAAGATAAAATGCCACCTAGTTGTTATAAAACCCTTTGTTGTTAACAGTCTATCTGCATTACAGGGAAATGAAGACATTAATTAATTAATTGTATTAATTGCACAATTGTATTGCACCTTTTTGCACCTTTTTGATGGCCTAAAATGGGTAAAATATATTAATAGATTGCAGGGGTGGATTTAGTGATTTGGGGGCCCTAGGCAAAATATAGGAAAGGGGCCCTATTCAAATGCACACATCCATATTTTAATTTTCAGCATACATTATTTAGCATTAATCATTACAAAATATATATAATATATTTTTTAGGGGGCCCTTGGCTTCTGGGGGCCCAAGACGGTTACCTACCTTTGCCTAGTGCTAAGTCCACTCGTGATAGATTGTTAATATATAATGTAAAAATAGTACAGTAGTGTAATTCTAGCCTGTCATGGATTCAGCGAAAGCGCTCCGTTCTGAGTTGGTCCAGTTGTTATGCACATTGTGTTCATCTGTTTCTCATAGAAAATGCATCATCATTTTTGACATGTCAATCACATGAGAGTTTAGATGAGTCACTGTTGATGCTTCAGTATTAATGCCTCTTCGTATGTGATTCTACCTTTTGTACTGATTTTACCTTTGTATTAAAAGCTCTGTTTGATTTATATCATTATGGGCCATTTTAACTAAACAATCTAGTGTCTAGTTCAACAAGCCAATAATTCTTTCTACTGATTTAGTACTAACCTCATTTGACAATTCATATGAAATCCAGTGGATTTCAAATGCTACCTTCATCAATTTTCCATCAATGCTATTCCTGTTTCTGTCTAAGGTGATTTTCACATATTGTCCCATGATCCCATAATTGGTCCTTGAACTATTGCACACACCAGTAAGCTTTTCCTTGGGCCAGTATTGTAAAGCTGTTTGTTATTCATGTGCTGGTCGATATACAACAGCACCTGCCTACTTGTCCATGTGTGAGTAAATTGGTTTGTTTCCAAGACTCAGCACCTTCCATCTCCCGTAAGTCGCTCCCATTGCTTTGGGCTTTTCATGACTGGGAAGATTCACAAAGCGACAAACACATGCCTGCTTTTCAAAACTTTTTTTTTGTTATGTTCTAATGCAACCTCCTTACGAAATGCAGTAAGTCTGTTAGAATGGCAGCATAGTCTTGTAGAAGAGGTTTACTCTCCTCTCACACTTTCTTCAACAACTGAATCCATTAATTTCATTCAGTAACAAATATGGAACAGACATCCTTATCGCATACACTGTAGGTGGCATAATTTGGGTCACTGCAAATGAATACAGATTCTTCAGAGCTATCATCTTTATTCTATGATGAAACATTCCTATCCTGGTCTCTCTTCCACGATGACTCCGTCCCCACCCACTGGGCACAAGGACCTACTGAATGCTTTAATGAGGATAAAAATGATGTAAATCATGAGATCTTTGGCCTTCATAGTCACCAGATATCAACCATCATCAAAACACCAGTTGAGGGAATACTTTGAGGGAATGGTGCTTATCCCTCCAATACTGTTTCAAAGACTTGTAGAGTCGATGCCAAGACACACTGAAGCAGTTCTAAGGGCTTGTGGTGGCTTAAAACCTTACCAAGTCTCTTCATGTTTTTTTTTTTTTTACCTTTAATTTGTCATCTGTATATATCGGGGGTATTCAACTAAAATTTGTAAAGGTCGGGTTAAAAAAAAAAAACTTACTTACTTACTTACTAACATGAATGAATGGCAAGTACGGTTACCTTTTAAAGTTTAACCATTAACATAAATTAAACAATTTGTAGTGGTTATGCTTTATTTCACACAAAACATGCCAAAATATTCAAACATTAACCATTTCAATTTCAGCTGATGAAGGACTTTTGTCCTATTTACTGGGTTACATTTTTATGATATTGTGTTATTTTTATGATAATATAGCTGTTCACTATAATGAGGTTTCTGACTGTAAAAGTATGACAAATCAGGGAATAACATCCAACCATGGATTTTGATACAACATACATACAAAGGTAATGGTTCATCTTTTTTCATTTTTTTTAAAAGTCTTAATCTTTCATTGTTGCCAGTGTTTGTTTTTGCCGGTATGTAGCTGTAGAGAGAACTGACAACTGCTCCCCCCAGGTAGAATCTGTTTTTGTACCTGTGGAGAGTGAGAATTCACACATTATCACCTGTGTCCTCAATGGATCTTCACTTTCTTGAGCTCTGACCATTTTACTCATTGTTTCCCTGTGGGGATTAGAGAGTATGCACTCAATCACTCACTGAACAGCAGAGTCCCTCTCAAAGCAACCACTGAGCACATTCAGTAAACAAACCAATTAACAAGCTTTCTTAAGACCACATGAGATAGCCAAACTGCTCTAATAAAATATAGTGTATACATGTATACCATGTGTCCAGCCTTAGTAACATACACAACACATAAAAACTCCCACTCAGTGTAACTTGAGATTATGTTGCATGGTTCGTATCTGTTCCAAGAGGTGGATGATGATAGAGAGTCGGTTTAACTCAAAATCTTAAGAAATAAATACAATGTACAGAGAGAGAGAGAGATAGGACATGGAACTAAAACATGAATGGCAGCCAAAACTGAAGGATGCTCGGACGGCCCAGGCTCATCAGATTGCTCTTTGTTGCCATAGCGACTACAGTGGAGGTTGAGAAGCTCTGGAGAGGAGGAGACCCATCACTGCAGAAATTACAAATAAACCGAACTGCACAAAGAGCTGATCATAAATACATTTACAAGACATATAAAAAAAATAGCTTGCATGGTTTACAGTCATGTCTGATGCAGGAATTGATAGTGATAGAAGAATCTAGAACCACAAATATGTAGAATTAAACTCCCATTCCCATTCCTAAACTCCCATTCCTCATTCCTAAATACTTTAACTACTAGTTTCATTGTAGGTAATGAAGAAGTCATAGTAGTAAATAATAAGCTGTACTGATAATTAGTGACTAATAACAATAATAAGCTACAACTTCAAGTGATCTGATTTAGTAAGAAATCTAAAACTGAATCTAATATTTAGAATTATAAAGTATGATATAAAATACAGTGCTTAATAGATATCAAAATTCTTTTGGCATTACTTGAAATATTCTTAATACTGGGTTGAAGCAATAAGACGTTTTCATAAAATGTAAGAGTGACAGATTAAACTGGTGGAGAAAAGCATTTTGTGCAAGGATTCATATTTATTTTCTCATGCATTTTTTCATCCGTTTATCTTGCGACCATCTGCTTGGGTTCCTCGTTTCCATTTTCTTTCTGCATTTCTCTTTCTTGCCATCGTTCTTTTTTTTCTTCTATGCCTGTTTCACTCTGTGCATGATTATTAAGCTGTCTGCAGTGCCTGGCTTTCTGCTGCTAGCAGGCTCAATTTAGTTCAGAGCAAGCAATCACATAGACAGTGTTCGTGACTGAAAAAGAAGGTGCAGCTAGAAATAACTGATGGCTACAGTTAATTATTTGTCCTTAATGCTTTACGACTAAGCTAGTCATGTTCCGTAGTTAACGAGATGTATGTGGCAGCATAAGGTGTAGTTTGCATAGAATATCAGAGATTTTTTTACTCCATGAATACTGAACAAAGATCCTCCCTGGAGGGAGCTTGGAGTGATTAGCATTAATTAGAGTGCAGCGACAGAGCAAAGCCCAGGCCCTGTTAATTACTGGAGGAAGATAGGGAGGAGTTGCATTACTCCAGCATGTGATTTCACGCACATTATATGTTTGCAAGATGCACACACATAACAAAGTTTACCAGATTATCTCTGGTATATGATATGGTATATTGGCACACAGACAGAGTAAAATTGTACGTAGATCATTTAAATCCATTCTTTTATGAGGCTTATTTGTAGATGACTAAAGTTTTAATATCACACAAACACATTAATTTATTGAAAACAAAGACCTGCTCTATTCTACAGCCCACTCATCAACTATATTATGCATGCCTGCATGCCTACATAAACCTACACAACATATTTCACTACTTTTTTTCCCCTTCTCCTTGCCCTTTGCTTGAAGCACAGTTTATAAAATGCAAAGCCGATCAGACACTCCCGTCCGCTTTCCAGAGCGACCCACGTTTCTCCCTAATCATGTCACCTCGCTCCCTCGTCTCCCCCAGTTCTGTCTCGGAGCAGTAAGTGGAGCAGGACATCCCTTTAAAAAGCACCAGGCCAGTGCCTCTGGAGAAAAAGCAACCGTTAATAGCCTTGGCAAAACTCAACTAAGAGCCACGATGTCAGACGCCCCAAACTGGGGCGCCCATAGAGGCTAAGATTTCCAATTCCTGGCTTTGTTTAAAGGTTATCACCTGGGGAAAAGCTTGACTGGCTTTAGAGTGGGATAGAATCTCCATGGTCCAGCGACTTGAGAAGGTTTAAGCTGCTTTGTAGTTTTATTTCTGGCTCTATATGCAAACACCACCACATGCCATATCAAATACTGATTAAAGGCCATGGAAAAAGACTTTAGAAAAAAAAAATCAGAGGAATAATCCGATTCTGTGATGCTAAAAAGTGAGTTATGTTTGCTCAGACATTTAAGCAACACCAAAATTGAAGTTATATTCTAAGAAGAGTTCCCAGAATAGAAGAATACACATGGTTCTCAAGACTAAGTACATTCTGAATGCTGGAAGCAAGCAGAGAGGAATGGAAAAGGCTGTGCATGCAAATTCATTACTCCCAACATGTATTTTCCCATGAAAATAAAAACAACATGCTGAATCTATCTTTCAGATAAACTTTAGAGTGTGATGAGTCTGCAACATGCCCCATTCAGACGCTTGACTGGATTTGTTGCTATGAGTGCGTAGTCATGGTAACTAGCTTCTGTTCTTCTGGCCATGAGAAAACAAATGAGGTAATATGATGCCAGACTCAATCAGTCACACAGGTATTAGTAAGTAATTAAATGCAAATATGCTATGTCATGCACAAATATTTGTCTTGACCAGTGCATTAAGCAAAACCAGAAAGGATGGATCAATGCAGCATAATACATGGATTATGTGAATAATCAAAGCAGTATGAAATAGCTGTCCTTTTACCTGTTCTGTTTAAATGTCACTATTGCTGCATGCATGAAGAAAAAAAACAACAACAAGGATCTTTACTCCTGGAAGTGAATAAGAGTTTTATAGTATTGTAGGTGTGCAAATATTGAATTTGTGTAGGTGCTGTGTACATTCTAAATATATGGGCAGGATAAATAAGCCTACAGGTACAGTACAATGTAAAAGTAGTAAGAACTGCTGACCTTAATTCGAATGAGGTATCAAGGAATCTAGTTATCAGCAATAAAGAAACCTAGCAATCCTTCTGGGTAATTCTACATGGGTGCAGCACTTTCTTTCTGAAATATGAAAGACTGTTGAAATATGTCGTTCGTCCATGGCCATAACTAGCTATGAAGACACTGAGGTCTGACCTCTGTAGGTTTGGAAAGTTTTTTTTTTTTAATCTCCTACATAGCAACTCCAATGGAAACAGTGCTGTCCTAATTATGTGGTGGCAAAATGTAGTCTACGACGTGGAAAAACATGTGTTCCAAGACTACCCAATTAGCAGCGCTGATTCTCAACTGACTGCAGAGCAGCTGAGGAGGACACTTTGGTCTAAAGACTTAATCTCCCATTATATTTGCCTGTCGTGGGATGCTAGCCTACCAGATTTTAACTTCTTGGTGAGAGGTATGCAAGGCACATATTATGCGTTAACATCTGACATAGGTATGATATAAATGTGAATGTTTCTGAAGGCAATTGGGGGTTTGTAAAATGCGAACCTCATGTAAGTTCAATTTTAAGGTGTATTGTGTAATGTTACTCATTACTCATTAATAACATACTATGAGCATGATAGAGTTAACACATTTTTTTGTATTGATGACATAGTAACATAATACAGAAATGAACAGAAATGAACATTAACTAGGACACATTTCTGCAACCTCACTAATTTTTTTTATCCTGGTTATGGCCCTGCTTTCATTCTATCCACATCAAGCCAATAACGTTGTTTTTATAAGTAAAAGTATAAGCTCACAAGGTGGCTGGGTTTGTGTCTTAATTACCTTGTGTGTTGTAGGGATCTTTGGAAGAACATCTCCTGTGGTGTTACCATTTGGGACAGTTGTATTCTCTAGCATCCTGTTCTCACGCACGTTGTGATTTGACATGTGGCTGTTTGGATCCCTTGATGCTGGTTTGTAAGAGATCTATTGTGAATACTAGGGAAACATCCATCTAGGAACAATGTGTGTAAGAACATGTTGAGGTTTTGTGTAAATGTCCCAGAGATTATTAAAATATATGACAATTTTGACATTTGGCCAGCTCCCATGATGAAAAGTGTTGAAATTAAGGGTTAGGGTTAGGATAAAGCATAGACCTAGAATTATTTAATTCCCAAATATAGTAATAGAACACTGTAAGATGACGCAGATGCCACAATATCAGCGTGGGTGGAGGAGGTGAGGGTGGCAGAAAGGTCCCTGCTGGTCCACAGTGGGTGTGGAGGTGTTGCACACGGACAAAGCAACTGGTCCACGCAGGTCTATGCCAGAGCTCTGGGGCTTTGGGTATGAAAGCCAAGATCATGTGATAGTGGTGTCCCACATTGCCTTCGGCCTGCCACAGGTCTCATTTAAGATGTTTATAGAGGTGCCTTTTTCTAATCCTATTTTTAAATGATTTATGTTTAAAATGGTTCTAATCTATCAAAGGTGGCTTACATAGCTAGCTTAGTCTGATATAAAATTACATCAGGTGTGTAGCTCACACTACATTTTCTACATTTACTCAAGGCAAAACACTACATGTAGAAAAACCAGTGTTGGTCATGCAGGTCATTTTTCTGAGTTTTGGATTTGCACCTATGAAAAGTATATTTCACTGTTTTTGTCTGCTCGTGACTTAGGAATAGTCAAGCTCCACCCAATTTCCTTTATAATCTCCACTGACTACACTGGAAACACATTAAACCATGTTGTATTTTTAAAACCATTTTTCTCAAAATCACGTTTTTTTCCTACATTCAGACCAAAAAAAATCTCTGTTTCTAGATAACTTGCATTCAGGAAATTTTAAATGTTCATTTCTATCCCTGATTATAAGGATATTTCAGACACATTTCCCAAAATGTTGTTTATTGTTGGATTTACATTAGATTTTATAGTGAAAATGGCATTAAATAATGTTTTAAAAAAGTTCCAATACAAAAATATCAGCAATTAACTGGAAAAGACTTGTTATACTATCTATGGTTTTAACAAATTACCAAATAAGTAAGTAAATACATTTTATTTGCTGTATTTGTTAAAGATGCTTTAACAGGGTGGGGTGTGGTACATTTTAAATTATTATTATTATTATTTTTTTTTTACTTTTTTAACTTCATTTAGTTTTTTGCTTGTTTAGTTTACTAGAAATTCTTTACTTTCCATCACATCTTCTCATCTCTGTGAATATGAGTTGTCTAGTATTGTAGGTGTGCTAATATTGCATTTGTGTAGGTGCTGTGTACATTCCAAATACACAAGAAGAATAAGTAAGCCCATAGGTACAGTACAACGTAGAAGAGGTGAGAAAGACCTTGAACCCTGAAGTTCACACAGACAGTACTAGTGTTTACCTTAAATGTGAAGCAGACATTAATGAGGTCACACTATTTCACCAATCAAACTTTGACAGCTACAGTATGTGTAGAGGAAAACAATGACTCAGCGGAGACGAGGCGTATTGAAGCATACTGAATAAGTATTTTCTCTCTGGACTGTCAAAAGTAGTGGCTATGTAATGCATTGCCTAGTTTGTGCCCTGAAAGCTATGGACATTTCAGCATACAAGAATGTTGTTGCGTCAGTGTTAATGTTAATTTCTGGCATTAGCCAAGTCATGTAGCTAGCAGGCTATGCTTAATGTTGATGATAAGGTTAATAAGGTAAGGTAAAGGTAAAATAAGACTTATCGGTCTAATTTTACAGGTAACATTATCTATGTTAGTGCAGTGGGTAGCGTTGCCACCTTACAGGTTTGATCCTGAGCTTAAGTTACTGTCTGTGTGTGGAGTTTTGCATGTTCTCCCTATGTCTGCAAAGTTTTTCACTGGGTTCCCCAGTCTCCTCCCATGTCCCATAAACATGCCAGTGGACTGGCTACTCCAACCTTGCTCATTGGTGTGAATAAGTAAAAGAGTGCAGAGAGTGTATTCCCACCTCACATCCAATGTTCTTGGGATAGCCTCTGGATCCACCATGACCTGACCAGAATAAAACACTGGCCTTATTGTAAATGAATGCATGAATTAATTATCTGTGTCATAATCTAGCCAGTTAATTCTTTTATTTAAACTCTTTGAAAAAGCATCCTTCAAGGCTTCTTTTAATGGTTAATTGTTCTAGATTTTCTAAGTGGTTTTAGGTTCCAAAAACCCTAAAGGTGTAAGATGGATTCTTTTTAAAGAATGTATTTATTTTGTGAGAAAGTATTTGTAAGAAATTATTTATTTGAGGAGGACTTCCCAGATCAGCCAGACGCCTGTTATCAAGGGCAGTGTCCAAGCAACAAGCTTGGAAAGTCTGGCACTTAATCAGTTCATGAACAACTACTAATTCAGTGATAATTGAGTGGTGGAAAAATCACACTGTTGAGCTTGTAGCTGGGAAGTGTGGACAACTCATGCTGTGACTACAACCACATGATTTTCACATCTCCCCCCCGGCAGCCATAAAGATCCTTCATATAGGCCAGGATGTCATGTTTGCCCACAAGTGTATTTTATCTTACAGGCAGTACTGTCCACACACACATAGACAGCATCAAGTTGAGCTTTACCGAGCTTTATGAATGTACTATATAAGGCAGTGATATAGAGAGAGGAGAGGTGTGGAGAAGCTGGACTGCATGTCAAAAAGTGACAGTACCAGACAGTACCAGACTCAACAAATATTTCTAATAAATATTGCATGTTTCTCCTAAGCAAAGAAGTCAAAGTAATCAAAGCAAAACAAATGTTCAGGAACATAATATGTTTATGGGGTGCATTTAGACTGCCAGTGGTAACATGTTCAGACCACAGTAACCACAGGTATTGACACTGCAGTTGTTTTTCCTCTGTACCTCTCTTTATATACAGCATTCATCACTGCTACAAGCCTACTACACTTTTTGAGTCTGCTCTCCTTGACAACTCACTCAGAGTCCTCAATCCTTTTCACATTAATTTCCTGCCAGTAGAGGGGATGTCTATTTGGACATGCATTATGGACCTCCTTTTGGTGTACATGACAGGCCAGAGAGAATAATCCAAGGGTAGAGTAGAATACATTTAGGAACTATTGCAAACTAATACAGTTTGGATGTGTGGATTCAGTGCAATGCATTCAAATAATTATATGCAAAGTGATGTGGGAAGCATCCAGTAGAACAACTGCTTTTAATGCAGTTTGCCTGTTAAAGGATGTTGAATAATTTAGACGCATGCACACACTTTGAGCATATTGTATAAATATAGGCCACTTTGGAGAGGTTGGCCCTATTTGAGCTTGTCAGTGGTCTAAACTCTTCACACACATGCATATATAAGAGAGTACAAAGAGAAAAGGAATGATGTGGCTGTGGAAAAGGAAACTGCTGGCATTATGTACAGATGTTACAAATTTTTACAGTATGTTAAAAACTCTTCTCTGTTATTTTTGAGCAAATATAAGCCATAAAGAGAGTATTATGGTGTTCTGGGAAAAAACAAAACAAAACAAAACAAAACAAAAAAAACTTGGCACACCAAGTGCAATATTAGAACTTGATTAGCTTGGATAGAATAGATGCAATGTGCTTTCAAATTCTGATATTCATTAAGTTATATTCATATAATTGTTGATGTGTAAGTCTTGTTTACTTACAATGCTATCTGGTCTATTAGTTACTTAAAGAATTGTAGGCTATTTATCAGATATAAAAGTGTATGCCAACATAAACCAAACATACACATAGTGGTAAATAATAATAGAAAAACTGTACTCAAATATGTTTTGGAAATATTTCTACTGTAATTATTAAAATGTTTCACTACATTTTAAAAAGCAAATGGCTATGTTAAAAATTTTCCCCTAAAAACAACTTGGCTCTTCAATCTTGGTTTTTGGCTCTTCAATCACCAGAACACCTCTGCAATTCAGCTCCTAACTGTCCTCAAAGATGTAGATGCAAGGAAGTCATTAAAATATATTTTTTTTCAGACAATATGGTCATTTTGCCAGTTTCTACCCACTAGCTAGTTCTCCCCATCACATGACGCCTAGCATATGGTTACATGAAATTCACAATGACATAGCTATCCTCTCAAGCTTGTGTCCGCTTATGTGGCCACTTTGGAGTAATAAAATATGCAATACAGTATAACAATTCAGTCTCCAACAAGTCAGACACACACATATTGCTTCATTCAATATCTAGCATCTTCATTGCAGTTATGACAGATACAAATAGAATGATGAATCTTCAAAATGGATCATACTTTCATATGTATATTAAACGCATACCGTGTTGGTCTACTGCATAGTGTTAATTGTTTTGCAAGAAAAAACACAAAGAAGGTGGCAGATTGGATTTTTTTGGGGACATAACACAACAATGCATACACAGTGCAATACAGTGGACATTGTACAGCATAGCAAGTCCATTTGGTTTTTCTTGTTTCATCAAAAAAGCCAGTAAAACTACAGAGTACTCACACTGTAAATAGAATGACAGAAAACTATTCTGCAGTAAGCAGCATTTAAATTTCATCCAGGCACCAATGACTGCACACTCAAACCCCTATCAGTCTAACACTGCTCTCCAATGAAAATCATGACCTGTGACATTTATAAAAGGGCACCAGTGGTCTCCAGTGGATGAATCTCTGACCCCTTAGCCCAGGGACATTGGCTTATGTTTGGTGGATCCCCATTGAGTGAGCCTGATGGAGTATTAACATTGAAGGTCATGCCTAAAGGTCAGGCGTCAAATGGCCACCTCGTCAGGGCATGGTCAGTAGTGTTCACAGCCTCAGTGCTTTGATGCCGTCAGGATCCTTTCAGTCACTCTAAAACACACAGAAAAGCAGACAGAACCTGGAATGTGGGTGCAAGGCAGCACTGGGTTACATAAGAGAACGTGACAGGCTTTTATCTTCAGGAAGCAAGGTAGAACAAGAGAAAAGGTAGACACAGAGAGAGGTGATGTAAGGGGGAGGGGGAGGCTGCCATGCTATTTTTGAGACACTTGATCAAGGTTCTTCCCTTTCTCTCCCTTTCTCCCTCTCTCATTCTCTCACTCTCTCCCTTTCTCTTTCTCTGCAGTATTCACAATATAACAGAGAAGCTTAGGAACAGAAGCCAGTTAACTCTGTGCACTAGTGACCACTCAGCTATTTTTGCTCTGTTGATACCATTTTTAAAAGAACCGATTCTCTTATATTGCAATTTTGTGCACACCCTTCAGTGTGCACAATGCAATTATAGTTTTAGTACTAACATACAGGAAGCTGATGCACCCTTCCCATTTATTATAGCAGTAAATTCTGCAGTATTGATGCAGGTATGTGCATCAGTACCATTGATCATGATACTAAGATATTAATGCCTGATTTACTAATGCTTTAATGCAGTTGAACATCTGCTTAAAGCAAGCATCTTAAGTGGTTGAAATTATAGAAGGTACACACGACTACAATGCTAACCATCTAAATGTCTGCTTATAGAAAAAAGCAATCCGTAAATGTATTAGGTCTTGTTTTTGCTCAGCTACAGTTAACTCTGTTCATTAGAATCAATAAGAGACAGAGAACTTAAAATCTCAATAACCCCATTCCTTCCAGCGGTTAGGTAGTTTTTGACTGCATTGGTTGCTGGTTGAACTTTAAGTAGTTAAATCTCAGTAAATATAAGATTACATATGGGAACGGGGTCATTAAATATTTAAAAGGTCCACCGTGGAAAGGTGGTAAGTCCTTCTATGAAAATGATCATATTGTAGAGTACTGTACTGTACTTTAATTCTGATGGAGCAATGATTTTCTTCAAATGATTTTCTTCTGCTTACCAAAAATATATGATGCAACATTATTGCTAAAGAATACATTTGGGAGTGAAAATGAATTTGACAGTTAATTAAACACATTTGGTATTTCATCATATTTCATGCTAATCAGATCATATTGAGGCTGCAAGTCTTGAGAGTATATTCCATGTTCATCATCCAGTGGGAACTCAGAAGTTTCTTTGGAATTCTTTGGAGTTAGGGACTTGAGTCAGACTTGAATTTAACTAAATCACAACATGACCAGGACTCTAGAACAAGTAAATTTCTTCTTTAATAAAACATAAAAAAAAGTAAAGTATGAACTGCCTACATTAATACAATAAATAAATTAAACTGTTCCAGTTTGATTGGAGGCCCAGGGGATCCACTAACATGTGGAATGGAGAGAGTCTTGAATGTTGAAATTGATTCAGATGGTAAAACATGAAAGAGACCTCTCTACTATCCTTGAATGATTTATGTTTTGAAAAAAAAAATTCCTAGAATCAATGCTATTTCAAATAATGTGTATTTAATATAATGTTTTGTTAAAAAAAATGCAGCCTCAAAATAAATGACATCAACAAAAGTTTAAGACACAAAAATATTATTTTTATAATGTTATTTTTGATATGAAGTGTTTCACCCATCTAAAGCTTGCACATTACAAACAATATAATACAGGAGGGTAGTTGGACAATTGAAAAGTATTTTCAAGCTGCATAACTGCATATATTTTTTTCAGTGCTATTATTGGTGCATTACCATACACCGCACACTTTTAAAATAAATGAATCACTAACCACTGACTCTACTGGGTCATTTAAAAGCTATATGAGAGCTTTTTATATCCATACAGAAGCCAAATAATCTCTAGTTTATTGTGAGTATGTATACTTTTTTCCAACTTTACACAGTGGAAGTTGTACAAACACCTTGTGATGCAAAGTAGGAAGTAGAAAAATACAGAGTTTCTAACTGTCATGAATGCAGCATTATTCTGTCGATTATTTAAAGACAATCACGTCTGAGACGTAGATGATTCATGAAGTATCCTGCCCAGTATCCTGCCCGGTATCCTGCTTTTGCAAAATAAAAGCAGCAGTATGTAAAATTTCCAAAATTAAGAACTAGTAATATTAAGGCATCAAATTGTTCTTGCACTCCCGAGTCACTGTGCAAAGACTAAAGTATTAATTCAAAGTCAGAGCTGTTGGGTCAGATTTGGTGCAACCGTGTTACAGAAAGTTCTTCCATGCATTGCTTGCAATAACATATTTCTTCGAGAGAGGTCTCCAAATTTACTTATTATTACTCAAAATTACTTATTCAAGCCTAAAGAAATGACAGTTTTTTTTGTGTGTTTATAATAAAACAAATTTGTTTTTCAGATCATATATACACATTTGCCAGGGTGTTGTATTTTTTTAAATGCCAAATTGGGTTAGTTTTATTAATCAAATTTTATTAATCTAATTTTGTTAATCTTTTAATTAAATCTAATCAATTTCCACAAACATAGACTATGGCAAACAAAGAGAAAGTGTAAGTGCAGAGAAAACCTCCATAACATACAGAGCCGTTTCTGTATATGTGGGAATGATTCAGGTTGGAAGCCTTTTTGTGTTGGAAGGTTAACTACATTGTCACGTCATGAGAGCGTGCTCGAACAGAGTAGCAAGGTTATTGATCATTCATTCTATGAGCTTTTTCTGATATACCATCAGACTATGGAAGAAATATAGCAAAGATGGGGTTTATGGGGATTATGGAGTGTATAATAGCCATACCAGGCAATTATAAAAAGGCATATTGCAGATACTGCAAGTCAGAAATACATTTGCACGATGGTGACCTTATTTCCCATGCGAAGATTAAGAAACACAAGAAAATGAAGCTCCTTTTTCCAATGTCTAAACTTTTTGAGATAGTTTCAGGTCTTTTGGTGTGATTTTTGAGATGTAGTTGGGATGGACATTTTGCTGAGACCTGGCAACCCTGCTTGTACAATAACCAGAAGAGAGACCAATTGTGAGATCACACATGAATTGCTCCAATAATGGTAATCTCTCTGAGCTTTCTGGAGTTACATGCCAGTTACATTACAGTTACAAGAATTCATGTTTTCATTTTGCATTTGATCTGTATTAGACGATAATCATATCTAAAATGCTTGACTGGTACTGTTGGAGCCTGTATAGTGTAGTCATGAAGGTGGTGAAGGGTGATCTGTGGTCTTGCTGCACTGAGTTTAGCCTGAGAGGTTGGAGCAGTATGTAGTGGTTTGTCTTGCTGTAAGTTTCCATGCGTGGGACTCAGCGTAGGAGGTTTGCACAAGGCCTGTACTCTCTTCACCTGTAAAGCAAGCAAGGACACACTAAGGAAAACGAAAAAAAATGTTACGTGGAATGAAAAAGATGTGGAAATGTACTGTATACATTTTTTTTTTTAAAACTGTACAGTGATGGATTGTGAAGTAATTTTCAGATTTTTTCTTATTAAAGATGCAAGCAGGCACAAACTTGGAGAAGAGGAGTAGTTTTATTGATGCTTCATGTACACACAGGTGCTGTCCATTCGAAGTTTAGTCGTCAACTAGGTGTTGTCCCTTCAGTGTTCAGTCCTCAACTCAACTACATACCACAAAAGCCCTTTCTTAAAACATCTTACTCAGGCTACTAACCCAAGGTCAGCACACAGATAAATCTCCTAGGCCCTGGCAAACACACTTTGACTCACAATAGCTGGATTGTAAGGATGTTTTCATTAACACGTGAATCTTGAGTACTATTTAACATGCTCCAGTAAGTCTGAAAATTACATACCATACCATGCTGTTAATATGAAAAGTAAGAAGAGCTCTAAGAGCGATAATAAAAAACCATAACTATTCTTCAACAGTAAGATACACTAGAGTTCTGATGGAGCAATGACAAATACTGTAATGCCATTCAATGCAATGGGCAAGACTACTGCTAAAGAAATGACTGATTCCAGGGGCTGATTCAGGTGATTATTACTTTTTATATTTCATGTCTATCTAAACAAACTGAGGCCACTAGTCCTACTCTGTTGTCTGACTCTTTAGTGAAGTTACCCAGTAGCTTGGTTAGTACATGTAATGAAAAATTTACACATCCCCCCCCCCCTCCCCTCCCAGTTTCTGATACTAAAACCTGCTTTGGCAAAAAACATGGGGATGCATTACTTGAATCCTGTTTCATATGTCATGACAGATGCCATATCCTGTTCTGACAGATTGTGTCCTGTGTTCTGTTGCAGTGTTGTGTTACCATGGCTAGTAATTATCATTAATAGCCTTGGTAACACAACACTAAATATTATTATAGCTGTCATAATGTTTAATTTCATGACAGCTTAGACTATATGCTAATTTTTGGAAGCATTTAAAACAGTTTATATAACATCAACTGTTATATAATAAATATCTATTTATTGTGTATAATACAATAAATATTTAACAGTTTATATAAAGTAAATTTTTATGACGTGTCATAGAACATATGGTAACTTTAGGACTGTGAGCAAAAATTACCATAGACATAAGCGACATGGCATCAAATATTTGGCTGCTATCATGACAATTACTGGTAATGGTAACAAAACAATTTTTAAATTAATGGTTGTAAAACAGGGTGACTCATGACAGCATATGACATCTTCTATGATGCATGTATGTGTCTATGTCAGTCTTGTTGCCATGAAGCAGACAGATTAAAACCAGACATTTTCCATCTTCCTTAATGCTTGACTAAACTGATCAATAAATGCTTGAGATTTTCAGTTGCCTTATTGTTGTTATTTTCGTAAAAATACTTGTCTATGGTGTAGCATTAGTAGCAGTAATTCTGAAAATTCCTTTCTACCAGCATACACCAGCTGGCAAAAATGGTCTACTAGCTTGATCATCAAGGCCTGCATTTTAGCAGCTGGAAGCTAATCAGAATAAATTGGATTTTTCAATAGGGAAGCAATCTGCAAACGGGTGTAAAGTAGACAAAACCAAATTAGTAAGATTCTGAGCAAGACTGGCAGATAAAAACCTGGACTCATTACAAACCCAATGCTGGCACAAGACCTTGCAAAGTAACGTTGAGCATCTGGGTTCTTTAAAGGGAGCAGCGTGATTGCAAACAGTTGAGCGTTATTAGCGATCAGGTGCCTTGGAGTGGGTACTTGACGAAGGTCATGTGATGAGGTGGTGAGCTTAGGATAATAGAAGTTGTAGTCTGAAACTTTGGGAGTTGATGCATGAATTATGTACAAGGTTAGCAAAATATTTCTTCACAACCCAAACACAAGCCGTGCTGCTCAAGCTGGTCGCAGTTTTGGTTGGTAGAAAGGAAACAGTTTCTGAATTAAGGCTGTAGATTAGTTGTTTTAATAAAATAACACAACCATAAGACAACTAGAAAATCTCAAATATTTATTGATGGTCTACCAATTTGACCAGCTCAACCTGTGTTTTGGCAGCAGGGATAATACATTTCATTGATTTGAAATGAATTGAGTGGTCATTTCAGACTTCAATTACGACCAGTCAGCAAGAGACAGAACAACAGACAAAGAGAAAGAGCTAGTACTAGCTAGTCTCAAGGATCCAGAGTGCTGAAGGCTGCTACAGATGGTATGATTATAGTGCTTTTTCTTTGCTCTCATCAAAAGCATTCAGCTCTAATCATGCCTGTAGACGCCAGTCTCTGGCTCTGGGATTTATATTTAGAAACATCTATATTTAGAGCCATTATCAGAGATCATGTTTAAATATTAATGCATTTGGATATCTGATTGTAAATTTAATAACTCCATTTAGTATGTCAAATCCAAATTGTTTGAGATATTTCATTTTTAATTATTGTCTTCTATTTAAGAGATTATGCTAGGCTGCACATCCTAAGTAAAGATACTATCAGAGAATGGATGCATTTTACTCTTTAACACAAGTAGAAATGGTTGTAACAGCAGTAGCAGTACTTCACTGATGGGTGAGGTATGTTTCCTTGAGAAGCTCAGGAGCGCAGAGAAAGAGTTGTAAATCAATAACTAAAGTGTCCAGTGCTGTTAATTCCTGTGTGTACTGAGTTTTACAGCAGAGCTGTGGACTGTCGACTAATCATGTAATCTAAATATGTGCCAGCTTGTACCTTCTATGTTCTCATGAAAACTTTTCAATTCTGGCTTAATGCCTCTGATCAGTGATTTTACCCCTGACGTGCTGGGTGGCTGCTCCTCTCTCTCCGGACAGGCATTGTTAATTTTGTATTGGTGTTAAGTGGAGTTACACACCATCCATTACCCCTTGGGTTCTTGCTGCTACCATAATACTGTCTCGTCTAATTTGTAGTCAGTTTGCTCAGTAGTTGGGTGATTCCACGATTGGGGTGCCATTTAATGGTTGTAACTGTTTAAATTTAACTTTTAAATTTAAATTTTTGACTATTTGAATCTAAGAGTATGCATTTAACCATTCAAAAAACATGTTAAACCAACAATATCTAAATTTTACAAGGATTCCTTGCTGCATTTTGCTGCTAAATGAGTAACACTGCTGGGTCTTTAGCACAGAATTACTACAGAACAAAAATACAAAATGTGGTTAACTAGTAATTACTTGAAATATAATTTATTTAATTAATAATTTACTTTCATTCTATAATTTGGGTTATTTCTATATAACCTATAACCTATAACATATGTGATTTAATTTCAATGGGATAAAAATGACACCCCAATTGTGGAATCACCGATTCATCCTGACTCCGCTCCTCCTTTTCTGTGTATTTAGTTTGTACTGTGTCATGACACACAGTGCATTCGTTGTGTTGTGCTGCACCTGTTTTACTTAAAGTGTAGTTTTATTTCTTGATCTGTTTTACCCTTGTTACAGTAACAGAGATTTTATATTACCCATGACTCAATCTCAATCTCATGACTCAGCATGACATATATATATATATATATATATATATGTCCAGAAGTATGTGGACACCTGACCATCACATGCACAAAGTTGGAAGCATACAATTGTATAGGATGTCTTGTATGCTGTAACATTACTATATTTCTTCACTGAACTAAGAGTCCCAAACCTGTTCCAGCATGACAGTGCCCCTGTGCACAAGGTGAACTCCATAAGGACATGGTTTGCCAAGGTGTAGAAAAAGCTCAAGTGGCCTGTACAGAGCCCTGACCTCAACCCCACTGACCACCTTTGGAATGAATTGAAATGCCGACTGTGTGCCAGGCCTTTTCGCTGGACATCAGTGCCTGACCTCACTAATGCTCCTGTGGCTGAATGGGCAGAAATTCCTGCAGCCATGTTCCAAAATCAAGTGGAAATCTTTCCCAAAGGAGGGCTGTTACAGAAGGGACCAACGTTGTTATGGTCAGGTGTCCACATACCTTTGGCCATATAGTGTACCTTGTACCTATATACCTATATATAAAACTTCTGAATAATAAAATATAACATTGATTGGTGAATTATGAGGTAAAGCAATGGGACATCAATGTAGTCTAATTACCATCTTGAAATTGAATTTAATTACTAAAATATAATCACTTGTGCAGTAGAGTCTTTTTACTTTTTAGTGTTCCCACTTCTTGACCAGTGCCACTGAACATTATCAGTAGTTTTTGCTATTGTTTCTTAAATTAGTAGAAAATAGTAGAAATGTAGTATAGAAATATAGAAAGTATTTATCTTTAAAGTTATATTTTGTTTTTGATGAATGCAAGATTTATAAACATATGTTTTGCCTTTGTCCCCCTTTCCTCTTTCTTATTCTCTCACTCTCTCTCTCTGTCCTCCAGTGGGTGGCATTTGCCTCTCTGTTCTTCATCCTGGTGTCTATAACCACATTCTGCCTGGAGACACACGAGGCCTTCAACCCCATCATCAACCGCACGGATGTTGACCCGCAGGACAACAACATCACGCGAGTCTACCAGGAGACCGAGACCGAGGTCTATCTTACTTACATTGAGGGCGTGTGCGTGGTATGGTTTACCTTCGAGTTCCTTATGCGCATCACCTTCTGTCCTGACAAAAAAAAGTTCATCAGAAACACCCTCAACATTATCGATTTTGTGGCCATCCTGCCTTTCTACTTGGAGGTGGGTCTGAGCGGCCTGTCCTCCAAAGAGGCTAAAGATGTGCTCGGGTTTCTGCGTGTGGTCCGATTTGTACGCATACTCCGAATCTTTAAACTGACGCGACACTTTGTGGGCCTGCGTGTGCTTGGACATACACTTCGTGCCAGCACCAATGAGTTCCTCCTTCTCATCATCTTCCTTGCCCTTGGAGTGCTTATCTTTGCCACCATGATCTACTACGCTGAGCGCATTGGGGCCAAGCCTAATGACCCCCGCGCCAGCGAGCATACACACTTCAAGAACATCCCCATTGGGTTTTGGTGGGCAGTGGTCACTATGACTACTCTGGGTTATGGAGATATGTACCCACAGACGTGGTCGGGCATGCTGGTGGGTGCGCTGTGTGCCCTGGCTGGTGTGCTCACCATTGCCATGCCCGTCCCAGTCATTGTCAATAACTTTGGGATGTACTACTCACTGGCTATGGCAAAGCAAAAACTACCAAAGAAAAAGAACAAGCACATCCCACGTGCCCCACAACTGGGCTCTCCAAATTTCTGTAAGTCAGGCACGAACTCGCCCCACCACAGCACACAGAGTGACACATGCCCGCTGGCTGCACAGGACGAGGTTTTAGAAATGAACCGAGCAGGTAGGAAACCCTTCAGTGGCATGACCATCTGAATGCACGAAAAGAGACTAAATACTCCTAGCCTGAGAATGAGACTGAACCCTCTGTTTCCCTCCCTTCTGCCCCACTGACTTCTTTACTGTTCTCTCAGCTTGACTCCTGAATGCAACATTTCTCACTTTCCAGACAAGCAAGCAACTTCAGCATATCAACCTCCAGAGGCATTTAAAAAACCCATTCAGCATTTTTTCCCCATTCTTTTGCACACACATACACACACAGTGCCATCAAAAGTCTCACTCTATACCACACACTTTTCTAACGCTGGATGCTTTCCTACTCTGGAACATATCAAGGTGAACTGCATTTTTAAAGAAAAAAAAAGTAATAGCATGCTCATTCGTCTCTATTATGAACCCTTCCTATACTGATCTAACTCTTAGGTCTTTAATATGTTTGCATTCACATTGGCCTATACAAATTTATGTAGATCAAATAATCCAGTCAATAAGAATATTAAGTGTTATTAATGTGTAGTTTGTAGTTGCACATAGACTGATGAAGCTATAACTATATAATGTTAGGCAGGAAACTCTTAAGTTAGTTATATAGTTATATACTTCACACTGGATATTATATCATAGACCTTATAATTAAACTGAAACAGGGTCATTTTTGGTGTTTTGTATCAGGAAGAATATTCCAGTGTTTTTTTTTAAGCCTAATCTCCATGTATTTATAGTCACCATCACCATTTATAGCATATGTGTTATTACCACAGACAGAAATTTTAATGAATTTCCCTATACTGAGAAAAGAACAACAAACTTGTTAAACTTGTTTAATCAAAACTCACTTATTACTGGAAGGCCAAGGCAAATATGTAAAATCTGTGATCATTCTATGCATAAATGTTTAGAGTAAATTGAAATGTACTTATTTTCTCTGTACAGGGAAACTAACTCTGAAGTATTAATTTAGGACAAAACTTGTCCTAACATTCATCAAGCTATCTGTATAGTTCACAGACTGTTAATTCTTCTCCTTTATTTCATAAAGCAGTAATACCAAGCAGTCACAATAACACTACTGTTCTCAGAATCCTAGTGAAAAAGTATGAAAATTCTGCCCCTTGACATGAGTAAGTAGCTTGAAATGAGAGTAAGAGCAGATAAGTGCTTCCACTGGAAGTACTTAGAGACTGTCCACTTTCATAAGAGAGAGAAAGATAGTGAGAGTTAGAGAGAAAGAAAGATAGAATTGTTTCATTAGTGTGTTACTGAGATTAGCACTCCTTCTGTATACTCAGGAAGAGATTATAATGCTCCATATGTACACATATAGATGGATGTACTGTACACACACACACACACACACACACACACACACACAGACAATGGTACACCTGTGCTCACAGATGCCAGCCCTCTTAGATACATTACAATCTGCAAATACACACAACAGCATAGAAAGTTATTACAGTTGAGAATTTTAAATAATCTGCACAGGCCAGGTGATAAGTGATATTTCACTTATTAGTACTATAAATGGTGAAGCTTATTTTCACATTCGCAGTCTCACCCACATAGGTGTAAAAAAGTGCAGTTGAAACTATTTCGAACCACTGCACGGACCTACATTTTGTCTGTCAGCCAGTGAACATCTTTGCAGGTAACTGAAACTTGCTGGTGATTATTTATATATTACTGAATACTATAGAATACAATTGCTGGTAATAAACATGTAGCAATGTTTTTTTCTTTAATATTTTGGAATGATATGGTTTTAGGCATTTGGAAAATAAGGCATCCTGGAACAATGAATGTAGCTGTATGTTCTGTGATGAAGGGGACCTATGACAGGTGCTGTACTCAATGAATAAGGATGCCACTATTAGAAAAGGGTGCAGGGAAAGCAATGAGTCATAACCATGAGTGTATGTGCGCGTGCGTGTGTGTGTGTGTGTGTGTGTGTGTGTGTGAGAGAGAGAGAGAGAGAGAGAGAGAGAGTCACATTACAGCAGCATAAAAATAATCCAGTATTGTTTATCTGTTTACTTATGACCACCCATTCTAGTCATAAAGTCATAAATGCTTTAAACTTCAGTATTTTTTTAAATTCCAAAATTAATGTTATTGAAATTATTGTATTATCTCAGACTGCTGACTCAGAAGTGGTATACGAATAATTGTTTTCACCATTTTCCCCTCACCCTCCCTGTTTCATTTGATGTCTTGTTTATTGCCTTCTATCGCCTCTGTTTTTTTTTTAATATGGTACTGGAGCATGTTGCCATGGCGACAGTGTCCGAGCAACCACAAAATAGGAATCGGGTTCTGCATCGCGCCGCAGTCATTCAGCTCAACTTGCACAACTCCTGCAGAAAACACAGACAGACACTAGCAGAGATGGATACAAATCAAAACAAAAGCATGTCTTAATCGATAAACACCTTTAATCTTTAGGTTTAGATATGGAAAATCTTACAATAACTTCTTCTTTTTTTGAAAGCTTCAATAAGGATGAACTGTAAATGAAATACACTAGATATTTATAATGTAGTGCCCTGAAGCCTCAGTTGCTCTTGCTGTTTCATTGCTTGCTTTTTTGAGCATTGTAAATCTGTGTGTGGATGCATAAGGCAGAGACGCCTGGCTAATCAGTTCGAGCCGCTTGACTCTGGGCACAATACCATGAGAAATAGCAAAGATGGACAGATGGCATCTGTCAGACTGGCACCAAACAGGAAAACACACAGCAGATGCAAAGCCAGCATGGACTTGTGTTGCATGCACATACATTCCTTTTTTTTTTTTCCAAGGGTGTTGTACAAGTAGTTACTTACACACACATACACAAACAGGCACCCTGATGGTAAATAGCTCACCTTTCTGCTTCAAGCGCTCCCATGGAGTGCACACACACACACACACACACACACACAAACACAGAGTAATAGACATTAGGTAAGACAGTGCTCTCTTTCCCGTAGGTAGTCCCCTACGTCTGTAACATGCCCTTTTACTGTTCAATTCATTGACATCTTAGATAGAATGCACTAATTACTCACACCAGAATCGTTTCAAATATCTTTTACTGTGCTATTTTAGTATAAGTTACGATTTGTGTTTATTCATGGCTTGATTTGAGGGGAGGTGCATGTGGAAGCTACCATTCCCATTGATGAAAAAAAAAAAGCTGACACTCCTCTTTTTTCATTTGCTTTGGTTTAATGCCATTACATTATTATAACAATGCTGTGTATTTCTGAGTTTTAATAGGTGAAACTGAGAGTTTGCTCAGGAGTTCTTCCTGTCAAACCAGTCAATGTTATGATCAGGGATCATGTGCGTATCTAATGAGGGGGTGGTTATGCAGATCTGTACTGTATGACTTAAACTGGTAATGTAGTTGATTTTGTTGCAGCTTGGCAAAGTTAGAACCCACAGAAAAGTCAAAATGAACATGGTATAGTTCTGTGGTATAGTTCAAGGTCTGTGGACTTGCTGTTTCTGAGCCTTTTGCCTCTGGTAGGTCTTCCTACAGCCAATCCTACAGCAAAACAGATGCTTTTATCAGGGGAAAACAGTGTTTTCAGACTGACAGATGTCCTTTCTTGACATTAAAAACCTATGGTGTATGTGTGGCATTCATGTCACATGGGACTAACTGCAAGTGCCCACTGGGAATTCTGAGTAGGAATTTTTGTGAGCCCAGAAGAGAGGCAACGTGCACGCCATGAATATAGAGGAATAGTCTTAAAATAGGAAAGTTAGTATAGGTTTTATTTTATAATAAATTACAAATGAAAAATTGCACCACCTGATTCAATTCTGTTAAAAGACAGGAGTAAAAAAAGTGGCTGCAGTCTTTCATTCCAGTTTAATAAGAAGCACAGCTATTAACTGATTAGATACCAAGATCAACTGATTAAACCCATGAAATCATGCAAATAAGACTGGATTACGAAGAGATGTGCTAAATGTTTAATATGAGCAAAGTTATATGCTGATGCTAGTTAACATAGGATAAAAACTACTACTAGTTGCATTAGTTCTAGTTAACAGCTAAAACTAACTGTTTAATCAGAGCTCTGATTACAACTTAAGAAATGTTAGTAAATGGTCTAGATATCTGTACGTGTCAAAGGCTTAATTGAGGCTGATTTAGAGACTTTGCGCTGCAAATGTACTGCTGTGTGCCATCTCAGAGCCGAAATAGTGGAGCAGAAGTAGGGCAGTCCCATCAGAGCCCCAGAACGGCTGCTCTCTGCCACAGCCTTGCTTTAGTTACCCTGCTTTTATATGTAAATAACACAGTCTTGTGGTGCATGGGGACTACAAGCTCTGGATCTTCATATGCTTATTCATAACAGCCAGGACTGGCTGGTATAAATGGGCTTGCAGTTATAAGCCCTCCCATCTTTTTTTTTTTTTTTAAAGAAAAAAATATTTAAAAATTATTTTTTGGCATTCACATCATCTTATTTACTTATTGGTTTAAAGTGTATTCATTTTTTCTTTTGAGGAACCAAGCACAACAGCACCACCAGCGACTAAGTATGCGAGTAATGATTGAGAAGGCAAAGTAAATGAACGGATGTAGAAATTACACACAGGTACAAATGACAGAACCATAAGTTATGCATGGTTTGATTGAAAGAGCTGGCTAATGGCAAGCTTTACTGACATGACATGATTACGGACTTGAAATACATGACTTACAAAAATGTAGGAATCACAAATGGCGCTACCAATCTATCTTTCAATGAGTGTGTTTCTATGTGTATAAGTAATAACCTACGACCCCATGCTGAAACGCTTTACCATAATGGTTGTATAATAGTAACACAGAGGTACTGATAGGTAGTAGATTTTGTTTTCAATGTCATGACCAGCTGTCGCTGATCACGATACATTATATCACGCATCATAGAGTGAATACACTTTCATGCAAAATCCTTAAAACTGAGGCACTGTTCATATTTAATGTTGCATTACATGTTATCATTAAACAGCAGAGTTTAACTAATGAGATATGGCCTCTAAAACACACACACACACACACACAGACCCTTCACCCACATGCCCACACACATTCACTGAAGATAAAATATTTCACATGAAAAGAACACACAATTACACATACACACACATTTGCGCGTGTTATGCCATGCATCTCAGTATCAGCACATTTTTGAATGTATATTTTAAGACAGAGGAGGGCACAGGAAGTGCAAATAAGTGACAAAAACAATAAACGAGTGAGAGGAATGCCTTAATTGTGTGTGTGGAGCTATTCTAAAGATGACTCACACCCAACTCCCCTCTTTCCACTTCATGCCTTCATCCCAGGAGCTTTGTGTCACATCCCAGCACTTCCTTGGTTTGTGTGTGTTTGTGTGTGTGTGTGTGCGTGTACCCATCTATTTATACACATATGCACATAAATGTGTGTGTGTGTGCGTCTGTGTAAATCTGTGTGTGAGTCAACACTGTTGAGGGACTCTGAGCAGGTGAAACTTGAAAAATACTGTGCAATGGGGACAGACACTAGAGAGTTACTGCTGAAAGAATGCCATATTTAATAAGGCATAATCTAGATTATATTTTATGGCTGGTTGTTCACCAACGAGAGTTACATTGCCAGAGGTTGAAGGTAATTCCATCACTTGACCATAATGAAACAGTATTGCTGTAATACTGCCAAACAGGCTGCAAAAGTCCCTTATCAATAACCTTTAAGTTGCTGCATCTTGACTACAACTGTTTAAAGGGTGACCTTAACAAATGTAGGGAGGAAACT
This sequence comes from Pangasius djambal, assembly GCA_022985145.1. Lineage (NCBI taxonomy): Eukaryota > Metazoa > Chordata > Actinopteri > Siluriformes > Pangasiidae > Pangasius > Pangasius djambal. Next base: position 6,540,982 of record CM040999.1, read on the forward strand.
TTGCCATTAATGTGCAATATAAATTTCAGCAAATCCTTTGCAACAGCTTTTCAGCAGTGCTCTGCCTTCTTGCCTTCTTGTGATCGATGAGACATAAATTTGTCAGGGTGCTGGATGCCAAAGAGTGCACAGGTGAACAGGCTGGTTGCCATGCAGCATTTCTATAAATTCCTCTTCAGCGTGAAACTAACTGCCTTCTGATTCTCTATATTTAGCCCTTATCCAACATTGCTTACTGCAAGCTAATGAGACATGGGCATGCAAATGTATACTTATCTTTTAAATTAATGTGCTTAATTTTTGTGTGGCTTACTCTGTAACAGATTTGATCGCATAATGTGTAGAGAGATTAAATAGTAAGACTGCAGTGTCCTGTTTGGGTGTACAGACATACTAAAGATTAACTGATCTAAAGTTTTTTTGTTTTCTAAAAATCACTGAGTATGTTTCAAGAGAGAGTAACTATGCAAGATGTAGTCAATACAGTTCAGCAGTTCCACTCACATACAAAGAAGGAAGACAAATCAGGTCAGATCTCTGATCTTTTTAGCCCTTAGTGTCTATTTGTATGTGTGTATGTCAAATTACATTTGGTAATCTATCCAACAATAGAATGAGTGTGCTATCCCAATGCAGTTCACCGGTTATTATATAAAAAAAAAACACCACATAGTATGCATGTTATATTCACCTCCTCCTTCAAGCATATCTTCCAACCCTACAGAGGGCGCTGTCCTCCCTTCATTCACTTCCTCCTCCTACCTAACCCTTGCTATGAGGCATGCAACCCGTCAAGCGTAGCCCTGCACCTGTATTCTCTCACATGTGCTTGTGTGTTCGAAGATCCCAAACTGAACGGTGAGGCGGCTAAGGCAGCGCTGGCCAATGAAGACTGTCCACACATAGACCAGGCCATTTCTCCCGAGGACGGCCAGATTTTTAGCCCCTGCGAACCACGCGGGGAAACTCCGTGTTTCCTTCTAAACATGACCGGCCGAGCCACACACCCTGGCGCCAGAGTGAGAAAAGGTACGTAGCAGCTATTCACATACACACAAACGTATATTTACACACAAGCTACAAATCACAAACGTACTGCATACATAGAGCAAACACAACCATCTATACTTCCCAAAATTATACTGAAGCAGAGCACACTCATAACAGAGGGACAGTGAAAAGGCCTAAGAACACAATGCAGATCTGCAGTTCAAGAAACTCTTCTACTGGAATTTTTTTTTCATGTAGTATAGCCTTACTTGCACTCAGACACCATTCAAACATGCTGTCTGGACTGCAAAAACAATCTTTTTCTGTTTTTACATTTAATCTACATTAATTCCATTAGATAATAACCCTATGTTCACACTAGCAAGTGAACATTCCTTTTCTATGTACTTGCTCTACAGGGGCCGCAATTTCAGCAACAGCAGCAAGGGACAAGCAACATTTGAACTGAGATATTCTCAAATTATTCTGCAAATTGATTTTGATGCAGTAAAGCGATTGGCTCGAATGATTCCTTGGACCAATGTTATGGAACATGTGACCTGATGTTTCTTAAGTTCCCCACTTACAAATTTAGGTCCTACCTGCAATTAGTTCCCATTTAAGTGGTTGCTACATGTACGCAAGAGACTAAAAACGACACAAACAAACTTGTCACTTGCTAGTGTGAACATAGGGTAATGGACACAACATCTTGAACCTCCAGAGCTCTAGAGCTACATAATTACATTCCTTCAACTCACTCCACTTTTCTAAACATGCAATAATTTTTATTTTTTTTTCTCTCAGCACCGTCTTGCATTATGTTCAATCTCACTTTGACTCACATACAGCTGCCTCCTGGGGCCAACCTTAATCTTCCCTTTTTTCTGTTTTTTTCTTTGTCGTTTGTTTGTTTTTTACTTGTTATCTCCTCCACTTGCCCGTCTGTCCGTCTGTCCGTTTGTATCTGTTATTCCCTCCATCTTTTCCCCTGGGTCCTCTGATTGGTTCATAGCTGGAACATTCTCAGGGAGGACAGGGGGGGAGCCGGCCGGTCCCACGCTAGGCTACCCGCTGTTGCAGCTAGGGTGGACACACAGCCAGGAGGATGGCCATGCCAGAGTCACCACCTGACTGACAGCCCCACTTTAATCACAAATAGCAGAGCGTAGATGCCTTTTAGGACAGCATTAGCAACTAAGACACCCTCCATCCCCTGCAGCTTGAGTGATCCCTATCATATTTACACAATATTTAAATCAGTATAGGGAAATACCGCTTGTACACACTCACCCTCCTGCAGCCATCCTAAATACAACCAAGACTGTTTAGATGGAAATTCATCGGCTTGTTAGCTTTCAACCACAAAGCCAGAAGCAAGGAGTAGGTCACAGATAAACATTATGAATTAGAAAGCTTTCAGCAAGATCTTTTCATCCCTTGTAGCCAGACTGGAGATGGTCATATATCTGTGTATAATATTCTAAACACAGGCTACATAAGACCAATAAAAGTTGAACTAGAATGTCAGCACTAGCCAAGCAATAGCACTGTCTCTCTGTGTCTTGTGTCCAGCTCTGTGTGAGCATGCTCTGTTTAATTCCACAGTTCCACTTTTAGAACCACCATAAGAACAATCAGCAGCTACACACCACACACACTTCTCCTACACGCACAGTATATTTCTGTCTCAGTGTGCTGTTTAAAATGTGTTGATTGTGTTTGTAAGAGCTTTTGTCAGTGTGAAAGTATTTTTATGTACATATGTAGGCTATGTGACCAAACGTGTGTGTGTGTATGTGTGAGAGAGAGAGAGAGAGAGAGAGGGAGAGGGAGAGGGAGAGTGTCCAAGTGTGTTTGGGTGTATGAGTGGATGTTGCTGTTTTAAGGCGAGTTCTGTTTTTTGGTGTGCTGCTGTGTGATGCATGTTTTGGGCCAGTTTATGGGCCTCCCAGCATGCTTTGTCCTGCTGCTAGGGCTGGTACTGGTTGGGAGAAAGGGGTCCTGTAGTGAGTCCATAAACAGAAAAGTCATAAAACGGGTAGTAATGAATAGACAAATGATCTTGATGACAGCCATAACAGGTCGCTTCCTGTAACCTTTCAGGAATAAACAGATCCTTTCTGGGCAGTTGTAAGATGATATAAATATCACTTTTACAGAGGGATTTTGGGCCATAGCTACTAAAGCTATGCAGCAGATCTGCCTTATATTGCTGACAGGAAGACATGCAAAACTGTGGATCTACTGCACCAGCCATATGTTAACGAAAGTACTCGTGCAAATTTGACGTGTTTATGTTTTGGCCACACTGCCATTTTCAGGCCATTTTCTGAAAGCTTTCCATCAACAATGAAGCATGAAGATACTAGAAAAAGACATGCCAGGTGTCTGACATGGGTGTCTATCGCCTGATCTTTACATAATTTCTGTGATTTTCAGTGCTGCAGTCACTTGCTCTATGGCAGACTGAGACCATGAACATTAAACACACTTTCTTGCAGCCACAGTATTGCTTGTATACTGTACAAAGCAGTCACAGGAAATTAATTCATTATTTCCAAAAAGATGCGTTTTTTTGTGGAAGAAATTGCCATTTTAATGTGGATGGAAAGACAAAATGGATAAGAAAAGGTATGTTTACTGGTAGTGTGGATTTAAGTGTGTAAACTCAGTATGTGCTTTAGTGAGGCAAATCCTTAGCAGGTGTCAAAATATAGGCAGTCAGTGTTAATTTGGGATAATCTTTAATCTACAGCTCAAACATATTTGTAGGATTTGTCCTGCACCTTGTCCTCCAGTCATCCTCTATCCTACCTGATACCAGCCCAAACATTTCCTGTGCATGTGTGCTCTTTTTAACTGCATGAAACCTGCTAGCTGGTAAAATGACCTCATCCAGTTGTAAATCCATCCACAAAACTAAAAACAGAGCTCAAAGTCTCTGAATCTGACTGTCATTTGCATATTCTTCTGCACTGAACCAAGGTTGGAAAAAGTCCTGGTGCATGGGCACTATAGTCAACAGAGCTGGCCAAGTGGGTGTTGTTATCCGCTAAGTCCTGTGCTCAGCTTGTTCTTGCGCAGAGCTCCCAAGCTCCCTTTATCCTGTGGGGAATGAATGGTGAAGTAGGGAGCAATGTCCTAATCCGTCTGCTAGAACTTTGCAGTCCTCCCTCCTTCTCTTCTAACCCTATAGCCTGTGCTGTGTTGGTGTGCTCTGTCCTTTTCTGTCCTTGTCCAAGTTGGAGCTGTGCTTCTTTCTCTGGCTTTCTTCTCTCCTGTTTCTCTGTCTCGGTGGCTTTCTGTCACTGCTGTTTGTCTTTTGCTTCATAGCGATGTTAGAAAGAAAAAAAATGTGCAAATGTCATAAGCAGTTCTCAGGGAAAGTGTATAAACCAGGCTCCATCTGCATATCCTACATATCTAATTAAATGCATACTTGAGGTTTCATTTAATCCTCCCTTTTGATTTTTTTGCACTGTAGCCCTGTTTAATTCACCAGCAGACACGTGTACATCAAACTAGTACAATAAATCTTTAAATGCAGTCAGTCAGTGGCAACTTGTAGCTGAAACGAGAGCCCAAGATGTTGAACGGTTTTCTACCCATGCTGCACTTCTTCTTTTTGTCTTTGCCTCTTCTGTTTCTTAATCCACAAAAATCTGCTCAGCTTCGAGTCCCCTTCCTTTTACACCTGCAAAATAGGTTTTCACCTCTGTCCAGTCTGACAGCAAAGCCCCCTGCCCTCCCCAGAAAACGTCTCCCACATGCCACAGTCTCTTTCTGCTGTCCTGAGCAGCTGTCTCTCTACTGTTTCCTTCTTTCTCTATGTCTCTGTCCATCTCTACTCTACTTTTTTTTTTTTTTTTTTGCAAATCTGGATTGTCCAAGAATCCAATGCTGTTTTTTTTTTTCTCCGTGAGAAGTCTTCTCACCTTATTTTTCCCTCCCAATCGTCCTCATTGTGTAAGCTGAGTTGAATGGCCGAGGCGCAGTGGCAGGATGACCCTGAGCAACCCCACCCTCCCCTGTATTCTCTACTACAGATTCCTGTAAAGACGAGACTGTCCTAGTTAAGTATATGCAGGCAGAAGCGCTCCGTGTGACCTGACCACAGGACCACAGCGGCTCAGAGAGGAGAACTTTCCCTCTCCAGCGTTTCTTGGCTCCACAGTGGCTTGAGGTCACTTTCCACAGGAGAGAGGCATGTAGGGAAAAGGAAAGAGACAAGTCAATAGGATACTGGTACTACGTTTAATATTTCCTTCACATACCATGATTGCGAAAGCATTTTTTCTGTCTGATGACCCTCTCAAAACAGCAAGGGGTCTTTTTTTGGACAAGGACACTTTTTTAAAGAATGAAAGTGTGGACGATAATACATCAGCACCGAAGGCATGGTACAATCTGCTGTTGATTTGACAAAGAGTGGAATAACATTAATAATCAATGGTTCATCATATCCACTAACACTTCTAATGGTATAATCTACAATGTCCTATGTGACAGTTGTAGAAGGCTTACATTTTAGCATGAGTTGCATGGTGGTATGTTTAAAAAAATAATAAATAAAAAAAATTGCTTACTGCTGTTATGAATATCTGTATGAAAAAAAAACTATATTTTCTTTCTTCACTTTTTGAATACGCTTCATGTAGCCATGATTACAAGATGTTCAAAGATATACATTTCCTTAGCAGCGAATTATTCAATTTTCCATATTTTCATTTGTGCTACTAACCACCTGTAAGCCAGCTCTGGTCATATTGACCTCAAATCCTGAACCAGAAACAAGTCGTTGCGGAGGAGGGCAAAAGAAATTCTTTCAGTATGCTTTCTGTGTGGTCAATTCAATCTTTTCATCTTGTTTCTGTTTGGCATGCTTGTGCTATTGAATCTTACTAAGAGAAAAATAAATGAGCAAATTTAGTTGATATTTTTCTGTTTTATGCTATAATATTGGTGCGTAGATCATGTGGAGAGCTATTGTGAGCAGCTGTTTATTTCACATATTAAGTACAGACTTTTGACAGTGTTATTTTTGAAAAATAAATGAACAAAAAAATGACAAAAAATGTCATAGTGTTAAAAGAAGGGAGTCAGGATGTGGGTTGCACATCTTTACTCATATCTTTTCTTTTAGGTACAAAAATGATTAAAAATTTTAAAAAGACAAATGTATATTTACAACATAAGAGCACTGTATGCAATTTAGAACTGCGGGGAGTGAATCAGATGCATGCACAATGTTATGCAAAAAAGAAAAAAACTGATAGATAAAAGAGCACATGGTTCAAATTCTAGCATGAAATAAATTTTGTATGAAACCTGTTTGCAGAGTTTGGTTTTTCATTGAATGGAAAGGAATGTTTTTTTTTTTTTATTTTTTATTTTTAAATTATTTTGTTTAATTTCTTCTCTCCTGCTTTATACCAATACTCTCTTTGGCCTGGTGATAAAAGGGCAAAAAGAGGTTGTCAAAAAATGACTGAAGGGAGGAAAAGAAAAGAAAATGTGTGTGTCTGGAGGGGAGATAGCATGTCAAACTGCACTTCCAAGCATGAAGACAAACGAAACAAGTGACATTTTGAGGGAACGTCCGATAAACACGGGCTGCATGATTTAAATATTACGCTGATATAAAAGAACTGTATGTACAACCATCATGTATTATGCATTAACCAGAGCATGATCGAGATGCACGTTAAACTTGTCTGCTTTACCATTTCATGCTCCTTTTATCTCTCCTTGCCTTCTTTCCATTTCCCTTTGAACATCATCGTCCACTCACCTGTCTGAGTAATAACTGGTGTGTTGTCTCTCTTCTTTCCCTGTGTGTAGTGGCGGAGCGGCCTGGCCGGAGCAGGCGGCCTGCAGACTCTGTGTGTGTCATGAACTGTGGTGTTCCGACCACTCTGTGCATGGCTCACAACACCTTTGATCACACCTGATTATCTTGTCTATTTGTCGTACAATATTCGAGTGGCTAAACCAGCTTACAAGAGGGAAGCGTCTTCTCATGCACCTCCCTCCCCTTTCTACACTTTTCTAGGAAGAAACCTTTCCACCCTCGTTTTGTTTGTTGCACATCTGTCAACTTTTCTATTTGTGGTGTAACTGTGATGTGAGTAAGACTGTGTTTGACTGCATGAGTGTTATCATTCGTCTGACTATCCATGTTGTTAATGGGCTTTGTCTACTTGTGGTTTCCATTGATAGCTCGGAGTGATGTTTTCACTCAGCTTTTCTGTAAGAACTGCTCACTAACCACTTGTATTTGTTATTCGCTTCAGCCATTCATGAAATTGCCTTTTCCGATTGGTATTTCAGGTGTGCTTCAGTTTTAATGTTACTGCTACACATGAGTTGCCTTTCTTTGCGCTTTGCACATGCTAGCCTATTAATTCCTTGAAGCTAAGATAAGATTGAAGGTTTAAACTGAATTTTCTATGATATACTGTACATATATTCAGCTGGTGGATGTGGACCCAGCAAGTATTTCAATGGATCAAACCAAGGACTCGAAACTAATACTTTAGCAGAATCGATCAATATATGAAAAAAAAAACTGTAGTTCAAAAAGTTCAGCTTTCTGAGTATGAACCATCATCTATTCTGTTAAGATTAATGACCAAAACAGAATGTTTAAAGACAATTGGACAAAGAAATATATATTTATTATCTCTTCAAGTACAAAACAGATGTCACACCTGTTCAGAGTCTGCGGCTCTCGTCAAAAGTGATAACATGAAGCTTTAAAACATAACCACTTCAAATTGATGTGTCTTATTTACAGCTACAAACTAATCACTAACGATTAAGAATTAAAAGGTAACTGTTGTCCCCATTCAGTCATTTATCAAGAACTTCGTAAGCAAAAACTTTTATGTAGTTGCTCTTTCACAAATTGCCGTTGAGTGCCCCTGGTATATGCCATATTTAGATCAGTTTTTACAACCGGCTTTACCTCAGCCACAGTCCGATTTATTGTAACCAAAACACAAAGGAGAAAAATGAACTTAAACAGTTTATCTTTGACCTTGCTCAGTTCTGTATATACAGTATTAAATGGCAAAATGTGTCTTTTTAATGCATGTGTATTTTACCATTTATGGATAGCAAAGGGGCACTACAAAAAAAATGGATGAGGTTGTAAAAACCCTCCTACATGTATTATTAATTTTTGAGATTGCTGATCATTAAAAATAAATTGTGATGCCATTTAGAGTGTAGAACCTGAAAATTGATTGCCTCATTTATTATTGCAAAATTATGCACTTTATATAATAATCAATTGTAGTATATATGGATTTCCGAAAGTGTACTTTAGATCACTTGAAACTCCGAATGAATTTGTAGGCTATGTAGAGGTTTTCACATGAGTAATAAGTATGGCATGAGTAATTAGAAAGCACTATAATGTTTTTTATTTGCCTTTTACCTATAATACAGCAATACAGTCATAGATTATATGATACTGCCATACAATATATTAATATTACAAGGCTTGCCTGCTAATTTCTTGAGCATGACTACACATACTGTATATTCTGTTAAACTATTAAGCTTTTAGGTGCCTATGTGTTGCTGTATTTTTACCTTCTGTCATTTGGACACCAGTGAGTGGACAGGGATAAAAATGGTATATTACACTGTAACCTAAAAGCAAACAGCATGATTTGCAAATATTATGCTATATTACATTCCTCGGTTCAACACTTTATATAAAACGAAAAGGGACCTTGTACACGTAAACGAGCATGACACATCACTTTTCTCTTACAGAGACTTTTGAATTAAGGGAAATCTAAAGCTGTTTCTGTAATACTGCTTCAAATCTCTGGTGTGAAATAGCCAGAACTGGCAGTATTGCAAAAAGCAGAGGTGATCCTCAGATCTAGAGGTTTTATTGTGCTGTTTCAGCAGTTGCTGACGGAGATTATGAAGAGGATCTTATAAAGCTCATATCCAAAAGGAGCAACGGGAAACCTGCACAAGAGCTGAGCACACTATAAAGGCTACTTTTCAAACAGGCCCTTTGCAGCTGTTTTTGTGACATTTCATGATTTCAATAAAAAGACAAAGACTTAAAAGAATAAAACATTCTTTCTATTCAAATACCTTTGTGTTTTGTTGTTTATTCATATTTTTATTGTTTGCTCATCACAGAGTACATTTATTATTACAAAAATTGCGCCTTCAAAAGATGCACTGCCCCCTGCATCCCAGACGTGAAGTTCACAGTGTTGTTCTATATATACTTATTTTTTTTTCATCTTGGTGTTTGATGTGTGTGTGTGTGTGTGTGTGTGTGTGTGTGTGTGTGTGTGTGTGTGTGTGTGTGTGTGAGAGTGTGTGTGTGTTTTCTTTATTCCTTGTTCTCTTGCTGAGCTTTGATCTGTTCAGACACTATGGCAACCCTGTTACCTAATAGTGTAACCATAGCAACACAAGCGTGTGATCTGTTCTCAAGGGTGGTCCGAATTTCCCATGACTCTATGCTGTATGGGTTTAGTATTCTGAATCTCTCTCTCTTTACTATTTTATTGATAATATGTAAAACAGATGTGCATTTTTCTTTTTTTTATTATGGGGCGGGGCAAACATTTGCACTCAAGTATACATTTGGTGTTCTTTAACAGATTATGTTAATATTCTGAATTATAGGGAAGAGCAAGTCATGGAGAGACTGGAGCTTATTACTGCCTGTTCAGTAATCCCATGCTTAGTTCTATAATGCAAAGAGGTTTTTTTCTTTTCGCTTGTGTGTATGTGTGTGCACAGGTGTGTAAATTTTTGATGTGTGTTGCTTCCAGGCTGTCCCACAGGAAATATGTTCAACCCTCATTTCCTCTCACAAATTCCCCAGCCCATGGAAAAGCTTTCTTAAAGATCTTTCACTGCAGTTTGCACACAGTTGGTTCTGATGTTTGAAAACAGCAGCACAGCTTTAGCATTTAACATTTCTTTAGCACTTACAACATAAAGCATCAGAGATGGACAAATATTATTGTGTACCATGGAACTGAACTTGTCAGGTGCTAGACATATTTCATTCAGCTCATGTATCTGTATATTAGCGTAAAATAATAGCTGAAGATGAATTTCTCCCTTCCTACACAGACCGTGAGCCGAGAGACTAAATTTATTCTAATTTAGAGCCGATTTATAACCCTGGCAATTGTTACTAGACTACTGATTTTCAACATAATCTTAAGAACCTGAGTCAGACACACAATAAAAGATCTCAGTTTTAGATGAGTGTCTACACTTTACTGCACCAAAAAGTCCCATGTGTAATTAATGCTCACATCCCATACGTTCAGTGCAAACCGACTGCTTTATTATAACAGCTTCAGACCTGGCAACCTTTACACATTTTGCATAGGAACTCCACATTTTAACATCACAGTATGTTTCTACATGTTATCACTCCAAAATTAGGCGTAAGAGCTCTTTTGCCCAACAAAAACAGCAGATGAGCCAGTCAGTATTTAAATCTGGAATCTCCAATATTAACTGACACCCCTGGAAGCATGACTGACATCAGTTAACTATATTTATTTGGAATGCGACCGAAAATAGTCAGAAATAGCACTTTCTTAGCCAAAAGAGAAACAACAACAACAACAAAAGATTAAATAGGGCCTACAACAAAGTGTCAAATCTAACACTTTACAAGAAAAATGTATGGGTAATGTTAAGTAGAAAGTGATTAAAAACATAACTAAAACACTAGAAGCAAGTGTCAAGTCCTTATGAACATTATCTATATTTTATTGTTTGGTGTTTTAGTCCCTTAAACTCTCAGACCCATTGGTGGACTTGAATTCCACATTTTTGTAATTGGCGACAGTTTATTACAGAATCTTTACCAACATATCCATTTGCACAGAATATTTGTACAAGCCATTTTACAATTCTCTATCCAAACATGGGAATGCATAATAATAATAATAATAATAATAATAATAATAATACACCATGATTTTGGACAAGACTAAAATCTTACCTCACCTCCCCACATAAAAAAACTAATTCCATCTGAATAGAGTTAATGATGAAATAATAATGCTGAAAAGCCATTTACCTTCCAGTAAATGCTGAAACAATCTTTAGCTATACATAAGGGAAGTGAATCATTGTGTGTGTGTGTGTGTGTGTGTGTGTGTGTGTGTGATTTCACAAAAGCTTAATTTGTGATAGTAATTCACATATCATCAAAGACTGGAGACCTTTTTTTACTCTGTGTTTCATCATTATGTAAGCCTTGCGGTGCTTTCTGAAATTACCTGATTCATTCTGTTGCTATGGTAACAAAGGAAGTATCGCCTCCAAAAGCCCCAAGCCCCCCAACACACACACACACACACACACACACACACACACACACACACACATACACATGATACATTTACAAATCTCTCTAGAATGGTTTCAATCTAGAAACAAAGAAACAAACACCCACCCCCGTAAATCTAAAACTCTGGTTCTCCTTCACTTTAGCAGTGCAACACTGCATTTTACATCTGCAGCACTAACAGCGCCATGGCAACATGTTCTACATACACACTTCTCCTCCGGTTAACCCTTCACACAGGTAATATTTGCATGTGATGCATAGCACAGCATCTTCCATTAAGCATCCCTGATAGGGTAAGAGAAAGAGAAAGCCAATGATATGAAGATACAAGATATAAAGATATAAAGCCAACCAGGCTTACGGAATCTAAAGAAGTGAGAAGGAACTCTGCTGGATATAGTGGGTGCAGGAAAGCCCATGAGCTGTCAATGAGAGAGAGAGAGAGAGAGAGAGAGAGAGAGAGAGAGATGAACACTATGATCTGCAGCTGAGAACAGGTACACAGCTACTGCAGTATTTCACAGCCCAGTCCTCAGACCCATTGAGACAATCCATATTTTTGTTTCCTCCTACCTATTAGCAAAACTGTATAAAGTATTCACTGTTCCCGATTGCTTAGTACAGGGGTACTAAAAGCTAGTGCTGTTTGGGAGGGCCTAAAGAGTTTAGAAACACTGGCTTACAGCAATAGTGGCAGATATTCTTCTCCCCAATGGCATTTGGCTGCATATTTGCCTCTTGTTCATGGACATGGATGTGGTCAGGGAACAGTTACTTGCTGTGATGCAAACAACATGGTGGAAGATGTGGCAATATGGTGAAACATGTAGGCTGGAGTGTAGATTGGAGTAAGTGTGTAAAATGGGCTGATATAGGAACATAGCTCAAACAAGTGTAAATGGACAACTTAGAAAAGATATCACAGTAGGTACACGCGCACACACACACACATAGACTTAGAAAAAAATGTGTAAATTGCAATCGGTTGGATTTGTTTTACCATGTCACACCTAATTTGCACAGAATCGAGAAAACCCCATTCAATTCAAATGTCGGCATTTATTTTTATCATGCTGCTTATTTTTTGATGATGTCACTGAAATTAGGGCTCTGTATCATGCTTATACATTACAATTAATAGTAACCTGTCACTTTGTCCTTTGCTAGTGTAAACATAGGGTAAGGGCTTTACCATGCTGTGGCTAACAGTCACCAATGAGGCAACACACTCTACTAATGGCAATTTCTAGAAATCACTGCATCATTGCAAATCATTCTAGAAGTGACTAACATCGGAACAAACAGTAATAACACATTATAAAAATAATGCACACAGGGTATATTCTTGAGACCAAATGGCATTACCACGTACTGCAACACATCACACCAAGTATCCAAAAGTATATAACATAAACAGAAGCTACCAATATCATTTCACTAGGTCAAGTTTACTAACACTTTGAGAACTAAGACTGTTTGGAAATGGCGACTCGCAAAGCCACTGAGTGTGTGTACTCTGTCTGCTCAGCACCTTGTGATTTCCCTGCAGTCACTTCATCTTCCATGGCTGTCATGCCAGCGGCCCAGGATGGAACAGCCGGCCCTGAAATTTTAATGCACAGCAATTAAACCTTCAGAATCGCTTAAGTGGGTTTGGCATAGTGGCAATGGAGATGGAGGAGCTCTGGAATGAGGATGCGTGGGATGGAGGGACGACACCATATTAGATGAAACTGGGCAGACAGTGCATCAGTTATGAATAGATGAGGTATTTAGTAGAGCAACTGTTTCTTTTTTTTACGTAGATGAGTGTGTTTGAGAATGTGTGTATTTTTATTCATTTGCTCTGATGTAATGTTCAATTTTGCTAGTTTGCACTACAGTAATAAAATTGGCTACATGTGATTTTCAGTAACTTTACAATCAATATGACATTATAAATTGCCATTAAGAGAAATGACCATTTTATATGTGAGAAACACTATAGAACAAATGTAAACTAAATGTTTCTGTCTCTCCAAACTGCTGAGCCCTTGTCATCTTCAAATGCAGACTAAAGACAATCTATTGAATAAACACTAATTATGTTATCTGTGTATTATGTGCTTATGTATCAGCACTGAAACCTGCTTCTGGCATTGCCCTAGATTGTTGAGTATCTTTAGATTTTGGCCTGTCTGCATTGGTATATGACTATGTTTTCCAGGGAGAAAACAAGACACTTCTGTAAGTCATTTTGTATAAGACCATCTGTGCCATTTATGCAAATGGAAGTTTTATATAGTCCATTTGTCCTGGTGTTTGGGTAAGTAATCATTTCAGGAAATAAGAGATCAAAAGTAATTACAAATTATTACTGTACTTACAGTAAATATAAGTTTAGGCGACTTGAAATTTACCTGAGCATAATTAAAAATTAATGCTTGTGCTCTTACACAATTACATTTCCATGAAAACATCAATACTTTTTTACTTCTTAAGTTTTCATTAAGACATTCTAAGTACAAATCTGCTGACCAAGGCAGTTTTTTCCTTTTGACCAGCTACAAATTCAATCTGTCACAATTTTATGCATTGTCACTTTATTAAAACATCCCATCAAGTCCAGACCAATTTTAATGGATACCACAACAAACCACCACAGGGATACCCTAAAGATTGCTTTGGATGGTCCGACTTGGACAACCTAAAAGATTGCACTTACTGAACACAAGCCCAAGTTTTATCCAATCTTCACTGGATAACTTCATTTGAATAATATAGATTTAAAGCTAAAACACTACTGAAAATCATAAAAGACCCTAATACATTTACTGAAGATCCTTTCAACACACTTAGTGCTGTTTGAATTTATAGCATACAGTTGTGGAAGAATAATGAGTAATGACTACTTATGTCATCTGCGATAGTTTTTCCTCATCCCTGTCACCTCTGCCTTGCTCATTAGAAATCTAAATCTGTAGTCAGACTTCTGTAAAGCTGCTTTGTGGCCATGGTTAAGTCCTATATAAATAATTTAATTGAATGGATTGAATTAAATCTTTTGTATCATTTCATACAAATTGTCATGTCATGTCAGTTGATTATGCTGAAAAATCCTGCACTGAATTCTACAATGTTTTTAAAAGATTGAATTTTTTAACTTTTAAACACTTTTACGTAACTATAATTGACTATCAACTTCTGCTTTTTATTGAGTATGGTTTTGACATAATACCCAAACTTTCATGTAAACATCATTTTCTGTACTTTATTGTTTACTTTTGCTTCAGCAAGTGGAGATTTTAGGTTCTTACAGTTAAGGATGTTTTGTGATACAAGGCAATGTCTAAAATAAGTGAAAGAAGCTGTATCGCACAAGAAAAGTAGAGCTGGATGAACCACAGAAAGGGTTCAACAACCCAGCATCATCCGGCCAAGGGTGCACCCGGTCAATAGTCAACTGACCCATATTAATATATAATGTATGATCAGGAAACTTGAGTACAGAGGCTTTGCAGAACATCCATAACTGACACTCAGTAGAAAATGGGTGTAGGGGGGATGGGGGAAGCTCATTAGGGCAGCAGTGATGGAGCAGTAAATTGAACTGGTTCTCCTGTCTGTTCAGCTGCCTGACCTGCAGTCTCCTGAGGATTTTGGAGTCTTTCCACGACCGAGAGTGGCTGAGCATTTTCAGGAAGCAGGTGCGACACACACACACCCGTAGCTCAATGCTGTTGATCTGCTTTGCATGCTGTGGTTGGATAAATACTTGTACTTAGTGGTGTGAAGCAACCTGTATTTGTGTCTTCTACCTCTAAATACTTGGTGCTTGAATAAATGTTGCAGAATCCATCTCACTTGCCTGAAATAGCAGGTAGAAAATTGAAAATCACCCCAAAGGTCAAATAAATGTATAAACACTAAACAGGAATTGTATCATCCATGAACCCATCCAGCTTTCTAGTGAGCATGACCTCCAGGTCACATTGATTTTAGCCAGCTTTTTAGTCTGTGGGTTCTCCCCTGGGGCATGTAAGTGCTATCCTCTTAACATTAGCCTCATTGAACAGCACTCCCCTCAACTGTTGATATAATATGAATACCTGTGATTTAAGAGTGCACCTTAACTCCTATATATACTAAAAGCACCACTAACCCTGGTCATAACATCATCATTGCCACTAGTGTATTGGCTAGACACTTTTATTATGGCAGGTAGTGTTCATTTCCCACTAAGTATGACATTGCTTTCTGGTAGAGTCTAATGTAACTCTCCTTCCAGTCAGCCTTTGGTTACTCTGCTGGCATCAATGCACTTCAGTACACTGACTAAACACTCAGCTTGTATTAGACAACCCAGATTTCTGTTCCTGCTTTCTGCTTCAGAACGCAAAAGTGATCTTTAACCACCCATTACCTGTTAGTGGATCAATTCAATTCAAATAGCCATTGTGACAAAGCAGCTGTACAGAAAGTAGACTTAGAGCATTAATGCGCAAGCTAGAGTCTGTGGAGGCAAGGAAAATCTCCCTGAGAAGAAACCTTAAGAGGAACCAGACTCAAAATGGAAATGATCCTCTACTGGATAACACCAGATAGTGGGATTATAAATGATAAATATGATTACTTTTCTACATATGTATACTAAAAAGTTAAACAGTATTAAATGCGTTGAAAGGATGTTCACTACGATTATATCGTGAATCGGAGTCCTGGAATGAGCACAGCACAATTTTTATGATTATAGCAGCAGTTCTTAGGTATATATCTATAGTATCCGGGTGAGATTATCCACTGAAGCAAGGATGAGTCTTGGGCAAAATCTGTTTTTGGGAAGTGCAAATATTTAAAGTATCCATGTGAGATCATCCCTAGTAGCAGTAAGTGAGTTAAAAGTGCTCCAAGCCGAAGTAGAGCATCAAAATCAGCACAATGGCACCACCCCATACACCCCATACTGAGGCCTGGAGGAATTGATTTTTATGTGCATTCTTTAAAGACTTTACATTTGTTTCTATGAGATGTACAGACTTTTGGGGACACTAAAAAGTTCCAGAATAACCTGAACAAGAACTACACAATTCCTGAATGAGTTCCTCAGCTTGGTCAGTCCAGTTCCCAATTATAATCTCCAGTAATCTTCTATCTTACTCTTAAATATCAGTGACTTGTTTATGTAAAAAATGGCAGATAAAAGGCAGATGATTTGTCATCCAGCTCCCAAGTGGCGCAACAGAAGAGCGTTTGCACTATTATTGGGAGATCATGCATTTGAATCCCGATGATGCCACAGCCATCGGTGGCTGGAAGCCAAGGGAGCAAAACTGGCTATGCTCTCAGGGTGGGAAGAATGGCATACTCTCTCTCACTTGTCAACCACAGAGAAACTACCCAATCATGAGTGTCTGTAAGGTCATGTATGAGAAAGAAGGCAGCTGAGGGTGTTATGCTTCCCTGTGACACAACATGTGCAGCAGCTGGAAAAGATGCACTTGGCTAGCTTCACATATGTCAAACGAAGCATGTGCTAGCCTTCACCCTCCCGGTTGGTACTTGTCATGATAAACTAGAGCTGGCTGGTAGGTGTGAATTGGCAGGTGATCAAATTTGGGAGAAAATGGGGGAAAGAGTTGGTCATTCTGGGAAGTTTGCATTTGTCCAATTAGCACTTTTCAGTCTAGCATCTTGCATCCCAAAATTCTCTTTTCCACAAAAAAACAAAACAAAAAAACAAAAAAAAAAAACCCTGCTCTACAGCAGGAACTAGAAATGTTCCTGGAACTATGACACGGGTTCGATACATGACACTTACTAGGTTTCTGAAAAAGATCCTGTAGTGGAAATGTGCCTTTGCAGAGCTAAAAGCACTCATGTCACATGAATCACCCTGAATGTAAAATCACACATCGACT
Source organism: Pangasius djambal (assembly GCA_022985145.1). Classification (NCBI taxonomy): domain Eukaryota; kingdom Metazoa; phylum Chordata; class Actinopteri; order Siluriformes; family Pangasiidae; genus Pangasius; species Pangasius djambal. The sequence goes on from CM040999.1 coordinate 6,558,235, forward strand.
GTGCTCCCCATGTGGATGAATCTGACAGTTGCTAGACAATACATATTAAAAGAATATTCAATTATTCAAGGTGTGATGAGCAACATGTAATTATCTGCTGTCATCATCATAGTCTCCTTAGTAGGAGACAGCAGTGTTATGAATAGAAATACTTTATTGAGCATTAGCTTATCTGTCACAGTTGCTGGTACCAGGCGAAAGATTTAGGCTCACGCTACTACATTTCACTATAAGTCATACGGTGACATTTTAGCACCAGACAGCTTCAAGGAGTTAAATTCCTAACAAATCTAAACTTTAACACATGGCAGCAAGAATGAGATGAGAGTAATACCCATTTCTGGTAGGCTAGGGCTCCAGTCATTTTAAATGAAAAATTCATATTTCTTTAATAAAATAAATCACCCGGTAATAATTACATTCTAAACACACGATTCACAACAGACAAATTCAGGATAAAATTGTACTAGAGTTTGAGTGTACTTTATTTTGGGCATCATTTAAATAAAGGATTTTTTTTTTTCCCTTTTTCTTTTTTGGTTGAGCAATGTTTTCTATGAAATGGGTTTATAAAAGGTGTCACAAAGACATAACTACCACAACAAATAAAACTAACAAATAAGATATTGTGTTTCTTAATGATTCACATTTAATTCACATTTAACTTTTTTATTTTTATTTTTTTTTATTTTAAGGAGTTCATCTACTGGCAGCTCTGCACAATTAGTACTAGCAGCATTTGAGAAAATGTACTTCCATATCATTAACCCTAAGTAAGTTAACAGCCTGTCAGCTGTCTTTGTGACATACAGACACAGAGTGCATAGCACATATTTTTGAAACTATACTGCGAAATATTTTGAAGACCTAAAAGACAGTTAGAGAGTACAACTAGCTTGTAGTACAATGTATTACTTAGGAAGAGAATGGTACATTTATGGAATAAAGCTTGTGGTGTTGAAAATGTAGCAAAATACTTTCTTACTTTTCAGCACCTGCCTACAGAAATACCATTTAAATCACCAATTTCGTCATCAGTAGCACTGAGAAATTTTAAGGATGATTTTAAGTCTTGTAAAAAGAAAATGCCTTGGAACAACAATAGACAAGTACTAAGAGACAAAGTTAATGAGTTGAATAGAGAAGCAACATTTGTCTATAATTACAATGAAAATTGCTAGGAGGCATTTAACAATGAAGGATATTTGCCATACAGATGATGATACATTTTCAATCAGGATGGTCAGCTGAGGCAGAAAGAGATACAGAATTAAAAAAGCATGGGTGTGCAAAGATAAGATGAAGAACCATAGACTCAGAGGGTTAGCCCCATTTTGTTTCGGCTTGCTCCAGAACCACACATACGCAAGTTGAGAAACCTCATTAAGATGATTAAGATGATTACACACCCCTGGACTGGAGAAGAGGAAATACAGACAAACATGAAAACAATGGGCCTTCAAGACAGTTCTAAATGACACCATGGAGGACTCTCCATTGATAGATGATGAACTGGAAATTGCACAGAAAAAAATCATCCAAGTTCTGTTTCAGTCATACCTGGGATTTTTCCATTATGGAGTGGACTGCTTTTAGGTGAAACGATACAGCTAAAATGTACTCAGGTTCATTTTCCCCCACTTCATTTGCTTAATCCTGTAGTTTCTGATATGCGCATGAGAGGCCTATGATCAGTGTCTAATGTGCCAAATATAGATATATGGTGAGTTGGCGGGGGCACGAAAGACAACAAAATTATACAGGTTTAGCATTATAATTTTAAATAAAAACTTTTACATTAACTTCCCTTTACAAAATCTGAGTCCATTTAACTAAAAATTAAAGTTACGTTGCTAGTATGGAAGTTTAACTGGATATAACCATGCTAGTTAACTAGCTAAGTCATTAATTTACTAATGAATAATTTACTACACTAGCATTAGTTATGACCAATTGTCATTTCATTTTAAATACATAAACTAGAAGCCCAGTTAGCCTGGTCACTAATTAGCTAAATTCACTAGCTTTTCACTAACTTACCAAATTATAAAATAGTAGGAGGTAGCATTAACAGTTAAAGACAACAGTACTTCCACATTAACACCAACACTACACAAATTCTTCCTCATTAGTCACATTGTAATGGTGAATACATACAACAATAAAATGACATTTATTTCCGCTCTCTTATTTGGAATGTAAAGTGCATTCAACATTTATATGTGAAATCTAAGTATGAAAAAAGAATGTAAAAAAGTTTAATTTATACTCGATAATCGATTGCCCTAATATACTGCATGTTCAACAAGCAGGTTGAACGAGTCGCGTGCAGCACAATGCTAGTGTCTACGCTGGGATTGTAAATGATAAACATAGAAAGAACCAAAGAAAATGCTCTTTTGTGTTCTATTTTTTATTTTTTATTTCATCCCATTTTCTGTTATTCACTTTGAGTAAACCAAATACAGAACATATAGTTTATTAACAAAAAAGAGAGAGGCAGGTAAATGATAGAACGGAACGCACTGCATTCTTCCCACAATGCACCTGGGCAAATACCAAAAAGAAGAAAAAAAAAAAGGCAACAAAATAATTACAGAATAAAGACTTACTATATCATATATATATATATATATATATATATATATATATATATATATTGTATTTACTTTGAGTGAGAACTGTAAAGAAACAGCCTCGATAGGCGCGTACTTTCACATTGCCATCCTTAAGAAGTACTGTCAGAGTCAGTAGGTTAATTATGCTGAAATGGTTGGGGTGAAGTAAGTCTTGCTAGGGCGAATAAAACGTGTAGGTCGCCTACACGTTTAATAATTAAATAATTAAATCAAAGAAAAAATCATATTACAAAATACTAGTACATCCCATAGTAATGAGATGATCCATATTTTCATAAAAAAGTTCACTACTTGAAGATTTTCTACACAGGGAGCGCTAGTGCCATCTGGTGGTCAAAAGGAAGTGCAGCCAGTAGCCTTGTCTACTCCTAGTGGATGCCGCAGCAGGGTTTTAGGTTCCAGCTAACAAATCTGTGTATTCTAATGCTTTGAATTTTTTCTTATAAACAAAAAGTCAACATGAAGTAATGCGTAATCAACAAAACAAAAAAGCAATCCCCTTATAGGATACTTCTAAAATTGGTTATATCTGGTATTTACAGTGAACCTGCAGACAAACCCATACAAAACCTTACTGATATACATTTATCTATTACTTCGTAGGCAAGGCTCAGTGGGCTTATCTGAACTGTAAAATATGGGAGAGATTGGTTGTTGATTTTGCCACTGACAGTGCTTACCTGTAGGGAGTGATTTCATTTTAGTTTTAATTTAAAAGGTTTTAGCAAATCATTATTAAACCACAGGGCAGAAATCAGTTACTACTGGCTTACTATTATTGTGCTTTGATTGAAAGATGCTGAATTTATGCACTAGGTTAAAGTGCAATATATCAAAAACACACAAAAGAACAAGTATTGGATAAAGTTATATCTTATGCAGTTATTACTCAGTTGGGAGATTTACTAGCACATTTTTGCTACAACAATTAAATCGGAGCCTGGAAATAAATTACCTGGTTATAGGATACCCATTCTGAAGACTCCATATTGTCCTAAGACAACACTCTGTTCTTTTTAACAAAATCAGGCCCAGTTCAAAGGCAGTTCAAAGGCCAAATGGAGTTTATACGTGTCGGAGTCGACATTAAGTGGACACACACACACACACACACACACACAAACCATCTGGTTTAGCAGACTGCAGCAAACTACAGCTTTAGTGAAACTCTATAGTGGCATGTGCCACAATATTATGATTGTAGTTTTTTTTAAAAATATATAATTATAGGATACAGTAATTGTTGCCGCATGGGACACAAGCAAACCTGCTAGAAATCTTGTGTCATGTCATGATAACATTAGCTAAAAATTCCAGGAGTGAATCTGTTGGCTATTGTTTACGTAGCATAGATTATCTTACCTGTTGTCTCTTGAATGCTTTTAAAATTCTGGGTCTGAGGCCAGCTTTAAAAAGCCATGTCATCACTGCTAGCTTTTTTATCAGTCATTGATGGTATGGAATTGTGTATGATTGGCCTGTCATGCATCAGTGTGAATTTTCTCAGCATATTCAGCTATACCATCCTGAAATCGTTGTTGTACTGGATTCTTGTACTGGATTCTTGTCATCTGATTATTCACCTCACTCCTCATCAGAACAGACTTTTCAAGGAAGAACTACACCTGATTGACTTGTATATCAATAATTATTATCAATATGTGATCTTCAATTGTGCAAAAAAAAAAAAACAATCATGATTAATTTCTTTAAGAGTTTACTTTTATGGTTTTAACTTCTTTCATCGACATAAACTATTTTCACCTTGATGGATAGTTACTGCCTGCTTGCTTAAATGGTTTTTTTTGCATCACATTTTCTTATAGTCCCACTCCTCTCTCTGCTGGCCAAAAATGTTCACTGCAATCTGAGAGATTCTTTTGTTTTCTTTCACTTTTATATACCATATTATAAGCTACAACTAAATGTCAAGCCTACTTAACAGAGATCAAACACAAATAAAATTTATATCCAGGTTAAAAGTAATTTATTTTTATTTGTGAATATTTTACTTGATATGATGCTCTAAGTTGAATTACCACCTGCTATATTGTGTCAGTCTTTTTGTATTCTGTATGTTTACATAGAACTTCAGCAGACCACAAGGATAACCGACAAAATCATAGTTAGGAATTAATATTCACCAATACATGAGAATGGATTCATTTTGTAAAGAACATACCCATCTCTCTCTTACACACACACACACACACACACACACACACACATATATATATATATATATATATATATATATATATATATATATATATATATATATATATTTGTATGTACACACATAATCCGTAATCATTTAAATCAATATTTTTGAAATATTTTGAAATAATATCCTTTGTACATTTTGTAGTCCAAACATTGCAGGAATGAGAACAAGCAACATACCATCTCTATATAATTACAATAATATATCATTTAAAAAGACTTTTGTATTTTAAATAAACTGTCATTTAAATAGTTTCCCATTAACCTATATTATATATGTGTGAGGCTAAACCACATCTTCTCTATATAAATGTATTCTCTACAGACCAGTTTTGTGTTTGATTGATTAGGACATCAAACTGATGTGAAAATTGCCAGAATCTATCAGACAAAATTAATGGCCTTAACTGATCGGGACATGTGTGCACCATTTACTGAAGTGTTTTTATAATCAGTGAAGTGCTTAGTGCTGGCGTTCAATCGGCAGTGATTTTTCAGTACAGAAAACAGGATCTGACAGCTATGTCTTAAACATGGTAGTGATTAAATGATTTGCAGTTGCAGTGTGAAAGATAATTGACAAGATTTAAGCCAGTGATCTCAGATTCCAGTCCACAGTGGTCACAACACTGCAGAGAAGGTGTGATTCAACTCAATAGCTGTTTATCTAACCCTCTGAGCTCACTAAACTCTGCCATGCTGTGGCCCTCTGGGACTGGAGTTTGACCCCTGATATAGGCAGTGCATTGTGGTCTTAGACTCCCATGCGTTTGTTGAGTCTTTGGAGTGCGTCTCCCACTATGTCCAGTTCATGTCGGAGCTCCTCGACCACGCTGTTAATGCTTGGCATGTCCCTAAGCACACACACGCTCTGTGTGTACGGGTTGTAGCGCACAGTGAATGGGCGCCTGATGGTCTTAGCAAATTCCCTGTGGAGGGAAAGTGATTAGTTAGAAATGTGAAATAAATAGGCAAATTATTAATATAAATACTTCCTTTCAGCCCAACTTTATTAAATGCACTTAACAAATTTTGTTATTTTTTCAGGTAGAAGTTCAACAGATGATGTTAAATCGCTCCACATAGAATCTCTGGAACACTTATTTCTTAAAATGAGATGGATGAGCCATGTATAGATGATGTAATGTTTAATTCCTGAAACATAACTTGTTTGCCTGGGATTCTGTTGGTATGATTATCAGTCCTTTTCTCAAAATATCCTGTTTCCCCATGAGCTAAGTCATTTTTTTCATTCACATAGCCATTTCACACAGCCAGGCTTTGACAGGTTTAAGGAGCTGTGACATTTTATCCATGCTACTACGCATGGACATGCTTTTTAAAAACAGCTGAGAGTCTGACCATTGAGTGTGTTAACACAATTAAACAACAATGCTAAAATAATTCTGATGAAATCAATTGTATTGAAAATGGATTATGGTAATATTCAAATGAGAACTTACTTAAGCAATGATATATTGCCTCTTTTTGCATATTTTAATAAAAGTTTTAAAAACATTTTAATACAAAAACAAGCCAAAATGTTTTCTAATAATAAGGAGAGAAATTAGCTTGCTAGAGTACATTAGAAATGTATACTATCTAGAAATAAACTGTCCTAATGTGGTATAACTGGTATAATACAGTAGAAAGATTAGTATTATTAAATTTGAAATTCATTTATTGCACTTAACAAAATGCCGAAATATTTCCTGTCCAGTGCTTATTCTTGCGATGAAAGATCTCCAATCCACATTGCCTACATCTTATATTTATTCTCTCTGTAACAATTAGAAGTTTACAGAACCAGTGTAAAATTGGTTCCATTGGTAAATACAATTCTTTATAATGTGTTTACCTTCAAGCTTCAGGATGATGGAATTAAAGGAAAAAAGGTTATCATTAACATACCTCATTCTAACCTTAGCCTCCTCAAAGCTCTCAGACATGAAGTAAACCTCCTGAAAAGTGGTGATGAGACACTCCTGTCTGCATGTCACTTTGGGATCGAACGGCAGAATTTTGGCGCTGCCTGAGAGTGCGTGCTGTAAAAGAAGCTCATTGTCACTGTGTAATTTTAGATTATAATTCGTAATATATTCGTAACGTCATTATCATCCTTAAAACTTAATAAACATACTGGCTGTGTGCATCTCCATTGGTTGTTTTTACTGCTTTCTTATTTGTAAAGTCTATATACAGAAACTTTGTATTAGATAGCTACCTGAAGTTCACTGATGGATGAGAGAAGACCAGCCCCGTATGCTCGAAGCTGGCCCTCCTGCTTACACAAGCCAAACTCCACCGTGAAGAAGTAGCACTGCAATCAAATATACAAGAAAACCTTATGTTCTGTGTTCATGGCCCAGATTCTATATTGGTAATGTTCACATTTATTTTACAGAGATTATTCTCAGACTAGGGCATCATGGCTGTGCAGCTGGCAGTGTTGCAGTCTCACAGCTCCAGGGTTCTTGGGTCAATCCTGAGCTCAGGTTACTGTCTATGTGGTGTTTCACATGTTCATCCTGTGTCCACATAGACTTCCTCTGGGTTTCTTTCCACCTCCCAAAACATGCCAATGGGTAGACTGGATATGCTAAACTGCCCCTAGGTGTGAATGAGTGTGTGAATAAGTGTGCATGGTGCCCTGTAATGGACTGGTGTCCCATCCAGGATGTATTCCTGCCTTGTGACCAGTGTTCCTGGGATAAACTCCAGATCCACTGTGACCATGACCAGGATAAAGAGCTTACTGAACAGTGATGAATGAAATTAGATTCATATATTAGGAACAACGGCATCCAAAAAAATTATAAATATAATTTTAATATAATAAGTACTTAAAAAATAATCTAGGCTTCATGAGTATTCAACCCTCCAGAACTTTTTTAAAAAAATGTTTAAATATGAGAGGAACTTTTCAGTTCTTGTAACATTTACTTCCTGTACACTTCCACCAGTCCACACACAGAAGGATCAGATCATCAAGCACACTAATGAGTTTACTCTGTGCACTCATTCATCTTCAGTAACCACTTTATGGATGCAATGGATACAGAATGTAAGGAAATACACGCATGAGAGAAAGCTGGAGTGGCCCGACATTACCTCCTGCACTACCATGCAATGCTAGGACTACTTGTTAAAGTGACATGTTGATGTGACTATAATTCTGAGTAACAGAAGACCTACAGTTGCCAGTTTCTGTACAGCATCGTCAGAGGCCCCCAGTGAAGCCAGGCCTAACTCCTGAGAGAACTGAGCGAAACTTGGTTCTGCCAGCAAGGGCACATGACCAAGCAGCTCATGACATGTGTCCCTGTAACACAAAATACCACACCAAAAATAAAGTGATGCACTAGATGATGATCAAGGCTGATGCTTTAATAAAAACTACTATAGATGAAGATTACAGAAAAAAAATTTGAAATGCATTCAAGTCATAAGTCTTATTAACCTTCGAAAAAAAAAAGCTACATAAAATAAACAGAAAATGCATATCAGCGGCAGAGAAATAAAGTGTCACAGGCGACAGTAAATTAGCCAGCACCAACAACACAAACAATAGGCACACTGACAGCTGTTTACTGTGCTGATGAGATGACATGGTGAGAATGTTGTAGAGACAGCAGGTGGTGTGTGTTTGTTGTTTCAGACCAAGGACAGACTGCCAGACCAGAGAGTTGATGTATGATGTATGATGTCATACTCACGGCTCAGGTGTGTAGAGTGGATGAGAACTGTGACGAACGTACTGAGTACAGTGGAACACGCGAAATGCCAGACCTGCCAGGAAATCACGGGGTGACAAATATCCAGCTACTGGCCGAATTGTGAAGCCTGTTTGCCCTAAAAAAAAAACACACGTGCACACAGACATGACTTAGCATATATACACACGCATGCAAAGTTTTATCAAGAGTCATGTATACTTTTAGGAGAAAACAACATTTCTCAAATTTCTTTGAAACTTAAAAGTCCTTAGCTTTCTAAAAGAGTTCTACTTGAAATACTCCCTGATAGGGAAACATACAGTAGAAGCTTTAAAAGTTCCCCCAGAAGAACAAAATGATGAACCGTTTAAGTTCTAGATTATTTTTCTAATACTGTATACATGAACTTTAATACAGTCTTTTCTTTGTAAATAAAATGTGCTTTCCACAACAGATTCTATGCACATGATAAATCACAGACATAAATTTGGAGAGGACAGAGGACATAACGCCCCTCCTTTCTTTCTTCTTCTGCAGTTATTGCATTTTCCTGTTAGGGTCATGTATCAGCGTTTTAGGAATGGGCAAAAGGAGAGACTACACCATAAACCTGATGCTAGTCCATCGAAGGACACCATGCATACACATTTGTACCTAAGAGCAGGTTAGAGTCACCAATTCACCTATCAGCATGTTTGTGGGAGGTAGGAGGGAACGGAGAACCCAGAAGAATCTTGAAAACACAGATGAAGCCTATAAACTGTATACATGAGGAGAACATGCAAATCTCCACACAGGCAGCAACCTGAGTTTAGGAATGAACCAGGGACACAAAAGGGGAGTGAAGTGTCTTTTATTATTATGTCTGTTTAAATTGTTCTAGCATTTTTCCTTTGTTGATATATTGTTTTGATGCTTTAAGTTTTTAAATGTATCTAAAATTAATTCGTCCTAAAGTGTTTTATTCCTCTTATACAACAGCAATTGGTAAACCAAAATTTAAAATTTTTAATGTATTAATGAACGACACATTATACTATTTACCATTTATAGTTATATTTAATGTTGTGAATCATCCACAAGTTAGTTCCTGTTATCACTTAGATTAGCTATAAACAACGGTTCTCTCACCAGTGTCTCTTTATTTCTCTCTCTTGAAGTTAATAAGACAAAAACAAACAAACAACCAAAAAAAAACCCAGCTTGTCAGGTTACAGAGAAAGCTGCAAAGTCTTCTGTACTGAAGACTTTCGCATGGTGTAAAACTTACTGACCATCATAAAACGCTGACACTGGAGACTCCTTTCATAAATAAACATCTCCTTACAGAAACCTTCGCCATATCAATGATTAGACCTTTTTCTCTGTTAAATAGCAACACGTGTTTTTTTTCAAACCCATTTATTATTAGTCTTAGATTATGCAGCGTGTGCCATTCTCTGAATGAGTGGTTACTATGCAATACCGTATTAGACATTAATACAAACCTGTGTTTTGAATTACAGTCTGAACTATTGTCAGAACTGCTGTTAAAGAAAAAAGAATAAATAACATAATAAAATAATAATAATAAAAAGTAATAATAATTAAGATCTTCAGACCAATCAGATTTGAGATTTGAACCATGGTCTGTATTGTAATTTTTCTCCAAACTTTCAGCTGACATATTATGCAGAATTGATGATGAGGGGATTACTGTCTTACCTCTGAGAAAGCGGGATACGTCCTCCAGCTGAGGGATGTTGTCTTCTCTGTAGCCGCAGTGCTGTGTGAGCAGAGGCAGGTTACGCAGGTACTCTCTACAGGCATGTGTAGGGTAGAGCTTATTCAGCTCCCTGAACACCACGCCCCACGTCCTCACCTCCTCCTCTGTGAATTCCACGTGAGGGATTGGGTCTCCACTTCAGGTTGGGTTGGGATGGAGCAAGAAATTCATGTGAAACAGAAAAAAGGCTGAGTGATATATAGTTTGGTTATTTTACAAACCATGGAAAGTAATATGGGAATATGAAAAACTATGTGACCTACTGTTTGTAGTTCATTGCAAGGTCAGCAAAGTACTTCCTTCTCTTACGGTAGACACTGTCTTTAAATCCCTGAGACAAGATCAGATAAATAGGGTTGTCGCATTCAGAGCTCTAAGGCTTGCTGGTATAATGGAATTGATGCAGAAAGCGGGGCTGTTATGACGACATTTGGGGGGGGAAACACTCACAGGATGATCAGCGTCCAGGTCGGAACCGTACATCAGAACACGATTGGCACACTTGTCAAGATCTGAGATCTTCTTGGGGAACCAGGGCTCTTCTGAGATAGCTACAAAAACCAGTAACAGGTAAAACTACATCATATAGAAGCTCTGTAAAGCCATGATGTATTAATGCTTGTGTAAAAATAGAGTTATACCATCTTCAGGTGTGCTCTGTCTGTCTGGTAAGTCCATGGTGATGATGTTTGTTTGTTTCCTCAGCAGCTGAATGATTTTGTTCAGAGTCTCTCTCTCACTGTCACAGTCAACCAACACCTCCAGCTCAGAGTTACGCCTCCTGGACTTCCGGGACTCAATGTGCAAAAGGCTGATATGGTGTTCCTGGTTGTGAATGTTAGATAAATGGGAAAAGGAACAAATGCAACAATCTGAAACTCTGCCTAGATCTATTGGTCAATTCATTTCACTTACACAAGAACTGCACATAAATGTACTGCACATGCTCAGAAAAACGGACACTAAACTGTACCATTCCTTGTCATTGGGGTGGTATTTTCAAAAATACACCTTCTGTATCTTTAATATGTATTGTTTATCTAGAAAGGTGCATAGCATGTTAAAGCTAAAGGTACACTATATCCACATTTCCAGATGAACGATACATAAGGGTACCACCCCACCAACAATGTAAAGTACTGAGAGTAAATACTGTTAATTATTTTCTGAGAAAATGTGACCTAGCTAATAGCAGATCTTAGCTAAGAGGAAAAAAGTTATGTATACCTGAAAAAGTTTTAATGCCTTTACAAGGTTACCGACTTCATTCTTCAGAGAGAAGACAATTGCTGCATGTTCTCTTCTGGAGGACAGGGAATCATCTTGGTCCTCATTAGTATGATTAAATGTGGATTTATTAATCTTTAAATAAAAGGACACAACGGAGTAGGGAAGTTTATTACCATAATACAGATACAGTTCCAAATAAGAAATCACTGACATTTTGATAATAGTGCAATAATATAGCGTACTGCTCTCTCCTCAGTTATAGCCTCTCATTAAAAGCTGTTAATTGTGAAACTCCAGAGATAGCAGTATCATTACATAAATAATGCAGCATGCCACTGGCTGATGTTTATTTTGGCATGGTTCAGTGCTGTAACATTTGTTTCTATCCTGTCTGTCTGGACAAAATGACATACATTTGGTTAAGGCTGACAACAAAACAGCCTGGTGTGGCAATAATAAATGTGCATTTGTGGGGATAATAAACTATAAGTACTACATAACTCTACTGACAACATTTCTGAATTTTTTTTGTATTTCTTTAGCATTTACATTATTTATTTAGTAACGTCGAAACTGCCTGCCCTTAAACAATGTTCCACGGCATTTATCTGACACACCATTACTTTGGTGAGATAATTTCAACTTAATTCAAAGTCTGGAGAAATTGCAAGTGAAAATATGAGTCAGTAGTGAATTATTTTGAAACATAACTAAATATTTTTAATTATTCTACATGAAATAATGCAAGGTTTAATGTATGCAGTATGCGGTCTGATGCTCAAGTTTCAAATAGCCTTGCATGCAAATATCCAGGTTCTTAAAGCAATATTTACTTTTGTTCTTGGTGTAGATTCAAAATTTTTCTTGGATTTTTCTTTACTGCTGCATCTACTGTAATCTCTACTGCTGTTACTGGATTCAGTCTATCTGCAACATGCACATCCCCTTCTGGTTAATTTTCTAGCACTCACTGACTCAGTATTAATGCACAGTAGTTTATTTGCTGATGGTTGAGATGTACTGAACTCAATTACTACCAACACTGTTGTGTGGCAATAAAAGAATCTTGAATTTTGAGTTAAATGAGTTAACACTCAGGATTTTATAATGTCCAGGCACAAATATGCAGGAAATTATACAAGTATCAGTGACGCCAGGATCAGGATTAAAGTTTTTGTGAGGTCCACCTTGCAGAAATGTCATAGTTAATATATAACAATGCACATTACCTCAATTCCTCAATTCTCGTCTCTGTTATGCCATCCTTCCATTCTTCCATAAACTGCTTGGACACCAGACTTTTTAATTTTACTGATTATATATTTTGATTTACAAGACAACTGACGAAATTTCACAATATCTTAGAGCTTTTCTCTGAATTTTGCTTTTATATTTCTTTAAACTTAATCAGTGAAAGGAGCACATAGTAGAAGTATTTCAAGAAAATTCCATTTATTTTGTCGACTGATTGAAACAATCTTTTTTTTTTTAATCAGCCTCAAAATTGAAGTCATATCAATTTTTCTTATAGATTTTTTTTCTATCATGATTTTCAAATTTTTCTATTTTTCTATTAATGAACAACAATGTAGGGATCTTACCATCAATTGACTAAACTGTCTCTAACATCTAGTTATTGTAAATGATAGAACTGAGATTCTCATAAATTTGTATATTACTATATTAGCATAAAAATGATATTCTTTGCTAAACGAATAAACTATTCTAGGGAAAAGTGCCAAGTGTGTACCGTAAAACCCGGTACATACGCGCAGGCGGAGGGCGTTCAGCACTGTGCTGTGGACAGAGATCTCAGTCTAATAAGTGGTCTAAGTTTGGTCCACTCCATGACCATTACACCTTGGCTCATTTAATTTCACTGGTAAGTCTCTCTTTCTATCGCCTATCAAAGACAAGATGTGTACATTGTTGTAAGTTGGTTGTTAAATGGTTGCCTTAAAAAAAAAAAACATGAAAAATCCACTAACCTCATAGTTGTGTTGATTTTCTATGTGATTTTTGTGAATGGAGTCAAAAGAGCGTCCTCGGCGTGGTCCGTTAGCCTTAGTCGAAAACATGCCATCTAACACTGTGGACTTTTGAGAGCGGCGCGTGAACGCGTGACCGACAAGGCGCGTGTCTTCCGGAGTTCAGCGCGACGCGGTATTTATCGAGCGCGCGGGACTGGACGGGGGCAGGTGCGCGCATGCGCGTGCACGCGACTCACACCATGTGCTGAGTAAAGAACTGGGAAAGGACATGGAAAATAATGATCAAGAAGCGTCATCGAGTGGTGTAGGCTAATTAACCCGACATGGTACTCATTAGAATAATAAGGTGATAAAATGTTTCTTTGGAAAATGCTTTTACATAAACCTTTAGAGTTTAACACCTGAAGATGGTGGCTGTTTGATTTATTTTTGTAACGCCTTCTGCAACACCTATTTAAATAATGACTCTTAGAAGAAAAAAAGGAAGCATTTTCCTCCTTACTGAGCTACACAACAACTGCCATTAGGTATAGCACATTTCCAATAGTTAGTAAAATACCTAGGGCAAATAACACAAGCAGCCCATGCTGATATAATTAATGAAATATAGAATTTGGAAAACTGTAATTGGTTGATATGATCATTATAAACCTGAGCAGGGTGACCTAATGGCATTTTCCTTCAAGAAAAGTCCCTTACATTGGATAAAATTGAGCATTTTTTATTTGTATGCCTAGGCAGGTGAATTTAGAAATATTCAAATTTCCACAGTATATAAGCTTTTTTGTTATTAATAACACAAATACCCCAACACATCATACATCATACAATTCTCAAGGTGTTGACTATCTACATGTGAAGGAAAAAAATGTTTATATAATTTAATGGAAGCTAAAACTGACTAAAGCTATTATATAATGATGTGAAATTTGAGACACATATTTTCATTGGTTTAGGTTTATTCATGGCATTAATAAATAAAAGGTTTATTCATGGCATTAATAAATTTAAATAACAAGATTTTAAGAAATCCTGTTCCTCCTCCTCCTCATCATCATCAAAAAGCTCATCATCAACAGATTCTAATATTGTATGAATACACTGGACTAAATAAAATTTCTATGTATTAAAGATATTCATTCTGAAATGAGGACATGGAGGAGGACATGACTGCACTTTACGGACCATCGCACACATTGACAGACCTTGGCATTTGTTAGCAGGTACATTTATTTTGTTTTAGTCATGTCTCATCACTATTTTTCCATGACATGGTGTGGATCAGTGAACTTCACTAGTGACCTCGCCGGACAAAACGCCTGCTGAAAGACTGATGGCAAAAAGTACATAATCAAGCAGGACCACAAGCTGTAATGGGTTTGTGGTGAAGGACAGGTATTTGTTTGTCACTCTTTACAGGAAACCCCCGATCGAACCTGCCGAGGAGTAAATTCAGACTGAATCCTGCTCAGCTAAGTTGTTCCAGTGGGCGAAGATGGAAAGCAATTAAAGCTTAATGTATTAATAATAATAATAATCATCTGGTAGTTGTGAGCAATGGCATTTTACAAGCTCGCCCCTGCAGTAATCAAGCCAAAAGCGTGCTATAATGAGTCGCTGTTGTAAACTCAACACCAACCCATGGCTTATATTTTTATTCCCACATTGCCACTCCTTCCTAATGCTCCAAAGTCTCTACTTCATTGATGTAAAACACCTACAGGGCTGGAAATAAAGCATGTTTGCACCTGATTATTAGGGGAATAACAGCCAATTTGTAAGGGTTTCCTCAGAATATGACAAACAAAATCCCCAGATTTTATAATGTTAATAATGTAATGTAATGTAATACAAAGCAATGTGATCTAATATTATAGGCCTATATAGGCTACCAAGAATATAATACACACTCACTAAGTGTATGAGTCAACTTCATACAAATAAATTCATCCAGATGAAAAAAAAAAAAGCCTTAAAGATCATACATCATTAATTCAGGTGCAAATATTTCACACAAATGTATATTTTTAATATAACAGTAATTACATTAGTATCTTGCATTTAGCATATCCTGTTATAACACCTATACAATTCTTTAAAATAGTTTGAAAGAAGCAAAAGCAAAAAGTTGTCTTGATCCTCTCAGTTTTACAGAAGGCATATAACTGATAAATCAGAGGAAACATAGACATGAGGATATGTCACTTATATTCAGAAATACATATGACATATATGACAAAATATGTGGTATAAATGAAAAGTATAATTAAAAAATAGATGGTGTATATTGGATGTATAGTTACAAAGTTAATGGTTCAAATAAAAAGGCAGCTGATGTAACAGAAAGCCAAAAAGATATGGACTTAGATTTCACAAAAAGTGAAAACAGAAATATAAGTATAATAAAAAAAAAAAACTATTTTATATAAACTATAAATATTTAAATAACTATAACTATTACTACTAAACATTATGACATTCTGAACGGATTATATGTCTTCATAAAGTTGATTTAATTTGGATTTAAATATATTCTTTATGTTATAAATGGATTGAATATAACTAGGAAATTCAACCTTCACAATACAGATAAACATACTGTATATACAACAGATGTATTGCATGTAACCTGCAAATGCAAGTAGATGTATGATGTGATAATTACACTGACTGTGGAGTCTGTCGTACTCTCTATGTAAAGTTAATATGATTTGAGTATAATGTTCTGCTTTCTAATCTACTTTTGTTCTGGAGTCTGAGCCATTAACATTCACATTACTGTTGCAATGTTCCACAAAAGTCAGACTCACAGAAGCACACTGCAAGAGAGCGGTTTAGTAAGTTGCATTAAAATTTATGTAATATCTCAGAAGGGTCTCTGGTGATCCCTCAGTATAACCCCTGGTCATTCCTATACGCATCATTGTCATCTGTCTTCTCAGGTAAGTCAAAGAAACACTGCAATGGAAAACAATGTCAGCTTGAATTAAGTCTTGGTGTGTTCAGTGGGCTTTGCTTGAGACACTTGATTTGTTCCAAGTTTGAAGCATTCAGTCATTTACCAGAACCCACTCTGTGATACCTACAATGAACAATTCCCTTAGCAAGTTTATAAGATGTCTTGGAAATGTAGAGGAAACACTAATTCCCAGAGTAGGGCTGAATCACATCTGAGTCAATGCTTGGCACAGTAAGGACTAATAAAAAGTTCACATAATTTTCTTTTTTTTATTGACCTTTGGAAACCACATTATTATTATGTGTGTTGCTTAAACATAAATGACACCTAAAGTTATATCTTCTCAGTCATTATATATTGTATAATGATTGAGAAGATATAACTTTAGGTGTCATTTACTGTATGGCTAAAAGACTTTCCAGTGGCTCTGAGTGTTTATACAGCCTTCTGGGGTGTGAATTTGTGTGTCAGTATTCTGTATGCCTCTCATCTGTCATCTCTATAACTCCTGCATGAATGACATGAAGAAATGGCCCGACTGAAACACCAAGCTGCAATTGACCTGCAATCTTTTTACTGAGGAAGAACACATCCCCCCCCCCAATTTTTTGGTTTATTTTTTCCATATGAACAGGTCTGGCTTATATACATAGACCCTGGAAGGACTTGACATGATGCAGAAACATCAGTGCAGAAGATAAAACAGAAAATATTTGCAGAGGAATCTGGCATCTCTTAATAGAATTCAGACAGGGTCTGTGAAGCTAGGTATGACTGACAGCTTACAGGATACTCAAGGCTCAAAGGCTGTGCACAAACCATCACATCTGATTAGATTCTGTGATGATCATGAACCTGCTCCTACTCAAAGTCAGTCAAGCAGCAGAGCTGTGTTCACTTTGGAAGAAGGTTAACTGGTGTTCCTCTGGGTATAGCTAACTTATGAGTACTGACTTCTGTAGAAGCAAATAATGTTCTTAAGAAGTCAGCCAATTTAATTACTATGAATGTTTATACAACAGTGCTGTTAAATCATCAATAAAAGAGATGTGCTTTTGGTAATATGCTATTAATAACAGTTCATTCACAGGGACTTGTTTGAGGACCCCTGGCTCAACAACCCTTTAGATTTGATAAACCTTCAAAAATAGAAAAAAATAGTACTTGTGATGTGCAAAACCTTGGAAAGCCTACTAGGTGGCTCAACCGTGTGGTGGCTCAACCACACGGTTACACGCATTTATAATTACAATTTCAAAATATAGTGTTCATAAATTCGTCTCCAATGTTTCTCTTTATCATAAGGGATTACACTGAGTCTTTCTGACATGATACATCTACAAGGGGGGCTTTCAGTGTTTGAAATACAGCTTTGAAATTGGCATGAAAACTGAACGTTGATATCACCAGCACTACTCATTCACACTCAAGTTACTGAGCGAAAAGATAAAACACATACCTCGTTTTTGACTTTCCACTCCTGACATTGTGAAGGTATAATATTACAGTCATGCCCCTGTATATATGTACGAGTTGTATTAAAACTTGTGTTACCACACGGTCACTTAGTCACTAAACTGAAGTGACTTAGCAGGAGTTCACTGCCTGCTGTCAGTCAGCTGTGAGCTAGATTTATCAGCAATTGTACAAGTATAAGGCTTTATCAAGATAACTTGTTGTTTTTCAATGGAACAAGTATCAAAAAGATGATACATCAAAAAACATCAATAAAAGAGAAACCCTCACTCATGCATCACAGGGTTTATTTCCCATATTTAACAAAAAGAATGAGCAACAAATTAAGTAAGATCACAAACTGAGTGGCTACGGGTTAAACTTTTGTGAGATTTTTAATAAAATATGTAGGATAAAGTTTCCAACTATGTGTATGGGATATGTAGTATATTTTATTTTAATGTATTTGTTTGTTTGTTTGTTAGTTTTGATAGAAGGTGGTAGTCTTATAGAAGGTCTCATCCTGTCTATTGCGTGGGAGAGCTAAGCACTTGGAAAAGTTTGCAGTCAAATTTCAAAAAACAGTCACACCACCAACAGCAGCACCTTACTGGAAGAAGTAGAAGAAGATCCCTATAAGCTTTTCACAATCCCTTGTCAATTTCTCATTTTCTTCTCCTGGAATGTGTAGTGAAATGTACTCTATATCATTTCAAAATATTGCACTGGTTTATTGAAGGTGGTCTCAGAAATATATATATATATATCAAATCATTAAAAAAAGAATCCCTCAGAAAAACGAATTTCCTCAAAGAATGAGATCAGTCACACCAGAGTTGATTTCAATGTTGTTTTTAAATAAGTAAAATGATTTCAAATATAAGCATCCTGCTTCAGGTTGTTGTTTAAATGTTTTTGTAATTAAGGCTTGAACTGTTTAGCCAACTGACCTATGGGTTTTTAAACATGTAAAAAGCTGGTCTGAATCTTTCTTAAAACTATCAATTGAAATAAACTACAAAAAAAAAAAATCAATCACGTCTGCCATCTAGTGGTCACAAGTAGATATGAGTTATTGCTCATCCTCTCCAAAGCCCTCCTCGGAGAAAGTGTCAGGCTGACGTTTCCGGAGACTGCTCTTGAACTCTTCATCGAAATGCTCCAAATCATCCTCCCTGAAAATGCCCTGAAAACAAAACAACACAAAAAAATTAGTCGCAGTCGTCATAACCTGCTGAACCTTATAATAAAGAGCTTGCGTGGTCTCTTTACCTTTGGTAAGTGCCCCAACAGCTTTGTAGCGTGGAGCTTGAGGAGCTTCAGTCTCTCCTCCTCGATGATCTGTCGGCGCTGAGTTTCTCTCTCCTGTTCCATCACTCGCTCCTCCGCCTCTCGCTCCTATACACAGATTCATTACAGATAAACACATCCCTCTAACACATCACACTTCCTTAAATATATAATAAAAATATATCAATAATCACGCTACACATCACACAGGCAGGCATTACATCTCTGTAGGAATGTAGAAGCAGATCTAGTAGCCTATGTGTGATTTAAGCCTCACCTTTTCAGCCAGGTGCTTCTGCCTCCTCTCCTCTATTAGCTTCTCCACAGCACGTTTGTGCTCCTGCTGCTTCATGCGCCGCTTCTGAGCGTTCATCTGCTCAATGCGGTCGTCTTCGGCGAACTTGGCCAGCATCGTGAGCCTGAAAGCTTCCTCCTCGTCTTTCTCAGCCTGAAGGCGCAGCTGTTTGAAGGCCAGCTGTTCCTGGCACGTCTGCTGCAGCTCCAGCCTCTGCCGGATTCTCCTCTCCATCTGCTCCTGTGATTAAAAAAAACGAAGGTAAAAAGAAGGGAGGCTTTAGACAGATGGTGGTTTTGGTTAAAGATGTGTCCTTTAGTAGGATTACTTTTTTAGATTAGCAGAATCCTATCTTTTAAATTGACAAACTTGAGTAAATTGATACATGGCTTTGCTTTTTAGTGGAGTTGAAAGACAGATTCTCACAATTTCTTTCTGTCTGGCAGCCTCTGCTTGCTCCTCAAGATAGAGCTCCTCACGGACACGCTCCATCTCCTGGCGCTGCCTCTGTTCCATTTCAATCTTCTCCATCAGCTAAAGGGAAAACATTCATCAATAATCTGCATTTCTAAGCACAGAGTGTTTACTGACAAGCTTGAGGATTAAAATGTTGTGGTCTGTAATAACATATCCTAAGATTGAAGCATTAAGCTGTAATTAGAAGGGTCACCCACCAACTTGTGAAGGTTCTCTTTAGCTGTCTCTCTCAGTCTAGCACTAGCCATCCTGTCCTCTTCTCTCCTCTCCTGGTATTTGGCGTACTCCAAAATGCGCCTGTTCTCCTCCTCCATTTTCTCTCGCTCCAGGTGCCTCCACTCGGCCTGCTGCTTTCTGAACTCCTGAATGTATCGCTGTGTGGCCTTGACCATCTCAAGCCGGAGTTCATGCTTCCTGGAAAACAAAACACTTTTTAAGTCAAACCAAATAAGCCCAAAAATCCACAACAAAATCCATCATATCTGATAATTTGCTAAACTAACTAGTAATCCCAGTGAATCAGCCAGTGAGAGAAGAATATTCAAAAATTATATCAGTTCACAGTCAACCAAAATATTATAGTATTTGTTGGAAAAGGTAAATATACAGGAAAAGAAACATAATCTAAACATAATCTCACATGCGATCCTCCTCATATATCTTCCGCACAATTTCATCCACCATGAGTTTCTCCTTGAGGAACTCCTCATACGACTCCTGTCTCTTCCTCTCCTTCTCCTCCAGCTGCTTCTCCAGTTCCTGCTGATAGCGAACCAGTTCCTCATAGCGCTTCTGCTCCTGCTTCTCCTGCTCTATGGCTGCTTGCTCCTGCTCACTCTTCATCCTGCGTGCAAGATCAGCTTGTTCCTTCTGTAATGTAACGTCAGAAAAAGTAGGTCAAGTCTGCTGTTTCAAATGTTTCTTTCATATTTTAAGGACTTCTGATGTAATTCAGAAAGTTCACACTCACCATGGCCTCGTACCTCGTGGCCTCCTTCTCAGCTATCTGTGCTGCTCTTGCTTTGTTTAGGTAAGCAGACTTCAGCTTTGCCTCTAACTCGCGAATCTCCACACTAAACATTAATACACTGTATGTAAATGATAAATGAACTACACAAAACGACGAAATCCATGCTGTAGTTATTCACCACTGTGCACCTGTTTTCTTTGATGTACTGCCTCAACTTCTCATCTCGCGTTTTCTCATAACTTATGCGGGCCAGTTCTTTTGCCATCCTCTCCTCTTGCTCCAATAGCTTCTCTTTGTACATCCTGTCCTGCTCTGCCTATGAAAACAAAGTGGACTAAAGCCTACATTCAGAAAAAAAACTACAGTATATGCTGATCGCTCATACACTGGAAAATGCAAAAGCATTCAAAGAAAGATGATACCAAACCTTCATGTAAGCTTCCTCCATTTGTCTCTCGTACTCCTCGTCTTGAATCTTGCGCAGATACCTTTTCATCTCGACTCTCTCTTCGTTCTTGAGGTTGGCCTGAATCTGCTTCTCTTTGGCCACACGTCTGCTGTGATCCTCACGTTTCTCCTCCTGTCGCCTTAATTCTGCGAGCGCTCGCTCGTGCAAGCTGTGTGACATGCTGCGCCGCTGGCTCATGGCAGCCTGGAGATTAACAGCAAAGTAAACCAACAAAGTCACAAGAAACAATGACGATGCTTAATGAAGGCCAGCCTTTCATTAAAAACGATAGATGTGCACACCGTTTTAAGTTGAGAGGCTAAAAGGTGCTGATTTGAATGGATTTATTTTTAATTATCCAAGGAGCCACGTGATTGGCCATGTGTGTATATTCTGAGTTTTACAAGTTTTCCCCTATCAACAGCTGAGGTACAGTTCCTTAATTAATGAACGTTTTTGAAAAACATAATAACACAAGGATGCACACCTGGTGTTACTGTTTGACTTCATCTAATCTAACTGCCCTTTTTTTTAATCATGAATAATTTTTCTAGGGAAGATCCTTCTATGTAGAATACTCTAAAGGCTTAATAAAAATAGTTTTATTTACTCAATCATTAAGGTACATTTCAATAAATAATTCAACTTTTCACCTTTTTTAAATACAGCAAAAAACATAACTAGATAATAAAACCAGCACTTTAGTCCTGAACATATTTTCCTCCATCTAAATTAAACTTTCAAATGATATTGTACTCTACATCAGTGGTTCAGATTTATTTCATTCCAGACTCACACCCAGTGTTCCTGGGATAGGATGTGGACCCACCAGAATAAGGTGCTTACTGAAGATGAATTCATTAATAGAAATCACTAATGTAAACAATAATCTCATTACTAGTTTTATTCCCTGTATCCTACACTGATTACAAGAATTTGAGGACTTTTTAAATCAGACTACATAATCCAGATTACATGTAATCCGTCACTACTAAACTGAGCAGCTAGTTATTACCACTTTCAGTACAGCCTTAGACTGCGCATGCGCAAGATAATCTTTGTTTTAGTCGTTTGATTAATAGATAAATTTGTGTTATTTCACCAGCCTCATAAAAAATACCGGTGTTGTGCTGCCTTCTGCCATGTTCACAAAAGAGATGCTTTATTTACTGAGGGTTCATTCAGAGAAGAGCTGTTTATCTGGCTGTTAACGGTGTGTTAATTACTGTCAAGACTAAATATCGCGATGTTATGCGATATCGTTGTCTGACCAAAACTCACAGCCAATCTGCAGCATTTCCCATCTAGCATTTTAACTGAAAAATTTTTAATGCTAAAAAAAAGCTATCATCTAGGTAAAACTACCTAGCATGTAAGCTAACCTGTCGTGAACATTTGCAGTCAATTCAAAACTCGTGAACCAGCTAAAAATGAGAATTATTTTATATATGAGAGTGTTATTTACCATGCTAGTTAAAGGCTTCTTCACTCCGGTCAGTGCAGTCGTGTGTGGAGCAGAAAAGCTTCGCTAAAGTTACCAACAAACCGCCAGACACCGACCACCATTTGTTTGTAAGTCGTTGCCATGAAAACCTAGAACGTGCCCACTTGCCAGTAAACTCGACAGTAATTGGTCAAGGCAAAAGCGTGTGTGCGGTTTTCATTGGTGTGAATAAACAGCGCCATATTTACACTGCTGTTCATTTCCACTCCTCCCGAAGACCCCCAAAAAAAGCCCTTTCTGGTGTTTATCACCTGATTTACAACCAGGAATCCTTGTGATTGAACGTGTTTATAATCTCAACAACTGAGGTACATTTCCTTAAATTAAAATATAACCACGTATGATGAAACCTACCAAAACCATATTATCCTCCATTTTCATTGAACTACTGGCAAAACTTCACATAGTACAAAAGGTACTTCAAAGAATCATGTACAAAAGATCTCCATGTCTTGAACCTTGATATATGTGGTTAGCACATTTGCCTTGCACCTCCAGGGTTGGGGGTTCGAAGCCCACCTCTGCACTGCGTATGTGTGGAGACTGTATGTTCTTTTGCTTCAGGAGTTTCCTCTGGGTACTCCTCCAGTCCAGAGACATTGTAGGCTGGCTGGCGTTTCCAAATTGTCCACACTTTGTGAACGTGTGTGTGTTGTGCCCTGCGATGCGCTGGCACCCCGTCCAGGGTGGCTCCCACGTTGTGCCCTGAGTTCCCTGGGATAGGCTCCAGGCTTCCTGAGACCCCGTGTAGGAAAATGGATGGATGGATAATTTGACAGCCGGAAGTTAGTAAGACTGTACATAATAGACAAACAATATGGCTGAGGGACGTAGACCTGATAATGTAGTTGTAAATCTCTTTCATTCATTGGTCAGAAATGTGGTGATGGACAAGGTAAACCTATGCCACATTCACAGAAATCACAAAAATCAGCCAAGCGTGGAGAATTTTGGCTAGTTTGCTAAATGGCATGTTTGGTTCACTTCCTGCTGTTGCTTCAGAGTCAAACCACTTTCAGTCTGCTCTAGAGTTCACTTGGGACCGGACCGAGACCAACTCACTCAGATGCTCTCAGACCGGTTACTGTGGTTTGCACCCAGGGTGATCACTGTGTCATTCTCACCTGCCTAAAGAACAGCACAGAGAGAGAAAACACACCAGGGTTTTTTATTTAAACAAACTAAACACTGCGTATGTGAAAGCACCTCTAGCAATGGTCTCAGTACCGTTTGTTTTTGTTTTTTTCATAATCTATGGTGATCCATGGTGACTGTGGTGTTAATCAAGGAAAACCGGCTGTGAGTTGGATAGGCAGAGAAGATTAATAACAAAATGCCATAATAACATCCAAAAATAATACAAAATGCCTGAGTGTAATGAGATACTGGCTCTTTAACTGATGAATTACACTGTTAATCTATTCTAACCATAAACAGACAATAGATCAATAAATTCAGGCAGTAATATTAATTCTATCTTAGTTTTCTATTTACAACAAATTTGTAAATATTTGTCTGAAAAATTTGCATTAATATTGGAGGATGTTAACTGTATGTCAATAAATATTCCAAAATCAGAATTGACACAGACACTCTGATAAAATGGTATTTATTTTTATTACTTTTTGTACAAATACTCCCTCATTTCCTATTTTTTTTTTTTGACATATAGATAAAAACGATAATACACTTAAATTTCTACGCTTCAGTTTTGAATCTATACACAATGACAATCGTAAATATACCTGAACATTTTGTGATGTTCTGGACATTTTTAATTACAGTTATGTCATCCACAGCACGGATAGAGAAACTGGGCCTGGTTGGAAAAATACTTATTGATCAATAAGCCTATCCTTTCTTAAAGGCTATTTGTTGAGATGCCGGGTCTGTAAGCAGAAGACAAACACTACAGCTTGTCTTAAAAGCCAAACTAAAGCTACAAGATAATGCCACAGTCCCTATGGAAGCAATGTTACACTATTTTTGACATAGGTTATAAAAAAGATATTCATAACAAAATTCAAGTTTGCATTTTTATATCAATATCAAAAGTGCATCAAAGATTGATCTAAAAGTAAATCAGGAAATCATCCTCTCAAAGAGTAGAGAATCATTCTTGAAGGACAAACATATCCCTGCTAGGGCAAAAAAAATGTATGTATTATTGTTTCAGAATGCCACAAGAGGACATTAGTGAAAAAAATCCAAAACACTGTTCATTTTCATACCAATAAATTATAACCACTGAAAATAAAACAAGGAGCTAGTTTACACCAGTGCCTAATATTACATCTTAAATCTGTCGACATCACTACAAAAAGCAAGCCAGCTCTTGTGCGAACTTCTGCTCTCCAATTCCCCACTTTCTATTTTTTTCCAAGATTTTTTTGTTGTTGTTGAGAAAAAGCACCAGGAAACATGGCCGTTGTGGACAGTCACAGCCCTTTGAGGTTTCTCCTGAAGAAGTTTAATTTGGCATACAATCAGTTGTGATGAGTCAGTTCCCATGTAAAAGTTCATGTTCCCAGAAGCTGTTCTCTTGAAGTCTTTAAATGCAGTCCCACTGTTGGGTGCAACTGATGATCAGATATGGAGGCTTGTCTGTGATGCAAGGGCTCAGTAAGCAGTGCAGGCCAGGTGAAAGGTGGTGCAGTGTTGTTGTTTTTTTTTTTTTAAATGAATGAGGAACAGATTGTCCAGTGCACTGAGCAAATCCCTCATTTTCTTTCCATCTGTCTTTGGCCGTCTCATGTTTCTTGCTTTGACTCTTTTCTCACTTTCTTTTCCTCTTATTATTTACGTACCTACTGCCCTGATTTATATATCCTCTCTCTATCTCTTTTTCTTTCTCTTCCTCTTCTCCATTCCAGAGACGTGTAGTGTTGTAGTGGGACGCTCCCTGAGAGTTGGGCTAGGTTAAGCCCTGTGGGCAGCTTGCGTTATCGCTCCTCTGCTACTTTCCCGTTGGCCTCGTTTTCTGCCTCCTCCCTGGGTTTCTGTCTCTGGAAAAAACCCAGCTGGGAAAACAGAAATAGCTGGAATTTACCATGACACACCCCACAAGCCAAACTTCCACCAGATAAGTTGTGAAAAAATTTAATTTACATATAACCAGTTATCTCAGTTACACTTTAGTGCAATAACAAATTGTGACATTTTTATTAGTATTATAA
Source organism: Pangasius djambal (assembly GCA_022985145.1). Lineage (NCBI taxonomy): Eukaryota > Metazoa > Chordata > Actinopteri > Siluriformes > Pangasiidae > Pangasius > Pangasius djambal. The sequence goes on from CM040999.1 coordinate 6,584,373, forward strand.
GGTTATATCTGGGTTAAGAATGAATGGGAGATAGGGCATTATTATATTTTATCAGCCCACAAAATATCATACTGTACATACAAAAAATAAATAAATAAAAAATCACATTCATGGATATAAAAGTCTACACACCCCTGTTATATTTATATATAGTGATAAAGAAATTATTACCTTCCACAGAGCTAAAATGAGCAGGGAGAGTAGCAACAATCCTCCTAGTGTACTCCCAATAATAATCCAGATGGGAACACGATAATCTTCCTCCTTCCTCACTTCCAGAATTATCTAAGGAAAAATGCAGTTATACATTATTCTGTTGTTGTATATATAAACTTTACATTAAAATAAGGTTCAATAAATCAGCATTCCTCAGTTTTGGCACAGGAGGGCAGCACGTTTTGGTTATTTACCTGCTCAAATACACTTGATTCAACTCACCAAATACATCTAGATAAGCCTTACTTTATAGCCTTCTTACTTCATGCAATATAAATTAGGAATTTTTTTAAACCCTTAAATAGATACCATTGTGGGATAACCTTTCCTATAGGATTTACTATAGTTACTGAATGATTTATAGTAGTAACTGAATAATATTCTTCAGGATGAAATAATCAGAGAGGGGTTTAAGGAGTTGGAAATGTCAATCATTAAACTTCTTTGGTCTGTTTAAAGAAAAGCCTAACTTGCTGATTTTTGCATGTACTGCATTCTCCTGGAGTGTCCATAGATGGCAGAAGAGTTCAGTGTGAGGAATAAGAACTGCAAGACAGTCTGCTGGTCCTTTCGGTCCTTTGGCTCCAGGTTACTGGAGTTCACTAAAAAACTTCCAGCTTCTGAGCTGTTAAAAGGATGTCTGCTCCCCAGACTGATTATTGTTACTACACCATGTTAAAAGATCTGTGCACAACCACTCCGGTCTGTACTTTCATATTCAAAATGAGTTTTTTTTTTTTTAGATTTATAAATACTTGTGGGTGATGAGTGTAGAACACAAACTACAGTCACAAAGGTTTTGCTGACTCAGATAACATTCAGTTTCATTCAGTCACCCAGTGTTCAGCACATAGATCAGGAGTCATCAACTGGTGGACTGCAGACCCAGCAAAGTATTTCACTGGATCAAACTGAGCACATGGATAATACTGGAGCAGAACCGATCAATGTGTGAAAAAAAAAAAAAACTGGCTGTAGTTCAGCAACTTTAGTTTACTAAACACGAATCAAATCTGCTTCTGTAGCAGGTCCTCTGTTGTGGCTTATCCAATACATGCATTTATATAGATAATTAGCTGAAGGCAGCTCATCACTCCAGAGACAAGCTACAGTGGTAGAGACATTATGTCAGAAAGGGAAATTACAGTTTTTCAAAAATGGATGAAAATGGAATATTTAAAGATAAATAGACAGAGCAGTATGTGTTCATTCTCACGCATCATGTTCAAAGCGGATGTGTCATCTGTTGGGAATCTGTGGTGCTAGGCAAACGTGTTAATGTGAATGGCCACTATGAAACAAACCATAACCACTTCAAATCGTCTAATTTATAGCCATAAACTAATCATTAATGGTTAAGCATTAAAAGGAATTCAGTTATGATTAGCTGCATATCTGGACCTTTGTAAGCAAAGAATTTTATGTCACTGGGCCTTCATAAAAATTTTTTTTTGAATACCCCTGGCCTAGATTATACATTCACAGTACTACAGTATATACAGTTGAGGTCATAAGTTTACATATGCCTTGCAGAATCTGCAAAATGTTAATAATAAAAAAAAATCATAAAAATTGCATTTTGTTTTTTATTTAGTGCTGTCCTGAATAAGCTATTTCACATGACAGATGTTTACATATAGTCCAAAAGACATAATAATAACTGACTAACTGATTACACAAATGAACCAGTTCAAAAGTTTACATACTCTTGATTCTTAATACTGTGTGTTTTTATGTTTTATGTGATAGTCCTGAGTAGTTAAACTGCCCACTAAGGTATTTACATGTTTCCCAGAAGACAAAATAATAACAATTTACACTGATCATCCTGTTCAAAAGTTTATATCCCCCTGGCTCTTAATGTAGCCTTGCCTTCTTGAGCATCAGTGAATGTTTGCACCTTTTGTAATAGTTGTGTATGAGTCCCTCAGTTGTTAAAGATGGATCTCAACATCATATACTGTTGGAAAGGGGTCAAATATGCAGAAGATGCTGGAAAACCAAAGATTGTGCAGGACCTGGAGGATTTTTCTGAAGAACAGTGGGCAGTTTAACTGCTCAGGACAAACAAAGGACTCATGAACAACTATCACAAAACATAAAAACAGTCACTGATGAAATGGTTAATTTGTGTAAATTCCATTATTATTTTGTCTTTTGAACTATATGTAAACATCTGCTATGTGAAATAGCTTATTCAGTGCAGTACTAAATAAAAAAATGAAATGCTATTTTTTTGATCCCTCTTTTTTTTTTTTTTTAAATTATTTTTACTTATTATTTAATTATTAAACATTTTGCAGATTCTGCAAGGCATATGTAAACTTATGACTCCAATTGTACAAGATCAAAAATGTAAAACAAAATCCCTTTAGGAACAGGATAGTACTTTTCCCAGCTGGCCAAAGCCTGGCCACTAACATAATAGTCAAATATTAAACACTTACAATATGTCAATGAAACACCATTTAAATTTTTTTTTGCAAAGCCACCTACTCTTACACTGAAATCAACTAAGTCCTTAGTAAAATCCCATTTTTTTTACAGTGTGGCCAGCATTGTTGTGTTTATGCATTCACATGGCCCAAGTGTATTGGGGTGATATGCAGTTTCCTGTCCACGTGGACATGAGGATGTGACTCACTTGTCTGACAGGCCTCTCTTCCTGAAGGAACATGGGACTGGCCTGGCTCAGCTCCACTGAGGCTGTTGTCACCAGCTCCAGCGTTTTAAACTTCAGCTGGACATGACAGAAAAAAACACACACTTAGTAATTCCTATGGCTCACACCACACACACACACACACAGAATGCAAGAGAGGGCAGTGACTGATGCCATATACAGGGAAGAGTATCAGGAAGAAAGACTGATATGGAGTCTTCCTAAGAGACAGTTCTACGCATGTGGTGTTTTTTTTCTTTTGTTTCTAGACAATTCTGAGTGATTACAAAAAGGTTCTACTACTACAGTGTTGTTTTTTTCATGCAAAGTGCTTCTAGGTGTACAGATCTGACCCCTATATAACTGAATGATAGATTCCACTTACTTCATGGAGAGAGTCAACGCGCAGCGATCCACTGATTCTCACACCAACTTCTCTATAGGAGCTTAAATTCACATTGCACTGAATTGGCACAGCCAGGGAGTTGGTATAATTCTACACACACACACACACACACACACACACACACACACACACACACACACACACTGTTCACAAACACCCTTCCTTGCCAATCAACTTCAGCTGCTTGTGGCAAGACCTTGGTTAGTCAAAATCCCACTTCTCTGTTATGAAGAGACACACTTTATTACAAAACCCCTTCCAGTGATGTTAAGACATTGTTAACTTAATGAATCCGGTTAATAACACTGGTTAAAGATTAGTTGCAGTTGCACTGATGAAAATCCACTGACCACATTTTAAAGGATAAACCGCTGTAGTGGAGACTTTCTGTCTTACATAAAGCAAGCAATTTGGCATGCTAGATGACCAAACGTTCAATCTGCTTGCCACAAATGGTGATTAAATAGCCCTGACATCACAAGATAGGCTTTTAAAATTAAGCAAAGGACCAAAGGCAACAGTATAAAAAAGAACAGTGTGGTTTTAGATACACTGTGTGATATTAGTCAGAGAATTACAGTCAAAGATGAAATGAAATAGCATTACCAGGCGAGAGACACGACTCAGGTCCTCAGGCGATGCTCGACTGTGTGCGATGTGTTGAGGGGGAATGCAGTGAGTCCCATCTACCTAAAGGCAGAACACAGCTCATCACTTCACCAGAATAGGGATATGTTATAATATGTTATTTTAGATTGAATCATAAAGCCAAACAGCAAATGAAATCAGTAGTAGCATAAAGTAAGATGGTGGCAATATACAGTATGATGCAGTGGTAGACAAATCATAAATGTATTAGCCCACTGGGAAAGTAAAAGCTCTTGCCCCGTCCCATGTTTTTGTTGCCTGGAAACCTAACTCACAAGACAAAAAAATTGGTAGCTAATGTAATGTAATCGACAAGCTAGTTAGCTAGTTAAGTGCAAATTCTATACTAAATTAAGGGAGATGAACAAGTATATAATCATTATCCTCTTTTAACTAATTTGCTAATGTAGCACATCACGTGTGCAGTCTTGACAAAAAATAAATCAGCTAAAAGTCACTGGCTAAAGTTTCAGTTATGAGATGTAGTGTTCTGTCCTCGCATCGCACATAAAATATATTATTGGAGTCTGGCTAGTGTCTTTATGTCGACATGTTTAACCTTATGGCACAGTTTTATGACAGGTTTGTGTTCCATTTTATGTTGCTTGGTGTCCCTGATTTTTTTTTTTATTTTTTTTTTTTTACTTTTCACCATTTTCTCCTTTCACCTGCCAATTCCCACCTAATACCTAGGTCTCCTCCATCATGTAGGACTTGAGACCCCTGAGATATGTGGAGCCAACCACTGCATGTTTTTGAACTGCTAATCATGCTATGTCTCAGGGCAGCGTAACACACTCAGAGGAAAGTGCTATCTACCCACTTCCGAATACATGAGCTCACAGGTGCCCATGATTGACTAGAGTCACTGTGATTGACAGGGGACAGAGATTATGCCATCTCTCCCATTCAGAAAGAACGGCCAGTTTCGCTCCCTTGGGTCCTGGCAACAGATGGCTGTGGCATCATTGGGATTTGAAATAACGATCTTCCAAAAACAGGGCAAACCAACTTGTCCATTTGGCAACTATGAATCAAAAAAGCTAATAGTCTAGACACAAAATCTGCTTGTTCTTGGCTCCTGCACTGCTGTTTTAGCCACCCCTGTTACCCGTTACTTTGACCTTGAATGTATTTCTCAGAAAGCCCCAGCAGTGACTTTACACCTCTTCTGTTCACATTTAAATTCCTTTCTGGATCTTTCTGCATTCCTTAAGACTAATGGTCTGATAATTCTTCAGCTTGCTTTATATTTCATACCTGGTCTATGTGAAAATGTTGGATCTGTAGGAAGCGATTCCCATTTTTTGTCACTTCTGGAATCATAATGTTGAGCTGTAGATTTCTCACCGGGAAGTAGCCCAGGTTCTGGATCTGAACAGCACAGAATACATGCCATTACTTTCACCTGATTTTTGTTTTTTTTTCTCATTACCTAATTCCACTTTGTCTGTAGTAAACTGAGAAAGAGTGGGTGAATTGGACTCACATGGAAAGTAAAGTTGAATGGCGGACGGAGGTTTTCTGCCTTCTCCAGAGCGAGGTTGGCTTTGAGCTCCCAGTGTGATGGATTGGAATCTCTACAGGGACAAACAGAGACAATTTAATGGCTTCATACAGGCCATTTGGTATTGGGCTCTGATTTAGATTTACAGATGATCACACACTCTGGCTGACCTTGTGAAGAGCAAGTCGGCTTCATATCTCAGCATGTAGAAGATGTCATTAATGTTGTCTTGTAAAGCCACTTCTTCTCCATCACTGTAGAGAGACAAGGGTGAGGAATAAGATGCGCTCCAGTTCCTCTACCCTTCTCCATTAATATTCGTTATTTTCACTTTTCTCCAAAGCATGAATGCTCATTCATGATCAGTTTGGATATGTTAGTTCACAGTAACAGTCATTACTACAGACTGGGAATGATGCCAGACCGAGATGTTTTAGTAAAACAGGCTCTGGGAACAGTTAAGTGACACTTAGTCACATGTGGAAATTCTTTAAGTTTTAAGGTTTGTCACAATGATGTGGGAGAAGCCTTCTCTCGCTCTCTCTCTCTCTCTTACACACACACACACACACACACACACACACACACACACACGCAAACACATACACACAAGTCTTCCTAAAATACCAGCATTAGTAAAATTCTAAAGAATGTGATGCTTTGATTGTTTCTGAATGTTTATTATTTTTATGAACTTAGAAAATGGAGATAGATCTAATTGCAAATCAAATATCCAAACATACTCTTAGAAAGAAAGGGCTTCTCAAAGATTGTTTGGATAGTTAATGGTTCAAGCTTTCTAAAAGAATCATTTTTGAAAAACTCCTGTTGTAGGGCTTTACATAGAACCCTGTTCTGATGATTATACTATGGGGTTTCTAGCATAGCATCTGATTCCCCACTGACAGCCATCATCAATATACTCTTAAAAAACAAAATTACATATAGATTCATGGCTATTGTTAAGAGATCACATACTATGTCAGAAAAACCACACCTAAGAAAGAAGGGTTCCATCTACAATCCTAATATTTCTCTGAGGAAACCTTTAGAAGTCCCAAGTAGGACTCCTTCAGAAAGCTAATAATCCTTATCTATTCAAATGAACCCTTTTTTTTCTAAGAATGTAGGATGGAAATCCATGTGTTCAGTAACTGTACACCAGTAATCCATGTGTGTTTGCAGGCAATGCTTCATTTTTCTGCTGTGATGCAAAATAGACACAACAGAGTTCATTGGAAGATGAAGGAGAAAGCTGTGACAAATGCTCAAAGCATCAGACCACACAATTGTAATTTGGAAAAGGCTATAAATAGCCTCTATAAAAATCCTCATCTTAGAGGAACTGATTGCAAAGATCTTGGACATGTTTTGGGGGTCTTGGGCAAGTCTAGAAGAGCATGATTCATAATGATGTCACATTTAATAAACCAGAAGGAGGTTTTGGTTTGCTGGGCAGTAAGATGATATTCTGAAGCTGTAGCAGTTTGACTAATGCTGCTTCCGGAGGGTCAAAGAGTCAGAATTAACCCAAGACCCATATAGCTAGCATTCTGAAAGAGCCAGTAACATAATTCAAAATCTGGCAGTGCCAAACCACCTATTTCCTTAAGTCTCTGTAATTTTCAGAAATGGATATCCTCGTCCTTTCCAAATAAGATTTTACCAAAAAGTGGAAACAATAGTATTTTCTGAGTTATCTACAGTTTGGGAATGTTTGTATGGAATGGAATGTTGCAGTAAGTTCTACTAAACAGCAACCACCTGAGTAAATGATCATGAATTATAGAAATGATAAAAGGAGTACAAGTGATTGATCCACTGTATCACATGAACTATGTAATAGATCATATGTACCATATGTTCAATGGTGGTCGGTCATAACTTGTCTGATTAAATAATTGCTATTACAACTGCATATAATTATAATTATAATAAATAATAATAACTATATTCTTTATGTTTTTGAGAAAAAAAAAATAAGAAGTACCACTTTAGGACAAGACTGGACAAAAGGGCACTGCTGAGTGTTAAGCATAATAATTATTAGAGCTTTTTACCTTCCAGCCGCCAGAATGACCCGAACATGGTCCAGCAACACTGAGCTAATAAATTCAAACTCCAAACGGAAAGTGACCTGGAGAAAAAAGAGAGCGAGAAGGGATTGTCATTTAAGTCACATAAGCAGGTAGGTAAAATATGATCTGTCTAGATCTGATCATAAATATGATTTTATCGCCGCTGCAGAAAGACTGTTCAAGCATCCTGCGAGCTATCAGTGACTACACATGAGTGAGATTTTATGTCTCACGGGAAGGGCGGGGGGATATACCCTATTGTACATAAAAGCTTCCAACAGCAACAGTGCAAGCTTTCACACAGGGTTTAACAGTAAAGTTTTAATCTCTCAATAATCTGCTGTAAATCTGTGGCCTAAATGCAAAGCAGCCACGGGCACCAGTCTTAGCTTCACACTTCTTAAGGACAGAGTAATCAGAAACTGTTCTCCGGGAAATGTACTACTGTATTACTTGAAATAATAGTCAGTGATGTAGAAGGAAAAACAGACATACAAATAACAATAAATAAGAGTAGGTGGTATGCAGTGAAAGTATGCAGTGTTATTTGCTACACTGGATAAGATTTATTTTTCAAAACAAGCAGTGATGATAATGAAATTAAAACCTTTCAATTTAATTAAAAAGCGGGTAAAATGATTAAAGTTATGTACTAACATAAGATTACATTATGCAGAATGTATGCCTCTCCTTTCTGAAAGGATATCTCTGCTTGCTAGCTACAGGATGCAGCTAATATTAGCAGCAGTTCGCGTTATCATAAAAAGCTGCCAAATTCCTTTAAAAAACTGCATTCAATCTTCAGTATTTGATTACATTCAAATGCTAGGAGCCTAAAATTTGTACAGATAGAATGAGCATTAGCAGGAGTGCTACTGCACTTGTATCACATAAACTATGGGTGGTGAAAATTGTCTCCTAAACAGTTTTTTTTTTTAGTTTCAGGTTCTGTTGTAATTCTACATCTTCAGCTATTGTTTACTCATTTACACAGCAAAACACCCCAAATGGATATTAGCTAGTGAACATGGGTATAATCAGAGATGATATGAGCAGTGACAGCCCACTGCTAAAAATATACATAGAGTGGCATGTAACGCTCAATATGGTGGCCGTATTACAAAAGTACCTCCTCAGAAATAGAAGCCAATCAACTTGTTGGTTACGATGTTAGCAGTAAAAGCTTGAGTTGAGCTTGATTAAAAAAGATTGAGAAAAAGAATTGATAGACTTTCCTAGAAGGACTAGATACTTAGTAATCTACTTAAAAGTGACCTATGAATTGTACAAAATGCCCAGCAGTCTGTCATTTGGAATTCAGTCCTAATAACATACTGAAATCCAGCATATTTTTGCCTTCTGAGTCCTGGTGTTTTCAGAGGGAAAGTAGTTGTATCATTAACTATTTGGCTTTTGCAAATGTGTGACAAATGACATTAAGAAAACAGCAAGGCAAAAGTCCTGCAAAAAGACCATCACTTTTGTTTTCTACTGGGTCACAATTAAGAGCATATTTGCAGGTAAAATTCCACCTAGCTGAACTTGGCATGAAGTGCAATGTCACATTCTGTATTATTTCGTATTGAAATGAATTGCTTTTTTTTTTTTTTCTTAAATCAGATGAATGTTAGTTGCATTCAGTCTGTTAACAAAGAAAAAGTGTATGTATGCAAATCTAATGAGTAAAAAACATAATATCCATTTCTTTTCATGCCTACACACCAACACAGCACACAGAGGAAGAATAATACTAATGCTAAACATTGTCTCATAAGTGTAATAGACCCACACAAAGATTCTAGTGGTGATTTGGTCTGGAATACCACAACAACCAGTGCACCATGCTGCCCATAACCTTGTCCATGTGAAAGACTCCTGCAGTAAAACATGCTAGTGTTTATTGCCTCCTACCTCAGTCTGAACACTGCTTATGGGCACAGCAAACCAACTAATGAGGCCCTAACTCCCATATCCTCTAGTCACATCCCTCATCACTTTAAGTCTCCACACAGAGCACACACAGACCCACCTGATAATAGAAGCACTCAGCTCTAACCACCAGCCCTCTTGCAAAAACCCACAGGCATCTGCGTCTGCCTAGAATATAGGAGTTTCTTTTCCTTATAGATTATCATCTTTAAGTGTTGTGGGGAAGGCTAGAATGATATTCTGATTTATCTCTTTGGCATAGCTCAATGAGAGAAGAGGATTTTGGGTAACTGTTCTGTCACCGCTCTGTGGAAAAATGATCATGCCTGGAAAAAAGTGGCAGAAGTGGTGGGGCTAGGAGGCTTCTTTCTGCCTCCTGGTACTGTCCAGGAAAGGCATGGAAACTCTTTGTCTCTATCGAGGTTGCCAGGTTTTTCTTGAGTAGAGTTCTTAGGGGTATGAGTTTTTTCAGCTGATTCTAGACCACCCGCTTTAAAAC
>CM040999.1:6597228-6611610 GCA_022985145.1 Pangasius djambal
CTGGTGATGTCTATGCGTTCCAGACTTCAGGCTGTAATTGACTGCAAAGGATTTGCAACCAAGTATTAAAAAAGTGAAAGTTTGATTTATGATTATTATTCTGTCCCATTACTTTTGGTCCCTTAACAAGTGGGAGGCACATATGCAAACTGTTGTAATTCCTACACCGTTCACCTGATTTGGATGTAAATACCCTCAGTTAAAGCACATCTTGTTCGTTTCATTTGAAATCCATTGTGGTGGTGTATAGAGCCAAAAATGTTAGAATTGTGTCGATGTCCCAATATTTATGGACCTGACTGTAGGTGGATTGATTGATCTAAACTGGCCCTAGTTGTGAATGAGTGTGTGAATCTGTGTGTGAGTGCATGGTGCCCTGTGATGGAGTGGGGTACCTTAACCTGGATCATTTTCCCACCTCATTTTAAGGTGAAAAGTTGGGCTAAAACAAATAGTCAGACATGTCTGAATAGTGGACAATGGAATTTACTACTTTCTCCCTGGTGCGCGCAACTGTCTGTGTAGCGTCTCTGTCTAGAAATAATTTTGAGGTCTGAATACTGATGTGTGCAAAATTGTTATTAACTTCTTATTATGTGCTAGCTGTCAGTGTTGCTAAGGACTTGTGGAGAGTTTCCAGTTCAGATTTCTATTCTGTGCAATACTTCAGCTGTACAGAGAAAAAGAAAGAGAAGATGTAGAGAAGGAGGATGAGAGAGAATCTAAGAGTTCACCCCAACAGACCTTCCTCTTTCTGCTAGAGTGTGATGTCAGGAACAGAGCAGAGACTTTGGCAGAGATTTTTAGTGGTTTGATATCCTGGTGTAAAGTGAGTGCATGCAGGCCTGTCTTGTGTGAGGTCACTAAACCAGGGTGAATCTCCTCAGTTTCACCTTTTAGCATTATCTCACATAGATAATAAAACATCTCTCCATTAGCGGTGTATAGATGTCACATTAACTGGGTGCAGATTTACGTCCAAGCACCTCGCTGCCGGACTGAACCATTCCTGGCTTTACATAAAAGAGCCAGGAGTGAGATAAGGGGAAGATGAACTAAGTTCATTCGTTTATGATTAAGAAAGTCTTAGAGTGAAATACTACTGAAAAGGAAATCATTTTGGGTGAATGGAACTGAACTGAACTGCAAAGTTTTTTGTTGTGTTTGTTTTCTGATATTTCTGGGGGTTTGGAAGGATGAGAATAAACATAATCCCATGTGCAGTTTAATATTAGGAAGAGAATGTTAAAGCTGTCTCTCTCTCTCTCTCCATCCTTCTTTATCATCTTGGGCTCTGAATGCTATCTGATTATATCATTTAGGCACTAGCAATTTGTCATTATACATTAGCAATAAAGCATCAGTCTGCCACATTGTCCAGATTTACTGCCAAATGTATTCACATTGTGGGAAACTTTGGTCTCATGGAACACTCCATCCTTTTTTTTGGCCACATTTCAGCCCAAAATTCACACACACAAACGCACTCAGATCAGTTAGCATCCGAATAATAAGTTGTTTAACAACACTTCTGTACCCTTGCGCCAATGCTTGTTTGTATCTTTACAAGTCTCCATTTAGAGCAAAGCCAAAGTAAGTATTTTTCTGAAGCATTAGCAGACTATGAAAATAATAACAGGAAAATAAGAAGAGACTTACCACACAGCAACCAAGAGCCCAGTTCACATACACAGTACACAATAAAACCATGCAGTCATGGTAGTACAGAGCTCATAAATCTCACTGGTCAAACATCAGCCACTAACTAATGCATGTCATATATCCTTCCTGATCAAATCTAACAGCAGATCCTCAGTGTTGTACAGAATATTGCTGAATCAAATCTGTAGGGAAAATACACAACTCTGTAGCAGACAACCTAAAAGACAAACCAGGAAATAAGTAAGGAATAAAACACAATAGGATGAAGTTGATTATTAGCGCAGCAATTTTCCAATTGTTAATTTATTAATGGATTACACATAATAATTTTTACCCATTTATAGTTACATTTAATGTTGTGGAATGTTCATGAAACAAGTTCCTATTATCACATTATAGCAACTATAAACATGAATCATGAGTCATTTTCTCACCACCATATATTTTCTCAAGACAGCTTGTCATGTTACAGAGAAACCAGAAAGCACAAAGTCGTCTTTCCTGCCATGGTGGAAAACTTACTGACTGTCACAAATCACTGACACTGGAGACTCCTTCCATAAATGCTAAATAAATGTTTCCTCACAGAAATCTTCACCATATCAACAATCAACCATTTTTCATATATTTAGATAAATAAATCTATGATTTAAATTACAACCAGAACTATTGCCAGAGCTGCTGATGTAGAAAAATATTCAAATCTGCATCTGGAACTTTTAAGCCATGTGACTTTAGTTCAGTGTGAATAAAGTTTTGGTTTATTTTGGTATATTTCTGGAGGTGAAACGCATAAAATTATATATTTTTTAAAAATATAATTATAAGTTTACTTTATAAAATTGTAAAATAAACACTCACCTGTGTTTTAGCTCTCATGAAGGGAGCACCGACATCACAGTACTTCTCATTTCTATGCTTGTCTCCACGGTGACAGTCAATCTGTATGTCTGAATTATCCTATAACAAGAAAAGTCACACTATTTTAAAAATATATATTAAGTATACATACATTAAGTGCAAAACTTTGCATTTCTCTTTTTCTTGTTTCTGGGTAAATAAATAAAAATAAAATAATGTACTTATATGTTTACATTAATATTAATCCTGTAATGTCATTTTCTGTTAAAATTTATCAATCCTGTAATGCTTTTCTATTAAAACCCTCTAAATGACCTAAATATTACAACAGTTGAGCATAAGCAGCAGTTCTCTTTATACCAAGCTCAGAAGTTTGCATCTCTGTTGACGCACTCTGTAATTTGTTTGAAAGTGTCTCAATAATCTGTCAATGGCTATCACATGAACTAAAACTGATCTAAAAAACATATAAAAAGTGTTTATGGACACCAATACCAACAGCAAAGACCTTTATACAGGAATGGAAGAAACAAAGAACTTTTTTTCAAAAATTCAAAATAAATAGAAGACCTAAAAAGTAGAATAAAAGTCATATTTATGTTACATTCAGACATGAATATAAATTACTTTTGTATATAAATGACTTTTATTACACCATATTTTATTATTTCATATATTTTAATGTATTATTACTTGTATATTATGAATGTTATTATTAATGTATTAATATTAATATTAAAACATGCACTTTTCAGCCATTTTGGTTACTTGTAGTCATTTGGGAACATCTTGCATTATTATAAAAGCCATACTGGATTTCAAAGTAAGGATGTGCAAACTTTTGCACTCAACTCAATATTATTCACTCATGTGGAAATATATTAAACAGATTTTATGACTGACTGCCAGCATTTCTACTGTGACCACAGTACCCTTATTGTTACTTTCTCTTGTTGCTAATCCTTGTTCTTATTTTTTGCAATTCTACCTCTTTCAAAACAAACCGCTGTTTCATAGCTTTAAACCTTTACAGTGTCATACCTTTAATATAAGACTGGAGAATTGTAGGTTTCTGGAGTATGAGATATTGAGATGGGCTCCATAAGCATTTTCTCCTTGGTTCTCCAAACGAACATCCACTACCATTTTCTTCCTGGATGCCTCTATCACACGCTCGGTATCTTCAGGTTCAGTCTGGCTAAGACACAACACACTGCCTACTCGAAACACCTGTCCACAGAACTGCCTAATATAGAACAAAGACGAGTATGAGGACATTTTGGAGCTGGTATGTTTTGTGGGAATGTCAGAGGGAACATGTGATCATACTTGCGGCTGATCAGGTCAGTCTGTGATTGTATCACCAGGTCTGGAACACAGTGATCATCTTCATCACAGCCATTCCAAAAAGGAAGCTGCAGCAAAGACAAATGTAGTGGATTAAAGAACATAATCATCATTCTCAGGTCTGGTATCTGGTATGCTTATTAGAGATCTAGATCAAGACTGTGCAAAGCTGTTTCGTGACATTGTCTGCTGTTGTCTACTCTCTACTGATTACTACTCTCATTCCTCAAAATGAACATTATATTTATAAAACTATGAACTACACTTACTTAAAGTGTGTTTTAACCATAGTAGATGAGTGTTTGTAAGCTTATCCTTTAAACCATGGGCACATTTATAGAAGAGTACATTGAAATAAAAAAAAAAAACACTGGAAATGAAATGTATGATAAAATAGCTTTAATCCCATGTACACATTACAATTTCATGACTTCAGGGTAGTATTATGGCCATATTAACTTGTGTACACAATAAACCGTTGGCACACAATATAACATAATAATAAAATAAATAGTCTATTTTTATTCTTCTATTTTTGCTTTACTTTTAATTTGTCTCTTGCTTTTATATTACATCATATTACAGTTGTTAGCAACGAAAAAATGACCTGCTTCTTCAGTCTGCTTTTACTGCTTGGTCCAGACACAGTTGAAAAAAGTCCTGCCCTAAGAGCTCTACACAAGAAAGATCTGATAACCTCCAGGTAATTTTTTATCTTAATGGTCCACCCAGAAATTTAACCTGAGCACCTGCATAAGCCAACTCTGAATTCACAGAACTTTCCCAGTGTAAATAAAATTGACATATCTTTTGATATGAACTTACTAGCTATGAGTATATAAGTAGCTATAAGTAATATTTATAAGGAATAGGGTAAAAGTGAAAGAACAGATGGGTAAATAACTGCATAAACATGCTATGGGTAAAAACTCATGCAACACAATAAAGAATCTGATACAAAATAAAAATAAAAGTTTCAACACAAAAGAAGAGTATAATTCATTTGAAGTCATAAAAAGGTAAGAAAGATAAACTCATTCTTATTAGAACCTTAACCTCATAAATTTTCATACAATTTGCAAGTGTTAGAGAGTGCAAGGACTAACCTGGGTTCTGAAGGTAGTTGACCAGGTATCATCTAGCGTGGGACCATTGTCTGGATCCTGTAGACCTGTTTCCACTGTGAATATGATGGGTCTGGCATAGTCTGTTGTTTCCTTGAATAGCAAAATAAATAAAATGACTCAAATACACAATGCAATACACCAGTCTTTTGTTTTAAAGGCTGGAAAATGAAGACCACTCATATATGACCACTCATTTGTATTAGGCTTTCTTGTAGCCAGCTATCATGACTCAAAGCTCTTGTATGCTACAAAGTCCGGATTGCAAAGTGCATAGCACTGGACAGTAGGGCATTAAATATATGGTTTAGCAGGAGAATCTAGAGTTAAAGTAATTACATGTGAAGCAGTGTTCACTTGATGGGCTTGACCTGTCTAGTTCACAGTGCTCTAATGGTATTCTGAGTGTGTATAAAGCAGGAGCTTACCATTACGTGGAAGTAGATGTGTTCACAGTTCTCCTCTCCAGGAAGCATAGTGAGATTTTTTGGCTGCTGCCGGTCTGGCTCATCCATTACAGCACGAGGGTTAAAGCGCTTCTCCTCAATATAGGTATTGTACCAAAGACCTAGAGAGAAGGGGAGACACAGCAATTCTTACCTTTATTAAGTATGCAGTCAGATCAGTACTTTCTACTCACCACATTTTCAAACTCTACATCATTACATTTCTCTGTAACCATATGTTTCATTTTAAAGTTATAAGCTGACTTTTTCTAAGCATCAGACAGCTTCAGTAAATTGATCTAATATCTAACTGATTTGACAGCAAAAATAAGACCTAATGCATATCATTGTAATCTTTTGCTAAGCATACATTGTATTGTGACAGCTAGCTCTTAGCATAAGTCAGAGTTATTATCATACCCAATAATATTTGAGAGATTAGGAATAAAGCTGTTCTTAGCGAGTAATTAAAATCAGTGTGTTTTGAGGTAGTTCCCCTCTAATTTTCTGTATCTTTCTTGAACTTTTACTTTTGTACTTTTAAGAGTTTATACTTTTCTACTTGAACTTGAGCGAAGAATTCCAAGCTGTACTTCAACTTTTACCTAAGTATTCATTATTCGAGTAAATGCACTTTTACTTGAATAAAGAATTTGGGCACTGCTACTGCCTCTGTATATTTCTGCACATTATAGTGGACACACGTACACATCCACAACTGGTTAAGCTCCCCATCATCCCACATGCTCTTTGACTTCTTCAGTTAGATCCACACTTAGATCTCTTCTCTGATCTTTGTTAAGACAGTCTCCAGGGTATAATGATTGAATTCGTTCCACATACTGCAGTCTTTGGAGAGTTTTAAAGACTCTCCTCCTACCACAAGCAGAGATTGAAAGAATAGTCTACACTCACAAAACAACAATTTGTACCTTTCAGTCATTTGTGCAAGTTCTGGTTCATCATAAGGAAGTGCAAGAGGTACGTCCATGGCTTAGTTGATGAACTCCACAGAACTCAGAGAGCACACAACGTATTTTATGACTATAATAAACTGTGATTTAAGGGCCACTAGAGAGGGGATGATTAATACTCAGGAGACCTGAAACCTGGGAGTTTAAAGTCTCAAATGCAGACTTACAAATGAATCTTCCACTGACACATGATGTAAAATCATTTACGGCTTATGGAATAAATATTATTTACATATTTGCTGAATTAAGTGTCTGTTTGTTGCCAACTTCAGTGATTACATGGAAAAACTGCCTTTAATTTATCTTATCATTGGGTGGATAACTGTCTTCATTTTGTTTTTTTTTCATCCATCACACTGTTTTTAGTCTGTAATTCTGTAAAGCCCTATAGCAGAGTCAGTCACAAAAAAAAAAAAAAAAACATCCCTGACACAAGGATGCAAATTAGAATCAGATAAGGAGGAGAGATGCACTACAAGATAATACACTAAATCTACAGTGATCAAAGTGATAAATCTTGAATCATTTATTTCAACACAAAGCAGAATACAAAGCTGTACTTGAATTCACCCTAACCCTTCTGTAAATCTGAAGAGAATTAGCATCAGACAAAATATTGGTAGAAAACCCATACAAGATGTGCTGCAGTATTTACTGCCCTGGCTGTCCATTCCAAGCCAAATGTGACATCTCTCTGCGACAATTTCTTTGTCTCAGACTAATGACAAATGTAATGGGGATGGTCAGAGGTCATACTGGTTAACCTCAACCACATGTAGTTTTAGGACCTGAGGTCAAAATGTGATCTGTCCTTCACATATTTTACAACAAATTTGTGATCAGAATGTCAGTTTCAGACTGCGGGTGGGCCTCACAGGCCGTAATCCTCTCAGCACTATGGTGAGTAGACCTGCCTTGAGGGAACAAGTGTGTTTTCTCACTGTCCTGTTGCGTTTCTCGCACTTAACATCTGACTGCACTTAGACAAGATAATTGACTTCCTGGCTTTGCCACAGACAGAAGCACAGAGCACTGTGTCTGGAAAGCAAGATCTAAAAGACAAACACTAAAAAAATAATAAGAGCACAGCACGGGAGTGTGTCATCTTCATAAGCCCCACTTATATCCACACAAGATATTTCATTTACAGAAAATGTACTGAAGTAATAAATATGTAAGACTGAGAAATCACTTAACCTAAACAATATGCTGCTTCAGATTTTAATTTAGTGCTATTCCAAAAGCAAAATCATTCTACACTCTAACTATATCATCTACTATTCCTAGTTTCTCTCCAATCTAACTAATCTGCTTTCCAGTTCCAGTATTTTTTTTTCTCAAAACCCAAAGCCTGAGTCAACAAAGTGATCATTGATGATCAAAAGCCTACACTGTGCTCAGCCGTTCATCTTCTGTTGTTATTCTTCAAGCCATAAAATGTGGCAAACTATTCCTCGTAACCCCAGATGAACCGAGAAGATGTGAGGAAGCAGGAGTTGTTTAGGTTACTGTCTCCACTAACAGATGAAAAAGGATTTCTCATGAATGTCAATAAAAAGAAAGAGCTATTCAAATAATTGAAGCTTTACAGTATGCAGGAAAAAACTGCATGAGAAGAGCTTTTTGCAAGAACACATCTGGGTGACGGTAATATAAGTCATATGATGAAACACAACATTAAAAGAAAGGGAATAAAAGGGAACAAAACAACAGTTTTCAATTACTATTTTAACCCATGAAAGTCTTAAGTAAACAATATTGCTGTATCTTTTCTCTCAGACCGTGTAATACAGTACTCAAATTTTTGCATATATAGTTATATTTGCAAATACTGACATGTTCAGAACTGTTTATACTATACATACTGCTTATGTGTACTCTGCAGATTTCATACACTGTGTATATACATTTATACATACTATATACAGCTGAAGACTGGAAAATGACCAGGCAATGTTTTTCTAATCTTCAATAGTCCAGTTTTGGTGATCCTGTGCCCACCGTAGCCTCAAATCCCTGTTCTTGAGTGAAAGGTTAGAACCCATTGAGATCTTCTGTTGTTGTAGCCCACCCACCTCAAGGTTTGATGTGTTCTGCATTCTGAGATGCTTTTCTGCTCACCATGGTTGTAAAGAGTGGTCATTTGAGTTACTGTAGCCTTTCTGTCAGCTTGAACCAGTCTGGCCATTCTCCTCTGACCTCTCTCATCAACAAGGTATTTCCACCCACAGAACTGATGCTAACTGGATATTTTTTGTTTGTCGCACAATTCTGTGTAAACATTAGAGACTGTGGTGTGTAAAAAGATCAGCAGTTTCTGAAGTACTCAAAAAGTCCATCTTGCACCAATAACAATGCCATGGTCAAAGTCACTGAGATCACATTTCCCCCCCATTGTGATGTTGGATGTGAAGATTAACTGAAGCTTTTGACCTGAATCTGCATGATTTTATGTATTGTGCTTCTCCCACATGATTGGCTTATTGGATATTTGCATGAATGAGCAGGGGTATTAAAGTGGCCAGTGAGTTTATATACCAAGTCAAATTCCTTGTGAGTGAAATCTTGCTTAGCCAATAAAATTCTATCTGATTCTGATATTATTTAGAAACTATTATGAATAATTCAGTAAACCTCATGGGAAAGGTGCTGTATGTAGTTGAGAGCCAGTCTGGTCTTGCCAACAGGGCTTGGGAGTTTAGGTGTTTTTTGTGGAGGTTTGGCATGTCGTAGCAATCCGTAATAGAATAAATAACTTTGAGGACTGACCTACTTCCTGTGTGGGTTTGATGACAGTCCTGGCAGTGACATTCAGACACACGATAGCCGACATACATGTCACGTCCTTTCCACCGCGCCGACAGTCCTTATTGAAGATGTTGACTTTGCTGGGTTCGAATCGGACAGTGGCATGGATGCGGATCACACTGCGAGACCTGAAACATGGGAAAATGCACTTTAGCAATGTTTACATGTGGCCTCAGTTTCTTCTGCCTATGCTACTGTAACTGAAAATGAGGGGAAAATACTGTAGCTGTTATATTGTACCAGCACTATCAGCCAGGTAAAGTCATTCAGATCAAGGTGCACGAAAGCTCAGAAAGCTGTTCAGATATTGTTTTGTGATGTGATCATTTTTGTAGTGTTATGCGTCTATCAGCCACCGTAACAAGATATGGTGAATGAATAATTTCCAAGCATGGATTCACCGACCAGAGGAGTACAGCGGCACCTAGGGAACCCACGGCCAGATCTACCAGTCCATCACCATTCATGTCCATCTTCCCATGGATACTCCTTCCAAAATACTGCAAACCAGGAGCAAGCTCTACTGCACTGATTCTCTACGAGAGAGAAAGAGAGATAGATATACTGCTTAGAAATATACAGGGATCACCTGACATACCAGAGCAATTCAAATTTATTCACATAGAAAACTTTACCTAAGGGTAATGCTCTGACATAAACCTACACAAGAGTTAAAATCTCCTATTCCTACCTGTTTATACTTCCTCAGTATCCTGTTGCGCTGGCTGTTATAGATGTAAATGGCTCCTCGGTGCTCATCCTCTAAGGGAGCTCCCACTACCAGGTCATTAAAGGAGTCCCCGTTTAGGTCAGATACTGGTGCTAGGGCAGATCCAAACCTTGCGTTCTCACTCAGATCAGTGAGCTCCAGCACCCCCTCCGGGATGAAACGGGGCTGAAAGCATACAGGAATTAATGAAGAGCCATAATTGGTGAGTGCCAAAATATTTAAATGCTATTATTGCTACTTCCTCGTGAAAGCGAAATGCAAAAGTGCATACATAATAATGTGCAGCTCCTAGTGAAAACTATCCTGAAACCTTGCACTGTGTATCAATACTACGTGCACAGATCTCTTAGTGAGAAAACTATTAATATACCAAGACTGACAAGGTCAAATACATAAAATGCGTCTGTATTATCACTTAAGTGTCTCTGTCCCTAGCGTGTGTCTATAGTGAAGTCAGTGAGATGATATCCACAGTGCCTTTAAAATCAATTAGTCTCCTAAGAGATGGAAAAGGTTGAAGGAAAGGTGCAATTCTTCAGAGAAAAAATACTACATGTCAGCCAAGTATTTGGGAGTGCAATTAACCACACACATCCCTCCTCCCACTCAGAATATCATCTCTCTTGTCTTTTATATACTGCCCTACAACTGCAGGCACATGAGGTCACTTGTTTTTGGAGGGAGAAGTTGGAAGGGGGAAAGGATGGGGGGGTGTGCGGAAAAGGGAGTGTAAGCAAGACGAATAGTGTAGATGGGGAGAAAAACTTAAGCCTCTGGGGTTTAGTTGATATATATTTAGGATATAAAGCCTATAGAGATTCCTATTTTTTTTTGTATGAAGACAGCAATAGATCTCTAACTAGTTACCTAAGGGCAAGTCCACTGATAAAGTGCATATGCTTTAAATCTAGGTTAAAAGCAATTTATGTATAGTCTACAACTGTGCATCTGCCCCGAAGCTTTGAAAGATATCCCACAGACAACTGCACTAAATATGAACCAGCTCTTCTCCGAATCTTTCTTTGGCACGTGCTGACTTCTCTGTCTTCGGAAATAAACCTGAACTGAATGAAAAAAAGGCATGTGGCTCTCTTTCACATCCACAGTTACTACCCAGCCTTTTCCAGCTATTAGTGAAGTGCTCTTGCTTGGCAAGCTGCAGATAATTATGCTTGAAAGAGCAAATGTTTTCCTACTGAGTTCAATGTGCACTTGCAGCCTAATGAAGACACGGTATGCCGCTGGCATGAGGCACAAGATGGCAGGTGCCAAGTGCTTGTCTGTGCTGGCTCAGATATGAGAGGATATTAACGAGGGATTCTAATGAAGAAACACTTTCAAATGGTTCAGTTTGTTTTGTTTCTCATCAATAAAGAAACTCTATACTGAGTACTGACATTTTTACCGTAATGGCCCTCAGTTTTCCACCCAAACACCACTAATTGTGCAAATAGGAAAAGTATGCTTCAACTCTGCAGTACTCCTCAGGCATGCATGTGTAAACAGTGTCGAAACGATGTTGTGTGTCTACCTGTTCGGTAATGCGGTAGATGTACACTTTGCCCCTTTCCCAGCCTCCACTGAAGAACATTGGGGCAGCAACAAGCAGGTTATCAGTGACTCCGTCTCCATCGATGTCCACTGCAGCAATCTCACTGCCATAGTATGAGCCGATCTACACACAGTCAGAGGGTCAGTGCTGGAATGTGGGAAACCACAGGAATGTACACACACCAGCCACAAGCTTCATATTTATACATTTATGCTAATATGGAAAAGATAGATCCCTGAATGATCCTCATACATAAACATATTAAATATATAAACACATAAAGCAAGTGCATATGGCGCCGAGATTTTTACACAATCTCAGAATGGATTGCTACAACAACATCTGATTCTTGAAGTGTATGTGTGTGTATGTGTATGAGTGGGAATGTATTTATAACTTTATGAGGATCCAGTGTCCCCAAAACGAGTTATTCAATGGAAATATATATATAAAAAAAGCTAGAAATACAAGTATGTGTGTGTGTGTGTGTGTGTGTGTGTGTGTGTGTGTGTGTGTGGGAATGTTTTTATATCTTAGCAGACCAAACCATATGTCCCCACCAGGATAGGAATATTTGACGTTTGATGAAGAAAACTGCCTTTCTTTCTTTCTTTCTTTCCTTCTTTCTTTCTTTCTCTTTCTTTTTCTTTCTTTCTTTCTTTCTTTCTTTCTTTCTTTCTTTCTTTCTTTCTTGCCAAAAACTAAAAAAGCCAAAAGGTTTCCTTGTGGTTTCTGAGGTTAAGGTTAGGGTTAGATTTAGCTGTAGCCTTGCATTAATTAGCTGTAGTAAGATAGTAAGACAAATGTGTGTATGTGTGTATATGTGCATGTGTGTGCATGCACACTTGTGGTTAAGACGTTGGGCTGCTGATCGGAAGGTTGAGAGTTCAATCCCCAGCACCACCAAGCTGCCACTGCTGGGCCCTTGAGCAAGGCCCTTAACCCTCAGCTGCTCAGTTGTATAAATGAGATAAATGTAAGTCGCTCTGGATGAGGGTGTCTGCCAAATGCTGTAAATGTTTATAGCAGCTGCCAGTAGGGCTTATATAGGTTTCATGTAACCATATGAACAGCCCCTTCAAGTAAAATTACAGTTACAGATATAATGATATATGATAATTTGAACAATTTCATATAGGTGGTATAAATAGTCACATGACCTGGGCTATTTACGTCCTGCTTGCACTTTAAAAAGATGTCTTTCAAAAAAAAAAAAAGACACAGCTCCCATATTTGGCACATACATAATGCAATGTACTAATTGTTTTTTCATTGTTATTTCTTCCATTCATGAAACTTCAGTGTGTTTTTTTGTAGTTTGGTGTTGATAGACAGCATAGAGTCAGAGTATTAAATAGTAAGTAAGTTAAAATTGATATAAGAATTATCAAATGTTTGCTTTGTCTGTCAAACTGGCACAGGACAGAAACTGTCAGGTTATCAGGTCATATTAGCTAGGTTTTGCTGGAAAAAAAACAGACCCTTGCATTGTTCATGTTTTTTTTAGATATAGACAAAATCAAAAGCATGCAAAAACAGCCAAAATAGCCCCAGACTTCCAAGGGTTAAAAAGGCAAGAAACAGCATATAATAATACATAAAAACTTGTGTGTGTAAATTCCAAATATTCCAAATCTTCAGATGAACTAGAAATCCAATGTCTATGTAAATGCGTGTTTAAGCAACAAAACACTGTCTAGTTTATGTATGTGAGCCAGACTTCTACCTGATGTCCCTTCAGTGAATGCAGGATGGTGAGCTCTCCTGTGTTCTTCAGGGTGAAGATGATCACTTTGCCCGTGTGGTTAAAACGCGGGGCTCCAGCCACATACAGCTGGCCACTTCGCGCTGACACCACTGAGGTCACTGTGTATCCTAAAACAATGAAGGAAAAAACATAACTATCAATATAATACATTATGATGAATCCATAAAATTAAATCCACATTCTCTTTCAGAAGAGAAAGCTTATGATGTAGTCAGTACAGAAATTTTTGGTACTATTTAAATATAACATATGCATGAAGCAAATTTAGAAAATCAAATGACAAAATGTATAAACTGTTGAGCTGTAAAAACATTGCTAGAGAACATATATGCCCAAGTCCCTGTAAACCCAATTAGAGCTCTGTAATCATTCATTCTCATCAGTGTCAGCCTGGCACACACTGATTGGGGAAAGACGGGGCCTTCACACTTGTGATAATGAGTGGGTACACTGGCCTTCACCGCCAAAAAGAGAAAGGGAGAGTGGGACAGGGAGAGAGAGATGATGACAGATGTTGTCTGTTGAATATGGCAGAATTTATACATAGAGCTGGAGCAGTGATGAAACTATACAAAGGAGTGTCCATACAACTTCTACACATTTTAATCAGAACCAGTGACAGATGAAGAATGAGAAAGAGACAGATCAGCAGTGATGATGTGCAGTAAATGAAAGAAAGATCGAGAAGAGGAAGATGAGGTAGTTTTTCTGTAAATGAGGTAAGCCCTTATATTTTCAGCTTATTTAGAAGTGAGGCTGGAGCTAATTTCTTTCTAGCCCAGCCTGTAGATTCATGCCGCCTATCAGTGCGAAATGCTCCCTAGATGTGGTCTCCATTTGGTAGATCAGATATTTTTTAATGAATGTGAACAAGGTGGATTATTTACTCTATCATCCATTTTCCACAAAACGTTTTTGGAGGAGAAAGATAGATTTAGGAACACATTGTCCAATCCAAGCACAAATTACACAAAAGGACAGATGAAACTGTAAGTTTAGTGTTTTTTTGTTTTGTTTTAAACAAAAACACTACAACTTTTCTGTTTGCCATGTTTGAATTTCAGAGGAAACATGGCATCAACCCTGTAGAGAATTACGGCCTTAATATTG
>CM040999.1:6611710-6651602 GCA_022985145.1 Pangasius djambal
AAAAAAAAAAAAAAAAAAAGAAATTATAAATATGGCAATTACATGTCACAAAATGCATGCAAGAAGGTATTTACACCAAAATATTAATTGAAAATATTAAAAGAATCTAAAAAAATGTAAAAAGTATCCGTTTTGACTAAAGGTCATATATTGCTCAATACTCCAAAATTTCAATTTGGCAGACACTTTCCAAAGCATCTTGCAAAAAAAGGAAGGATATGATTCAAGTACAGAGCTGAGCAGTTGAACCTTCAGAGTTTTGCCTAAGGGCCCAACAGTGGTTCTCACTGACAGCCAAGGGATTTGAACTTTCCAATCACTAGCACTTTTTCCACCAAGCCATTATAGCCCACACTACTAATTTAGTCAGTGTGTTGTCTAGCTGAGTCAGTAATCTTGGCAGGCTGAGGAAGAGAGAGGCCCTTACCCAAGTAAGCTCCATGATTCTTCAGCTCTTCAGGGAACTCCTGTGTGTAGGAGGACTTGGGTGGAACCACTTTACCATGCCGGGTCTCCTTTAACACGGCTCCGTTCCAATCATATGCCCCGACTGCCCCAACAAGAATCCCATCCTGCAAGCACACCATGACATCAACTTCAGAAAACCTCCTACATGCTTCCTGTTTTCTCAACAATCAAGCCACTGAACCATGATTTTTTGACAGAGTGGATGCATCCATCTTGCATTTGAGCTGCCAGTTTCTGTGTCCTAAAACTAATGACTTATGAGTGTGTCTGAGCCCTAATTGCTGTAATTAATTGCTATTAAGGGCTAATCATGAACCTTTGGTCAAATTCTTATTCACTGAAATGCTAATCCAATAGATATATGACTGCTTGCCATTACAAAGTCTTATGAAGGTCATAAAATAATTCTTCCTTGACATTCCCAGACATATTTCGCAATCTTTATGCTGCTGTATGCCATGCATGAGGTCTCTGAAACAGCAAAACTGAACTGGCTGCATGGCCACTGCACATTTTCCAGTGGCTTGCACATAGCAAAGCACCACAAATACCCTGTAACCCATTGGAACAGTTTCTAAATCAATATTACAGTGATCCACTAACTCCCACTTATTCCAGGACATAATTCTTGGAAAGGTCATGTATGTGTGTTGAAGAGAATTGCCATGGAAACTGTGCAAACTCAAAACAATTCAGATTTGTAGTGAGAAGTTAATACACTTTTATTTCACTGGGGAGAAGAATGCAAACTCTAAATGAAAACCATACACAATGGCCATGACTGAAATAGTCAGAACTCATACAATGACTATGTAAGATTATAGAACCTGAACTGTTGGGTTCAAAATTTACACAACAGGGACAGCTGCTTAACTAGAAAAAAATCCACAGTCCCAATGCAAAATAAGGTATGGCCACTGACTAGCATTAGGAATGTAACCAAAAATGAATACATCACTGAGTACAAATACAGATACAAATATTACAAATATACAAAAATTTTCATGTGAAAAAATTCATTTAAGCAGAATGTTCTTGCTTTCATATGGACAAATGATCAGATATGAAACTTGTGGGGGAAAAAGCAAGACCACATTCATTAACATGAACAATGCCACTCATTCATCCTTAGTAACTGTCTGGTGAGGGTCATAGTGGTTTAAATTAGGCTACTATTCAGTTTGTTTGTAATTTGGGAAATAGGACTAACTAAATTCGTTTGAAAATGTCATGGACAGGTTAAACCAAACATAATAACTGCATGGGCAGGATTAAAAAAAAAAAAACATGTGCACATCTTTTGAAAAATATAACTGAGACTGAGGAACTGTCAGAGCCAGAATTCACAGACTGTGTTGACAGTGCTGACTGTTTTACTTCTTGGCTTTTCCAGGCTTTTCCAGTGTTTCCAGGTGCAAATTGGTAAGGTTCTTATTAAATTCAAAATAAAACATGGCCATGGCCACTTCAGGTTTAAATCTGATATCCAGATATAGTTACAGATAGCTAGCATCTTTATCTAGAGCTTTGGGGGTGGAGGGGGGATATGGATTCCTATCAGTTGAGTTGCAATTAAGATGAGGCTCTGTAAGGCTCAGACCAAACTGTGTCAGAGTTTTCAAAATTACATTGTATAATGGTCTGGATCTGACATTTCATGATGACTATGAAGCTGAAACTCTTCACAAGAAACTAATTTTATGATGCATAATACGTAGCAGACAGGCTAGTCAGATGTAAGTGTGTTGCAATATCCCATTTAAATCTTCTAACAAGGAATCATTTGAGAATGCAAACCATATGCGAGATAGTATCCTCCATTGTTGGGATATTGGCATGTTAGATTATCAGCAAGAAGGCTTAACCAGAAGATACAATGTCATTAAACTGTACTATTGTATCGATGTTTTTTTAAAATTACTATGGCATTAGCAAACAGCTGGCTGGCTTTATTTCTCCATTATTCAGATGTTCATGCATCATTAGTGACTGTACTTAGCAAGATGTTTGTATTAGATTGTAATTAGCATAGTTACCTCCAACTTTTTTATGTAGTGGGACTCTTGCCTGCTATTGTGCGACAGCTATTCAACAATGTCTAGATATGCCACTTCACAAAAAGTTTTCATAGTTAAGATAATTTAAACACTCTGTCTGGTCGGGTAATGCGTTAAACATTGCTCACATCACCAATGGCTGAAAAACATAAATAAACAATTAAGACCACATGGAACATTGGAACATGTGTGCCCAGAGCTATATTTTAACAGGCCAGATCCCAGTTTCAGTGAAAACCATCTGAGCATTTGTGGGACAATTTTCTCCTACAGCGCAAAGATTCTTTCCAATATGTTATCCCTCTTGTCAACATTCAGGTGGCTTCTTATTAGGCAAGTGCTATTCCAGGCATTTGGTTTACTGACGGATGAGATTTCCAGCCTTCTCAGTCTTACCATCTGCAGTTTTCCTATCTAATTCGTTCCCACAAAAATCAAACGATTATATACTAATAATTCCTACAGCAGATTGGGCCTCATTTGTGATGATGAATCGGAAAATTGGAGCAGTTACATCAGCAGTGTGACTTAGAGACTAATGAAGATATGTAGTGTTCCAGCTAGCAATGAGACGAAAAAACAACAGGTACAGTCTGGAATGGGCTTTTGGGTTTTGGATGAACGGCTGGTGATGGTTACAGTAGGGAGTGTGGAATTCTCAAGGACAAGCCAGCTGTGTCAACTTGTGAGCCAAGGATTCTCACTGTGCTATCAGCTGTGGGCCGAAAAGAAAAATGCACCGGGGAAAAAAAGACCTACTATTCTCTCTGTCTCTCTTGTGAAACACTTCCTCTTCTACTTGCTACTATTCCTCCCCTGGGAACAGGAAGCAGGGCCGTTTTATTCACGTCTTTTGGAATGGGGATTGGAAAAATCCTTCACTGCATCATCAGGGACAGATGGGAGGGAGCCATAGATCATGATGACCCCAAGATCCACAGAGAGAATGGAGGCTAAGTTTAGGGAGGGCATGTGAATAAAAAAAATGTGGAAAACCAGCTTGTGTACTAAAGAAATGGAAGAGACCAGACAAACATGGACAAACAAATAGTGATGCTTACCTCAACGACATGTGTGGAGAAACCAGCCTGAGACATCTGGAGGCCAAATGCTGTCCCATTCTTACTGGTTCCTAGAATTAGAGCCAATAGCGAGCTTAGAGGGAGGTGATGATCTCCTTTACTGGCTTAGAACTCCCTACACAGCATTTCAGCTTTCGTCTTAGAGCGTGTTATGATGAGTTATGACACAGAACATATTTCAACGTGAAAAAAGAGTGCTTAAGATTTGCTCCAGAGAGACTTACACTGTACCCCACTGTGGACATGGTGTGAATGTTTTACAGACTGCGGTTTTTCAATGTACTGTGAATATAAATCATTGCAGTGTGCACTGCCCTTGTAGCTACCTTCCAAACTGAATATCCTCTCCCCCAAAGCATCCACAATGTCCTTCAAGGCAGCTTCATCAGTCACATTGAAAAAATGCTTATCATCTGGATCAGTGGCAATGTCTTTGATTTCTTTGAGAAAAGCCTTTGCATCGATACCTCTGCGATTGTAGTAGCCAAGGACCTGGAAAGAAATAGTGTGGAGAGAGTCAGAATGAACTTACATTCATAGATTATTAGACAGTCTGAAGCCATGGCCAGAGCTACATGGTGGCCAGGGGTGGCCAGTGCCACCTTAGCTGTGACAGCCTACACCGAATTACAAGGGAATGCCCACTACAATATATCTGCGAAATTTGAAAGTTCATTTCATCATTGTCCAATAGTGAGGAATGTCAATGAGTGTAAAGTCGTGCAGGAACAAGTTTATGTTCAACATGTTTAGCAAACAGGTGAGCAAACATTGGCCAAACTTATTTGAAGACATTGACTTCCAACACTGTGTTTTTAGCTACTGTTAGCTAATGATAGTGAATTCATAATGCTAACATGCTTCATAAGATGTAGCCTAATCTTAAGCTAACTATGAATTTTTGTAGCTTTCTAGACAACAAACAAATGCTGCTTAGGAGAGTGCCTTTTATGTTCAATGGGCATCCTACTTACGCCACACACAGATAGGGGTAGCCACATATGACATCTTCTGTGGATCTGGGTAGACTGCCACCCCAAAGAAAGCAACTGGATCTAACCTGGTCACTGGTCATTGTAAAAGGTCTTGGCTATGCCCCTGTCTTTTACCCCAGTGACAGTCCTCGGTTCTCTTCAGGGCTCATGCTAACTCAATTTCTTTAACCAGGCTATCTTTAAGAAAATCTTAGACTTTTATCTACCAGGGAATGGGCCAGTGCCACAAAGTCTGTCAAAGACAGCACCTAAATGTGACCTGAGCTCTAATGAACTCATTAGGTCTTGTTCAGAACTAGACCTTGGTGCACCAACCCTGTGGTTTTGAACAGAAAACAGTTAAGTTAAACTATCTTGGCTTCTACAAGTTCTACTTGGACCCCTCTCTGATACAAAAACCCTCTGGTGGAAGGTTCTACATAGAATATATGGGTTATCCAAGGGAGAAACTGAAGAGCGTTTAAGGGTATTAGATTAGATTAAATTTAAGAGTTCCTCAAAGGTTCTTTGGATGGTTTTATTGTCTAAGGATAAATGATCCTTCACGCACCTTAAATTGTTTTCAGTTTGTCCCTTTAAAGGTTCTTTGTAGAACCATGTAATACACAGAAAATAGGGTTTTGAACAGATGCGAAGAACCTGTAACTGTTAAAGGAACCCTAAAAACATTTGATGCCATAGGGACAAAATTAACAACCCTAAAGGGGTCTAGATTAAACCTTTCTCTAAAAGTAAACTCACTTCACACACCCTCCTCAATGTTTTTTAGATGGCACATTGTTCTACCTTCTTTGAAAAATATGCTTACATCCAGCACCCCAAAGCATTCTTTGGTTTGTCCATCTGAGAGAACTATTACAGGTTCTGTGTAGAACCCCCTTTGAGACAGTTGAGAGTAGAACCCTTAACTATCCAAAGAACAATTGAGAAACACTTATCTGTAACGGTGTAGCTTTTTAAAGTATTCTTGTATTTAGAACATTTAATACAAACTAAACTTTCTGCTGTGGTGTTCTACATGAAATCTTCCCAGGATTCCCATAGAGGAAACCAAAGAGCCCCTTAGAGTGCTAGACAACATTTTTAAACATTTTTTAAAGAGTGTACCTTCTCAACTCTGAGAGAGGATATTGAGAAATCTAGCTGCTTTATGTCAGGATAATTATTAGCATTGCCTAACACTGACCATGCTGCTCTGGGCTTCAGTCTGTATCTTACTGAGGCTATTTTGTGGTTCAGTGAAATGTACATGTTGAATTGCTTTTGTTTCACTAGCATTTTTCTTTAGTATTTGGATTGGAACCATACATAGACTTTTATTCAAGCAAAATAACAAGGAGAAATTAAGGATATAGAATGTAAGAGAAACATAAAGAAGACTGACTCACAGCAATGGCATATCGAACAATGCCGTCTTTCTCACAGTCCTCGATGACCTGCTTCAGGTTGGGACTGTCATGTGATTCTCCGTCTGTTATGACGATCATGACCTTCTTGGCTCCTCTCCTTCCACCCTGTTTAAAGGCCTGAGATCTAGGAATAAGTGTGACAGTAACAATCCGTAGCAATTAAAAAGCAAGTACTGCAGTTTCACTAATTCCTTTACCATTTATGTGTGAATGTAGGAAGTAACAGTTCCTAAGAATCCTGGAATGTACATAATATACAGTATAAATGTAACGTATTATATAACATACATAATACCTTATAATGTCTGACACAAGTCTGTATTGATATGGTGAAGTTTTCTGTAAGGAGAAGTTTATTTAAAATTTTTGGAAGGAGTCTCCAGTGTTAGTGCTTTGTAACAGTCAGGTTCCAGTTTTCCACTATGGGAAAGTCTTCAAAATGGAGGTCTTTGCAATTTCCAGATAAAGTGACAAAAAAAGAGAAAAACTATAAATGGATAAAACCTATGATGTGTTCTTTAGAATTTTTTTTTTTTAAATGTTAGTTAACAAATTGTTGTGGTATAAAAGAAATAAAGGACATATAGTCCACTACAGGGTGATAATGTACCTTGGGCGGCGTCATAACCCTGTTGTGTGTTATTTTCCTATAATAGTATGCCCTTTTGTGTTTTATTCCTTACTTATAATGCATTAGGATTAAAGGATTCACAGGATGTGTTGCAGTGTTTGCTTTGTGTAGGTATTTTGCATAATCCCTGTTGCTTATGTGTGAGTAGATGTTCGTAGTACCGTGCCACATTAATGCCTAATGCAGTGTTGGTCTCCTCTCCACCTCTTTGTTGTATTTGTCGGGCCGCCTTCACCACATCTTCCACTGATCGGTAATCATTTAGCTGGAACTCAGTCACCACCTTTTCCCCATACTGTACCACACCAACCTACCACACACACACACACACACACACAAACAGTATCTCATGTATAATTATGTGATATACATAATAAATAAATGCACTTTTGCTAATATTTTAGGTTCAGGTGGATAGCATTTGAA
This sequence comes from Pangasius djambal, assembly GCA_022985145.1. NCBI lineage: Eukaryota > Metazoa > Chordata > Actinopteri > Siluriformes > Pangasiidae > Pangasius > Pangasius djambal. The sequence continues at coordinate 6,618,779 of CM040999.1, forward strand.
AATCAGTTAAATCAGTTATCATTACATAATATTTGAATACAAACTATACCTGGATCTGCCCTGGTCCGATGTAAAATTTCTGCAGGATGTTGATGAGAAAGTCTTGCACTTCATACCATGGATAAATGGAATTAGAGCCATCCAGAACAATAACTATGTCCATGTAAGTCTCACACCCTGAAACAAACAAACAAAAACATTTGCAATCAAGAGACAATTTGCTAATTAGCCTTTTGTGACTCAGGTTTGAGTTTTGTTTAGAAAATAAATACCACAAGCGGAGAAGATTTCAAGGCTGTCAGTTTCCACAAAATCAAGTATGTGATGGCATTCAAGCTTTATAGCTTTTAAATGTTTCAAGAATGGAATTCTAAATTCTTTTTGATTGATCTCAAAAATGTCATGCTCAAATGCTGGCCTTGATCAAAAGAGAATATAGAAATACCACACAAAGGTCCCCACCCAAAACGGTGCCTAGTTAAGTCAAGGTGCAGGAGGTGTGCAGGTGTGCCGAGCTTACTTTGGAAAGCTGGAGCGATGGTGCGTGAGAATTTAAAGCTGGCGTTGACCCTGGAGCAGATTCCTGTGCTGTAGTAGGAGCTACCACATTCATAAGACCAGAGAGGACCACATGCCTGAAAGTCAAAGACCTCCTTCAGTTTCCCTGCAGATTTCTATGCTCACTTTGCTGTCTAATATAAAACAGTATTTTATTTATGGTTACATGAACTGTTCACATTTACATTTATACTTCATTTAAAGGGGTACTCCAGCGTTGTTTAGCCTAATCTCTATCTACCCCATTAATAATGTATGTGAAATTACAACTGATAATATTCCGATAAAACATTGGTTATTTAGAACTCACCCTTACTAAAAGCCTAAAGGCAGTTGCTGTAATGAAACTATTTGCAACTGGATAATGCATATTTTTTTATGCATATATATATATATATATAATATTGTTAATTAAGGTCCTACAGAGAGGCAGCTATGAGAGAAGGTCTTACTAACATAGTTCTTATATTTATTTCTCTAAGTATAAGTAAAAGTATATCTGGTTATTCATGCATTGTTGAAGGTTTTGTCATATCCATGCATGATCAAATGAAAAGTCAGTCACATCCTTGCAACTTATGTGAGCTACATTGAATATGTTGGTCACTTTTAACTTCAAATTCTTCCATCTGAATGAGTAATTTCATCTCTGAATGTAGACATTATACAGTACAGAAGTAAGACTTTAAGAATATGTTTTATAAAGTCTGCAAAAACAGCTGCCCTTATAATTTCATTATAAATGAGTCCTGAGGAAATGTATTCTCCATTATCTTTTGTCAGTACAGAGAAACTGTAAAACAGAGAAACAGGGAAATGACCTACACATTACAGAAGCAGTGGATACGGACCTGGTTAAAAAAGCTGAAGCATTCCTTTAAATAAGTGAAATCCTTTTATATTTTCAGGGTTATTCATGGTCCACCCATCTTAAATCAACATTTGAGAGTTACTTATTAATTATGTATGACATGAAGATGGAGGAGACTTTAGAAACCATTTCTCTCTTTAACTCACCACAAAGCTGTTGTCTTTAGGGTTGGAGGTGAGCGTCATCCCTAGTCTCATTTTATCTTTACGTTCGGAGACATTCGTCAAAGATATCTTTCCTTAAAGAAAACAAAAATACAGGATGAAACAAATTTCTAAATCAAGGCAAGTAAAAATTTGGGAGACTATACACCCTAAATGCCTGACCACATTGTATATGTACCATATGTCATTTTCACAGTCTGTCTAGCCAGTATCAGCTAAATCCACAGCATGCAGACTCTGTAAACTATATAACACCCACACAAACACACACATGTCCACATAATGCTGCATCCACATATACAATCCCATACATATGTGTGACACGTGCAGGAACAGATGTGGAAATATATATAAACAGAAGAAAAAATAAATCACAGTGATGGTCCCCCCCCCGTAGCTTTTCACACCAAATGCTGCCTGGTAACACTTTACCCAAAACCACAGCTCTAAGATTCATCCACTTATTAAGAGACATTTTGTGAAGTAATAACACTGGCACAGTAAAGAGTTATGATGCCTTTAAAGTTTATCTACATAAATAACTGTACAGGCATAAACCACTGGAATGTGTAGTGGAGGTAGAGTACCTAAATTCAGCTTTGTGCAGCTGGGGCCTGGGGTTCTTCTGCTTAACGAACATTTATACACATCACCTGTCTGTTGCTGGCCATTCGTTTCCAATGGAGCTCCAACCAACAACCTAAAAAAAAGTAAACACAGGGTTTTTTTTTAAGATAACAAGTGGTTCATAATAGAGCTGTAATGGTATACTGGTTGGTATACTGGTGTACATGTCTACACCATGCTACAATACTCTTCCCAGTTTGAATTTACTCTAATGAATGTACTCTATTTCCCTAATAATTTAATATGTGTAATAACCAAATATGAATATATTCTTGGTAAGGAACAGATACAAACAGGATGTGCTCTAATTTTTACAAAGTATGCCAGAAAGGTTCACAGGGCATCTGGTTGAGACTAGGTATGCATTGGGACTGAGATCCTGCGGGACACAACAATAAAGTCGCACAAGTGGGAGGTTTTTACTTTCATGCAGGAGCAAGCGGCCAGATATGAAACTTGTGGACAGAAAAGACCGCGTTCGTGAACAGGAACATGCAGCATTCATTCAATAATCCTTAGTAACTGCCTGATTGGGTTCATGGTGGTTTAAATTAGGCTACTAGTTTGTTTATATTTTTAGTAAATAGAACCAACTACGTTTGCTTTCAAGTGTTTTTCTGGGACATAGTTGTGGGGTTAAAAAAAAAACTTTCAAGTTTAGGCCACACACACTTTGGGTTTAACTCCAATATGGTTATTTGGAGCACTAAACATATACAGTGTAATATGCTATATCATAATATTTAAAGATGCATGACGATATTGATACCCTTTAGCACAAAGCACAAAAAACCCTAAAGCATTGGTTTTGAATGGGAAAGTTTAATTCTTTTTTAAATTAAACTGCTTTGTCCTGGCCAGGTAATTGTGGATCCAGAGTCTATCATGGAATACTGGGTGGGAAGCGGGAATACACCCTGGATGGGATGCCAATCCACACCCACATTCACATCTAAGGGCAATTGATCTTAGCCAATACACCTACAAGCATGTTTTTGGGAGGTAGGAGGCAGCCAGAGAGCCCTGAGGAAAACCCATGGAGATTCAGGGAGAACATGTCAAACTCTGCATAGAGCCAGTAGCATGAGCTCAGGATCAAACCAGGGACCTGGAGCTGTGAGGCTGTAACACTAAATGCTGTGTCACACTGTGCCCACAACAGACCCTGTCATATGTTATTCCTTACTTGCCTTCTTAATTTTGTCCTAAAACTTTTGCACTTTAGACTATAATCTAAAAATTGGATATTGGATTAGATTGTACAGATATTGTACTGTGGATTTTTCCTAGAATTTCCTGCTTTTTAAGTTCAGGTCTTAGAAATCAACAAAAAGATCCCAAAGATATCATGTAGCTATCGGTAGACTGCTTGCTATTTGCTCAGTAAATGTTGGTAGTTTTTTGGTAGAGTTGTAGAGAAAAAAACAATCCAATACCCTGACTAAAATATCAACATTTATCCCAGCAAAAAGCGGCTTAGCAGAGTGATGTTTATGCAGATTTATCTATGCTTTATCTGTGAAAACGTGCATGAAAGCGTGTGTGATATGTAAGGCTCTACAGCTGTATGCTGTGATCCAAAGTGACACGACACATAAACATACTATTCCCCATTAACACTGGCTTGCAAATGTTACAAATAAGAATCTGCTGTAGTGAGAAAAGATAGACACACACATCAGCAGACATCCACCTATCTCTACACACACACACACGACATTCAAACATTGTGGTAGAAAGACTCAACAATTATTCTTTTGTGACAGGCACACAGCAGGCCTTGTGTTAGATCAAAAAACTCCTAGAGGAATCATTTTGCCTTTCAGAGAGTATGGCTCTACCAGGAGCCCTCAAACTTTATGCATTTTATATAGCAGATGCCAAATCTTTTAGGGTCTCAAAGGAGGAAGAAAATCCTCTTGAGCTCAACATTACATGATGCGTTTAGGTCACTGTGGACCTATAAATGTCAGCAAATACCTTTATAAAGCACTAAGAACACTGGGAGTACCAAATGTTAGGCCTGAGAATGGTGTTCCCTTCAGTGATGTATTTTCACAACCCTAAAGAGTGACCTTGCACCTTTAGAGAGTCTCTAAACCCAAAAGAAAAACAACTGAGACAGTAATGCAATATTAGCTGAAATGGTTCTGTAGGCCAGATACAAAGCAACTAGTTCCTTTCTTCTGGTAAAGCCTGAAGATTTTATTACTTTTGCCTGTATTTTATTTGCAAGGAAAATTCCTGCCATCAAATGTTAGATTTTCATTAAAGGAACAGCTTTTGTCCATTTAACATGGCAACAAGACTTATTTGACTGTTCAAAGTGGTCTAATCTTTTAAAGCTTTCTTACTCACTTAAATTGTTTCAGTGTATTTGGGGCATACACCTAATAAAACTTGAGGTCTAGTGCTAAGATTTTCTTATCCACCACAAAGCCCTATGCCACTTAAATATACATTATCCATGATGATGACAAATGGTTTGGACTTTCAGCAGGCTCCAAACATGTTTAAACACGTCACGAACATGAACTGTTTGATGATGTTAAGGGGCTTCGTATGTAAGACAGTAGGAGTTAACACTGTACACTTGTCTCTTCAGTAGCACAGATGACAGTAGCTCAGTGGACTGACACTTGATACTTGTTTATTACAGATCCAGACATTGGTGCTAGGCTGCAGGCCAGAGGTCACATGTTGGGCCCCTGAGCCCTGAAGAATAGCTTCAGCACACTATATACTCCTTTTCTGCAAAAAATAGACTGAGGTTGAACTTCTTAAACAGTCATCATGGGTCTGGTAACAATCTTAACTGAGTGGATTCAGATGGTGCTAATATTTTGATGGCCATGGATATTTTGATTATTACTGACATTTTTGCTGTCTCTGCCACTTTATTTTACCCAAGAAAGTTCAGCTCAGGATACAGATACCTGAACACTGTGTTACTGCAAGAGAAGGCAGCTATTTTGCATTGATTTGTGGCTCTTTTGCAGCTTCTAGGCCAGAGGCATGGCGAGCTGTTAAAGCATTTAGCGTGTGACTCATTAGGGTCAAGTGTCCTTCATGCACTGCTGCTATGAAGAGGGCAAGAGCGCTCCTTCCCAGTATGAGTAACAAGAAGCCAATACATGTTCTCCCATAGAACATATGTACAACAAAGTCCTGGTTTGGAGAAAAATGCTATGAGGCAGAAAGGATTAATGCACCATGAGTGTTATTCCCATTAGCACATGAAGGGATATGAAGCCAAACGTCTTAGGTATCAAAAGTGAAAGAGTTGAGAGTGACAAGCTGTTTCAACACTTTCATGTATTCACACACACACACACACACACACACACACACACACACACACACCACAATGCAAACACCCCACAATCTCCAAATTGTGGTCTGGTTCGGAATGAGTAAAAAAAGAACTATTATAGGACATTATTTGATATTTTTCCATGGTTCAGAAACATGAACTGGCCCCAGAAACATTGGAAACCAATTCTACTTTATTTTCCATCAGCTAAAATCCGCATATTGGCAACATTAAAAGTTAGTGCATCATCATTTCAGTGTACAGTGATATCATTGTTACTGTCAATACCGAAGAAGGAGTTGATTTAACATCCTTTACTGCACTAACCAGTTCATATGAACCGCAATCATTTAAAATCTTTTTTTTTTTACCTATACAGACAAGTTTAAAAACGAATCTGCACCATTTTTGACCAATTTCAAACAATTTTGAAATCATGAGAAATAGGGAAGATTCTGATTTTAAAATGTATACTGATTGAGTGGTTACAGAAGAAAAAAACAAGCCATACTTTTTTCCCATTTTTTCTGTCGACATTTTGTACAACAATGTGTGACACTATATGTATAACTAATAATCAACTAACACCACTGCTAGCCTCCCCCCAAGTATCGTAAGTTACTATTGGTTCTAATCTTGAGCAGGTACTAAAAGCTCTGTAACTAGAATATTTGGTAGTTCCACTGGTCCATTGTTCATGTGCCAAAGATTCTGGTATTTTGTGCAGTGGAAAAATGCCTTATTTGTGATTTGACAGGCCACTATAATAAATTTCTAATGCATTATATTTTAATGAATGAAATGTAAAATTGACAACATGCAATACCTTTTTGCGAAAATTTGTGATATCTATTTGAGGTAATACTTTAATTTGGATAGTCTATAACATCCATCGACATGCAATATACAGACAAGAACTTGTCAGGTGACTATCATGAACCAGCCTATTAACAGCGTCTCAGCATGTCAATAGCTTATAATTGTTGATGTTTAGTAGATAATATAAAGACTATCAACTTATCTTTCAAATCCAGTAACATTTGTTAAACATCTGTTGTGTGATAATTTTTCATCTCATAGACACGATAAATCTCACAAGGGCAAAGCCACTTCTGTGTAACACTCTTTGTGGATATTGGTTGGACTTGACCATTTTAAACTGGATTTATTGGTCCGGCCTGCCAAACCACCCCATCAAGTATGTATGATGATGGTTTGGGCTGTGGCTGGATAACAGCTATATTTAGTATATTCAAGGCCAAAGATAGAGCTACATGGTCTTCCTGCTGCTTCAGACCCTCTTTAAAGCCCAAACAAAGGTCAAAACCCGGCATGAAGGTTACACTGAAAGTCATCACCTCATGTCAGAAAAAAAAATAGGGACAGAGGTGGTAGGATAAATGCCCATTCCCTGAGTGATTTTCATATTTCTTGTGCCATCTATTCACCAATGCTTCAAAGGCACTACAAACCTAGAATGGAATTTCTATTTAATCACACTAAGCCCATATATTAAACGGTCATTACCTAGCAGAAGCCTAATTTTAAGTTCCTTTGATTATGCAGGCTCAGCTTCTACTCATATCTAGACTCAGACAAACGTAAATTGTGTGCGAGAAGGCATTTAAACTTTGTTCAACAAGGGACCTATATCACCACTAAAGGCATTACATTTCAATGGTCCATGCAGAAGAATGGAAAATGAAATATATGCATATCAGAAGTGCAGATCAGAAAAAAAAATTTCTGAAGTGCCGCTTTACTAAGCTCTAACCAAAATCAGCTGTGTTTCCACTCCTGATCTGCTGCTCACTCACAGGTCCTTTATTGAGTAATTCCCTTCCTTTCTTTCTCTCTGAACTAGGATTCTGTTCCTATCTAAACAGACTGGGTAAATGGCGACAGCAGAAATACTGCAGGAGTCTTTTGGTTGTGTGTGAATTGAAAGTTTTTGACATTAGTCATACTAGGCGATTAGAGGCACCAACGAAAGAATTGATATTAAAAATATTCAGTAGATTGCACAAGCCTCTATGATATTGAAATCACCAATACAAATAAATGGGTGGAAAGGGCACATACATGCACACAGCTTTACTTTATCGTTCCTGTAACTATTACTATTTACTGCATTAATTAACATTAAGATATCATGACTAATTTATTAATAATTAAAATAATCCATGACTAGAACTATGTGGTGGTCTAAGAAAACCCATAACATGGTCAAATTTTGACATTGCCTACTGTACAGTCCCATTCCGAAAGTATTGGAATGGCAAGGACAACTCTTTTGTTTTTGCTATACACTGAAGACATTTGGGTTTGATATCAAAAGATGAATATGAGATAATAGATCAGAATTTCAGCTTTCATTTCCTGATATTTACATCTAGACATGTTAAACAGCTTAGAATATGGCATCTTTTGTTTGAACTCACCCATTTTTCAAGTGATCAAAAATATTAGAACATGTGACTGACAGGTGTTTCTTGTAACAGCTATGCCCTGTTAGATTGATTGTTTAAACAATTAATAGCTCTGAATATCTACTCTTGGTTTGACACCAACAACCTCCACAGGGCAGGAGTGAAGGTATCTCACCGTTTGAAGAAGACTCATTACTCAAGTACGGTGGAGGTAGTGTCATGGCTTGGGCTTGCATGGCTGCTTCTGCAACGGTCTCACTAATCATTATTGATGATATAACTCATGATGGTAACAGCAGAATTAATTCAGAAGTCTACCGAAGCATCTTGCGCATGCATTTCACCTCCTGAAGAGAAGAATACAATTATTAGTCACTTTGTTAATGTTAATTATGGTGTATTAATCCTCAAGTACATGGTTTGTCCATGTTAACAAATGCATTAAATAATATCAATAAAGGTAGGTAAACTATTACCTGACACTCACTGCATGTCAGCGAGAATAAAGGTGCATGGACTAAATGTACAGCCATGCGGCTCCCTCCTACATAGCACTTCCCACTTCAAAGATCCCAAACAACCCAGTGCTTCCCCAGACTACTGGATTCCTAGAATAAGCAACACATTCATCATCCCATAAAAATATTCTGTGCCCTAAAGCACACCCTGAGAACTGCACAAAGCTAGCTGTGTGGAGCAGTGTGTGCTTTAAACATCACAGAAACTAGAGGAATTGGTCAGGTTTCACTGGAAGCGGAAGTGAGTGGCTTGAGATGGATGTGAGGAAAGACTATTTCTTGACAATAAATGTGGAGTGAAGTTGACATGTGTGATCCAGGATCCAGATCTCTTCAAGTGTTTCACCTCATTCCAGAAGATGTTGATTCACGTTCCACCCAGTTTGGACATTATAATTCTAATTCTATCTGGCAAAGATGGATACACTAAAGGTTTTTAAATAACAAAATGAACAGGGAATCTTTTTTATCTTATCTTTTTTTTTTAAATAGTCAGTTAACAGACACTTCTGGCCATTCAGTCCTCGTTTAACTGTTATTTCTGTTGACCCTGAGGTTCTGATTAGCATGTTTAAGCTACTGACTAGCTAGGTTGCTAGGTAGGTTGCCTTTGAGTGCCCCTTGGCAAAACAGTCCCTTTCATGATTACACAAATTGCCTATTTAAAAATCAATAAAGATCAATGTATATTTAATTGGGCCTACTTTGCATGTTAGGTACCAATCTACAGTTATAGCTGTGCAAAGTAGCTAGCTAGCTGTAAGGCAGAATTAGTTTGGACAATGTTATACCATGGATATAACAATAAAATAATAAACAGAAAAATAATAGTAAAATAATATGGTCTATTTAATGGTCAGCACAGTATTAACAAAAGTCTTTATCTAGTTAAAATATTATGATGCAGCAGTGAATCTGGGGTTTTAGGGTAGCTAGCATTTAGTTGTCTACTGGCTGTCTGCCAACATAACATAATAAATCAGAGATTTATTATTAAATGGATTTAACATAGTTTCTATTAGAAATTATTAAAATTTCCATCACATAGTAACATACTGTTCGCATAAACCAAAGGTTCCAGAGCCACCCTGTTGTGCATTCCCACCCAATATAACACCCATCTGCACCACTTTTATTACAAATTCATCTTGTGTAGTCTACATCTCTTATTTAGAACTGTAGTATGTTATGGGGGTTTGGGAAGACCAGAACTGACTCTATATGTATTGTGTGTTTCAATGTCTTGCCAAGACATGAGGGACAATGGAAAGAGACACCTCTTCTGAGACTTCTGAGACTTACTGACCACTGTCTACTAATAAGGGCTGCCGGACCCCCTCTCAGACCCTCACTGTGCCTCTGAAGCTCATAGAAAATTTCTGCAAACAGCAATGCAGGAGGTCCAGAGAAAGAAAGAAAGACCAAAATCTCTAGACCCAGTGACTGCTGACACACATAAATTATTATTTTATTTCTCGTGTAGGAAGGCTAGGGAAGAGGAGCCAGTCCCACTCATTCTCACTTTGGCATTACCTAATATTGGCATTATGAGTCATATTCAAGCTGCTAAATATGTTCTACAGCTGCTTTCAAGGGATCCAGTTTAATATAACAGCGTAGGAGGAAGGAAGAAGAAAAAAGAAGCCTGGATTTCTCTTTCTTGAGGACCTGACATGTTACTTGAAAAAGTACTTATCAAGATATTTCCTGAGTGGACTGCATGTCTCATACACTCTCTTACATTCACACACAGCCAGCAGTGTCTCTTAGCGCCTAAAGCATTTCCCCTGTTCAGACCGATCAAAAGTATCCTTACACCATGTTGACAATTAGCTACTGTTCCTCCCACTCCCTATCGCCCAGAGCTGTGCCAGTGTAAACACTCAAGCTTCCTGATGCTCACACACACAAAAATATTGTATTAATTTCCAGCTCCCCATGAAGTAACCTACTGCGCAACTTCCATTAACTCTGTGGAGTCTGCAGGCATTATGTTACATAACTACCTCTGACAATCCTGTTTTGTGGTTAAAAAAAAAAAAGTGAATAAAATATGACAAGGTGGTTTCTCTACAATGTGTCCCAGATTTACAGCAAAGGGTATATGCTGCAGAGTAATAAATTGTTAGAAATCTGTTTGTGCAATTAGGGCACATGAATGCATGTTTGAGAAGCCTATGTGGCATAAAAGCAACCTTTCAGCTTTTAGTTTTTAATATAATAGCTGCAGTTATTGTAAAAAACAGTCAAGTGTCCCTACAAGGTCAAACAGTGAGTGTCTGAGCCCCACCAAGATATAAAAACATGACCCCATGCACACGCACACACACACACACACACACACACACAGTTACAGACACATACAGAAGCCAGGCATACCAGGTATACACACACACACACACACACACACACTACACTAAAATTTCCTTTAGCCAGTAAATGATTTCCAGATGTGTTTTGACTGATGGGAAGAGAGAGAGAGAGAGAGAGAGAGAGAGAGAGAGAGAGAGAGAGAGAGCTGGGCTATTTGGCTGCTGCTCAAATGAGGAGATCTTTGTTGATATCCCCAAATATCAGCCCAACTAAATTTATAACAAACTTTCTGGTTCCAGAAATACAGGCCTGGCATTAAGCATTTAAACTAAACTATGTGGAGAATGTAAACTAGGGAGCAGCATTTTCATCATGGTCTGGAGAGCAATAGGAATGCCATTGTGATTATTCAAGGTGACAAATAAGTTCAAATCATTATTGTCTACTAAAATAGATCTCTCCAGTTACAGGCTTGGTGTAGGCGATATGTTTACTCTTAATGGAAAGAAGTACTGATATTCAGATTGCTAATTCCTAAATAATTTGATCTGGACAATGTCACATAATTATAACAAAATTGATTTTGCATCAAAGCAAAATTCATGTGAGCAGCTCCCTTTATCCCTATTCAAATGATTCAGTGACTATAATCCAGTACAAATCAGCAAAGTCTGGAGAGGGATCATTCCGGAGCCGATTCAAGGAAAACTCCACCCTCAAACACATGAAATTTGTTTGTATTTAAATATGTGAAACATGCTTAGGGATTCTGGTGCTAACTTGTTTGTTTTATTGTGTTATGTCTGTGAGAGGTTAGTGGTTGTCTGCTGCTCTGATGTCACAGGGAGACATTGCTAGTGCAATTACGATGGCATTTAATAGTAGTAAAAAATCAACAATCTCAAACCCAAGGTGTAACTGTCAAGTTTTGCTGTTGGCGCCCATAAAACAAGTAAGTAACGTTTAATATTGTTAAAGAGAAGTCCAACACAGAAGTAGGGGGGACAACAAAGCTGGACTCAAATTTTCAAAACTTGAGCTGTTATACAGAGACTCAGCTCATCTTGACAGCGAACTATTAGATAAAGAGGGTGATGGTTTTGATGGTGATATTAGCCCAAAAATCTAAAACTGTTTGAGAAGTGTGTACACATGAGGATGACAAGAACTGGATGAACTAAAGGACTGCATCGCTGTCTTTACGTAGGTTGCTCAGTGTGGATTTTTCCTTTAACTGGTTGATGGTCATGCTTACATGTAACATCTGATACTTTTATCCCATTCCTTGTAGTCCCTAATACTCAATAGAATGTGGTGAAACTATTTACAGTTTGTTTTGATTTAATCAGCATGAATTCACATATGGGTAATTGGTTAATTAAGTCTACAGGAGTAATAGACCATAACAGACCTCTCATAGATGTGATTTGAGGTCAGAGTTGGGGTGGTAATTGTGATGACAAGACTTACTCCAGAGGTAGAAAACTTCCCACAACCTCCCACCTCCACAACTAATACAGAGAACTCCAAATGGAGGCGAAAGTCAGAAGCCTGATTAAAGTTTTGGTTAAACCATAGTTTGAATTGAAGCTAAAATTTGAATTGAAGCTAAAATTTAAGCTAAAACTCATGTTTGGGATTTAGATGAAGCAGAGAAGCTGATCTAGGCTGGGAAAGCCAACCAAGGAATTGTCTTTACACTGCATTTTACAGTAAATGTCTATACATATTTGATGAATGGATACATACATAATGATTTAAAATGATCCGGAGTCATTTAGAAGTAACCATGATGTAATGATGCAACCCAATAATCAACAAACACACACACAGCTTCTGTGGTCAGCGCACACACAGTAAAGATGCCAGTATCCTCACTGATGATGTCATATGGACGGATGACAAATGTTCTGCTCATTCTACTCACAGCAAAATTTATTAGTGGTTAACCACATAAACCATGATATTAGGAGTTTTTCTGTGGGATTTTGGCAAGTACCAATGGTGGGTAGAAAGAATAATGTTTTCTTGTTTATATAATAATTTTTAAATTGTGTACAATTGACCTTAAATGCACTCATAAGAAAACACTGGAGTGAGAAGGTCTGCTAGAAAAACATGTATTTTTCCATTTTCCAAATATCTATAATGCACAGCATTGTAGATATTTCACTGTTGATATTACATTTCACACTTCAACCCAGATAGCTACATGGCAAAATTGGCAAAAATGCTACATAGAAACGAAGCACAAAGTAAGGAAATAACAAAGGGAGTAAATGAAGAATGACTTCTTACCATTTCTGTCCACCAGCGATGTGTTGCTGTACGGTGTAACCAAACTGCACCTGCTTTGGGCCCTTGATGACTCTGTGGCTCTTGGTGTCTATGTTGAAACAGTCATGGAGCCCTGCAAGAAAGCAGAAATGGGTCAAACACAAGCCATCCAAAACTTTTTTTATTTATTGTATTCATTGGCAATGGTGATAACTATTGAAATATTTTGCAGAAACTGAAACACAAATCTGCTGCCAAGCTATATGGTTTCCCCAGTCTGAGATTGAGTGTGAGATGTGAGGTGGTAATTTGAACTAAACCTCACAATTCCTCACAAAACCTCACTAGATTACACAATTCAATTATTGCAAGAATCTTAATTGTAGTATAGTCCTCTTTTTACTACATGAATAAATATTCTACATGAATATACATGAATAATCTATACCTAAAGCCAGCAATCACCCCATAAGCATCACAATTTTATTCATCATGCTTATATTTTTCCTGGAAATTAATATTGTGTAACCATGTAACAACAAACTATTTACACAATCAGCTTGGAAATAAGCACAAATGTTTTCTGGCTGTATGCAAACCTCAGTAAGAAATCTGTTATCACTCAATACGACTTCCTACTGAAGCACAGCCACCCCCCAGTGTGAGGAGCATCTGACCTCTGGGACACACTACAACAGCAAACACTCTCATGGAGGTCCACTGACCATCTCTGTGAAGATCAGCCTTCTTTCCTAGCTTACAAAGAACCAGTATGTGCTTTCTTTCAGCTTCAGCTGACTGTCTGCAAATCATTCAACATGCCTTTGTACAATAGAGAGTGATTTGCCCCATCAGAGTAAAGTAGAACCATCAGTCAATACCAGAGCCTGAAATGACATTGTCAGTTAAGTGAAGAGAAAAGAGCTTGTACCCAATGTAGCCCCAGATTCCTGTTCCTGATGTGGTCTTCTGCCGTTGTAGCCCATGTACCTCAAGGTTTCCCGAGCTGTTCATTCTGAGATGCCTTTCTGTTCACCACGGTTCTAATGTGATTATTTGAGTTACCATAGCCTTCATGTCAGCTCGAAACAGTCTAGCCATTCTCTTTTGACCTCTCTCATCAACAAGATGTTTTTTGCCAACACAAAAACTGCCAATCACTGGATTTTTTTGTTTGTTTTTTGCACCATTTTGTGTAGACTCTAGAGATTGTTGTGCATGAAAATCCCAGGAGATCAGCAGTTTGAGTTTGAAATACTCAAACCAGCCCAGCTGGCACCAACAACTATGCCATGGTCAAAATCACTGAGATCACATTTTTCCCCATTCTGATATTTTATGTGAACAGAAGCTCTCGACCTGTACTTACATGATTTTATGCCACTTGATCCAGCTGATTGGATAATTGAATGCATAAGCAAGTGTTCAGGTTTTCCTAATGAAGTGGCCGGTGAGTGTGTAATGCTTTTTTAAAGTAAATAACTGTTTCTAAAAAAAGTATTAAAAAACTCCTTGGTGCTGTTTAATCTCCTCATCTGCACTTTAACCTCTGTATGCTCTGAAGAAACAGGCTTCTTCTGAATTCAAATAAAACTCTTGTCAGGAAGAGTTTTCTGAAGGAAAATCAAATCTCTTCTCTCTAGTTTCCAAATAATTCATAGTATTTACTCAATAAACAATAAGCTTTAAGATTAAAAAAAGAAACCTAAATAATTAAGCTCAGACGTTAAGGGGTTAAAGCCATTTACTGATGATGACAGTGTGAAATGCGATGTCGGAATCTTGTAAGGGATTTACTTTTCCACTTACAGAAGTCAGTAATTGAAGAAAATATGGAAAAGAGGAGTAATGGCCTTTTGGCAGACAGGAGAAGTTAAGTTAAGCCTTCTTAGCCTTGGCCTGACATTTTAAAACAATTGTTTTTTTATGTCTTCCTACTTTTCACCGTCCCTCACTCTGAATTGCTTTCTTGTTTGGCTGCAGTAGCATCAATGATATGCTACTTTGGTGATAAGGCTGATGTTATTGCACACTGTTTTCCAGAAAGACGATAGGCATGCTAGATATCGCTGGTTTCCCTTTAATTGCTTCTTGGTTCTGGTCCAATGCATAAAAGCATCATGTATGAAAGAGGAGAGTGAAAAAATAAGCCATTTTCTATATTGTTGCAACCAACACCAAAAATCATTTCACTGAAAGGATAAAAAGTAGAAAAGTATAAAGGAGAGAAACAAAGAAGCAAAAAGGGCTTTTCTTGCAAAAGCAATCACTGATAGAAGTTTATATTCCTGTGTCAGCGGGGTCATGATATTTCTGTGTGTCAATAGTGGAGTAGTGTTTCTCTACAGTAATATGTGTCATGACATGATCACCCACAGTGAGCTGGTATGAAGGCTTTCATAGAGAAGATGAAGTTGACCCTTGGTTTTCACACACACACACACACACACACACACACACACACACACACACACACACACACACACACACAGATATTCTCACGGGATCTCCTCTCTGACTTGTCTCTCTCCTTATTTTTCTCTCTCTTTTCCTCCCTCTAGCATTCACCTTCTGCCTGCACTCTCTCTTAGCCATGACTGATAATAGCTGATAACAGTCTGACATGTCTGAAAAAAACAGCATCTGAACCTGATGCATAACATTACTGAAAGGTATGAATTTCTGCTCGTTGTGTACTTGACATAGAAAATGGGGATATTTAAACAAAGAGTCCACCCTGAAACACATTAAATGTTTGTATATTTGCGATAGTTGTGAATAGTTGTGATGCACTTAGCAATGCTGGTGCTAATCTGTTGGTTGGTGCGGTATTTCCGTTAGAGAAGTTAGTGGGTGTGTGCCAAGCTGACATCACCAGGGGACATTTGAAACAAGCGATAATGGTCAGGCTTTTACTGTGAGCTCTGAAAAGGTTTCAGTGATGTTCAATATCATGTTAGATGATGAGAAATCCAATGTAGAAGTGCTGTGGATAGCAATCGTTGGACTCAAAATAGCAATCTATGAGATGACCAGCATGATAGTGTTAACAGCAGTATTAGGATCTGAGCAGAGTGTACAGATGAGGTGGTGAGAAAACTGGACAGAATAAAACACTAAAGTGCACTCTCTTTAGGTAGAGATGAAGCAAGGGCTAATTTCCACAGGTGCCACTACCATCAGCTAGTCAAAAGGCATTGTGGGTAAAATTTAACTATCCAAAGATCCATTAAGGAACTTCTTTACAGCAGACTCATGGGAGACACTAACACTTCTACAAAATCTGTGACCTCACACTGCCTGGACTTAATTCAGACAGTTGTGTAGCATAAGAAAATATTCAAATTGTTTTAAAAATATTTAATGACAATAACATGTGCTAGAATGGTGACATGAACCAGTCAGGAACATGATACATGTGCAGATGCAAGCAACAGATGAAATGACCCACCCTGCCCACTTCATCCATATCCCTATAAGGAGCCTAAGCAACTGTCATGACAGTTATAACATAGGTTAGACAATCTGACCCCCATACTTGAAAAGATCAGACCAATTATTTCTTTCAGCATGGCACCCGTTTAAATATTGACACATTCTCTACATTGTTCAAGTCCTGCCTTTGATGTGTTATTCTCCAGAAGATGGCTTGCACAGCTATATAATCCAGAACCAGTTTATAGCTCACATGTGTGTGAAAAATCTGTGAGTGCATTAAATAAGAAGAGATGCGAGAAAGGAAAAGTCTAATAAGCATCTGATGATACTGAATGCAGTGATTGATTCAAATTGTTATTCCAAGTTTCATCATTTTTGCATGATTTCTTAAGCATTCACAAAAACTTTAGTGACTCACTGGCGAGACTTTAACAGTGACGTAAACTATTCAGATTACCATCAATTTTTTTTTTTCAATTTCACTCTTGCATCAAAAGGAATCAGAGGGAAAAACAGAAGAGCATGGAGAAGCTGCAGTTTTTCATTTTAAACTCTAACGTGGCACAGCAATTTAATAATCCCACTAATATCAGAGACTCACGAACTTGTATTTGCCTTTTTTTTTTGTGTACAGATACGTCTGCCCAGATAAATAAACCTCAGTACCGTGGCTGCTGGCCCTGCGTGTCCAAAATGAGACTGCATTGCCTTTGGCCCAGAAGCAAGCTGCAGGAGCTTCACCACAGCCACGCTGACACCCAACCACCCGCAGATCAACAGCAGTGACGGTCCCAACCAGAGACAGATTCAAAGAATCAAGAGAAGAAACCACTGACTATTCCCTGACCTCATATAATTACCAAGGATCCCAATTAACAATGACGAATCTGATCCTTTAGTTTCCTTACTTGAGATGCTTTGTGGAATCCCCCATCTGTAAAAGACCAAAAGTCCACCGGGTCAACAGAGAACCCTCAAGTTAAGAAAACTGTAACTGGAACAATTGAATCAACAATACTGACATTGCATTCCCCTGAGACATGAGCCACGACTTTAAAACTCAATCAACTCAAGACGTGGTGGTACTCAAATCTGAAACAGATGACCCAAAGTCTTGGATCATCTCAAAAATAAAACCATAAGAGACTTGATCTGATTTGAACCAAAACTTTTAGATGAAAACTGAGAACAGCTCTCCATCATAAACACATTTAAGGTTAAAAACAAAGCTCCCAGCTGTATGTGATCACCATCTGTGATGGACAGAACACCTCCACACATCTGCTTGTCGCTCACTCATCCCTCTCTTCCTTCACAAACATTTACATGTGGAGCTGCTCTGATGCTAATGAGGCCCGATGCTGCCCATCGGCTAGGATTATGAGCCAGCAGATTTGTTTCTAATAAATTTCACATGCCTGAAATTCATCCTTCTGACCGCAGAAATATTCTTGCACTCCACTGTACATAGTGTCCACTACTATGTATGCGATTTTTCTTGGAAGCTTTAACAAAAAGAGAATGGCAAAACCAAACATCTATCGATCCATGCCAACTTTCCTGCTGTGTGTTCTGGAGTCTGGAAATCTCATCACAGTGCTGATGGAGAGACGCTTTGCAGGGGACAGGGTCAGTGGCATGAAACAAAGTGTGAGCTCTTACAAAGAAAATGGGCTGGAAGGAACAGTTGGGTGCTGTCCAGAATGCTCTAGGTCTTCTGAGCCACACAAAATAACCACAATTACTCATGAGTGAAGGTACACAAACTGCTCCATTGGGTGATATCTATAGTAAAATAGTGCTCGCAATCTGAATATGTATATAAAACAGCCTGAAAGGAAAACTGGAAAAATGTATGTACAGAAAGGAAAACCGGACAATACAAAAGGAAAAGCTATACCTATACACAGAGGTGGTAAACACTCTTACAAAAGGTTAAGTACATCTTCAAATTCTTCACTCAAGTAAAAAAGTAAAAGTGCAAATAACTTAAAGTATCAAAGTAAATCTACAACAAAAAATCGCAACAGAATAAAACCTCTGCCTCAAACCTTGCACTGATTTTACTTACTGATGATAAATTAACACCCCTTTCAATAAGAAACCAAAGAATGGGTGCAAATATTAGCTAAGGCTGACTAACAACAGTTTTACTCTTAATATTTTCAAATGTTAGCTAGCATGATGACACATAAGTCTGATGATACCAACTAGCTGAATTTTAATTTCTAGCTTGTCACAATACAAACCACTTTGATAAATACCAAGTGTTTGTAGTGACAGATTCTTGTCTCATTCTTCTTGTCACATCTGTAAACATTTAGATTTAGATCAACTCCTTCTAAAGCTAAAAAGTCAGCTTATGACTTGTGGAGAAATGTATAGATGTAGTGTAGAAAATGTGAGTAGAAAGAGTCCTAACCATACACTCACAGAAAAAAAGGGATGCTTGAGTGTATTTTTTGGATAGTTAAATGTTCTTGGGTTCATAAAGGGAATTGTA
Source organism: Pangasius djambal (assembly GCA_022985145.1). NCBI lineage: Eukaryota > Metazoa > Chordata > Actinopteri > Siluriformes > Pangasiidae > Pangasius > Pangasius djambal. The sequence continues at coordinate 6,637,790 of CM040999.1, forward strand.
TTTGGAGCTCTCCCTTTCCCCAAAGGGACAAACTAAATAATCACTTAATGTTCTAGACTGAATGTTTTTTTTTTCTTTTTTGTAGTGTAAATTTAATTATGGTAAGCTTTCATACACATTACTTCATGAGAATTGCTACAAATCTGTAAGTGTGACACCATGATGTCTCCACACATTTTCATCTTTTTAAATATTTTCTACACTGTCTATACCATGGTGTTGTTAAGATTACTATGACCAGCTGTTCGGATGACAGATGTGTTAAGGAAAAGGCAGGACCTGATGAGACTCAAGTACTGCATAAACCTTGCTTGGCCAGTAAGCAGTCTAGACCTCCATCTGGATGACAAGCAGCTGAAGGAAACCAAACACAGAGCAGGCTTTCCCACACACATCTCTCTCTTTCTCTCTGTTTTACTCATGCACATTAAATGTCCTCAGACTTGCACTATTTCCAGCACATTACACATCATCCAACTTCAGAAGCTGTCTGAGACATCATACGTGACTTTTGGTCTGTGTCTTTCCAGCTCTTTTGTCTGTTTCACCAGTAGATAAGTTAGTTCCTGCTGGACAAGAAGCCAGGATTTCCAGCCAGCAACCCAATTTCTCCAGCAACACAAATATTTACACACCAGCTAAACTAATGTTTCAGCACAAATTTGATTTAGAACAGCATCAAGAAGAAGTCATAGTATAACTCTTTCCCAGCAATGTCAAAAAGATAAGGATGTCAAGAAAAGCAATTGCTCCAAATAATACCAATTATGTTTTATGAAATAAATATAATTCCTTTCTGAATATGTCAAATCAAACTGTGAGAAAACTGCCAAAAAATAATATCATTAATTAAACTAACCACAATGAGCTAACATCCAAATGAAACAGGTTATATTATATAACCTGTGGTCCTAATTATGTCTAGTTCCATGTCTTATCTTTTATAAGCACCAGCAGGACTCCACTTCACATGACAGAAGAGTCCATTTAAATATGCCTGTGTGCACTAACCGCCTCAGGATAGCACTCAGCTGCCAGACTCTCGAGCTCTCTCTATAAGCTGCTGTGATTGTAATTTCACCGCTAATTGAGCCAGGCTGTGGCAGGAGACCAGCTTTTTCCACATTCTGGCATGTATTAATGCTTTTTGCTAGATGGGAGGTAATATCACCTTTCATTTCAAAGCACTGCATGAGAATGGCAAAAAAATGGGATCCAGAGAATTTGAATGTGCAAGCTCAGCATCTGTCCAAGCAGAAAGTTTCTGGCGAGAGAACATTTATATTGGTCACACACATGACTTTGGTATTAACTCTGGTCTGAGAAAGTTCCGACTTCTAAAAAAATCCAAAATAATCATTGCCATAGTTGCCAAGCAATAGAAAGCAAACAGCTCTGTTTCTCTTTAAAGAAACCATCAAAGGAGCATCTATAAAGATGCACAGTCAAAGCAACAGGAGCTATCACTGTGCAAATACACACACACACACACACACACACACACACACACACACACACACACACTCACCTGGCCATAGGCACAGGGTCCAAATCAGCAGAGTGCAGTAGTACTCCATGTTTGTGAGTGAGTGTATGTGTGTGTATGTGTGTGAGAGTGTGTGTATGAGGGCAGAATGTCTGTCACTGTGTTCTCCTTAAAGCTCCAGGCCTGATTGACTCCACTGCTGCTGAAAACCTTCACTATATCTGGGGGAAAGAGGAGGAGACTGTGGCCAAACGAAAAGGAGGTGCACATTCAGCCAGCAGGCAGATAGTCCTGAACTCTCACTCTCTTTTTTTTCTCTTTCACTCATGCTCTTACTCTTTTCTCACTCTCACTCTCACTTCATCATTCTATTAGTTGCCTCAAATAAAATAAAGGTAATAAAGAAAGAAAAGAAAGTAAAGAAAGAAAGAAAAAATAAAGGAAATAAAGGTAATAAAATGTATGTTTGGGGTACCATCAAGGGAACAACCTTCAGTATGTATCGTCCCTCTGGCAACATGAAAACAGTATACCTTCAAAAACAGCTTTTAAGGCGACCTACTGATGTACCTTTACGTAACTTTACTCTAAAAGCTAATGAAAGGCACACCATACATGCATCTACTGGGGTAAAACATACAGACTAAAAGTATAAAAAAAAATGTACACTTTACCTTGGAGAAACATTGGAGAAACAAAATATCAGATAGAAAAAGTCCCAACAAATGATCTGCTACAGAAACAGAGATGGGTTATGTTTAAAAAAAAAAAAAAAAAAAAAAAAAAAAACTGGAGTCGTTGATCTATGGCCAGTTTTCATACATTGATCAATTCTGCTCCAATAATTTTCCAGTGTTTGTTTCGACTTGCTGAACTACTTTGCTGGATCTGCCAGTTGTCAACCCCTGCTGAAGGCAAATGTTTCAAATACATTGCCCTTAACATGATGGATGCTCTGATCTGTGGTTTATATAACTCTGAGATAGCTGATTAACCCTGATGTGGAACTCCCAACTCATCCTTATCCAACATCCAACATCCAAACCAGCCAGATAATTACACATTGCATAACTGCTCATGCTGATGTTCAGTTCACTACCATTCAGACCCACAATCCTCCTCTATGTACATGTTGCACAACTACATACCAATGTTGAGTAATTGATCCACAATCACATAATCCATATCACTTCCTCTCTCTGTCTCGTGTTTGTCTCTCGCTCACTTTCTGTCTCTAATACACACACACACACACACACACACAAACACACACCAGAGTGCATTTCTATCCTGGTATATCCCAGTGCTTGTCTTGCTTGCTGTGGCAAATACATACAATAAATCACCCATTATAGATCAGGCTTATATTCACTGCCCTGTAATCAGGCCTGCAGCATCTACTCATTGCTACCAAAACTATACATTTACTTTCTCTGAACTGCTTATTTTAATTTAAATGCTGACAACTTAAGACTGTAAAGTAATGAGAGATCTGAAGCTTTTGCAGCCTTTAACAATACATCAACAAATACATTACTTTTCCCATGGCCATATTTCAGATATTTTTACAGTACTAACTGTTAATAGATATTGCAAAGTTTACACTTTGCCATCTCAGACCATTGCTGCATGTTTTTTGACACCCAGAATATGAGGTCTGTAAAATGTCTATAAAAAATCACTTTTAATCATTCAATTTGTATTATATTATATTATATTATATTATATTATATTATATTATATTATATTATATTATATTATATTATATTCATTCAATCATTTTTTAGGCATTTCTAAGTAAAAGTAGTCTACAAAACTAAGATTATAATTATTGCTAACCATCTTGATTGTATTTGTGTTTGAGGAAGAACTTCACAACACTAAATTACAGGACTCTTGATGATGATTACATCTTGAACATTCGGAACAGCTAAAGCTAAAACAGCAGCTTTCATTTAGGGCACTTAAAAAGTCATCTTCCCTTTGCTTTCATCAGGCTGTTCTATCACACCCAAGCGTCTCTGAAATGCCAGTTGTTTGTTACTATTTTGAGAAAGTGAAATGGCGGATTTACAGCACCATACAGACAAACAGACAAACTGACTGGCAGTTTAATTTTCATCAACATACATGAATAAATAAGACAAATTATTCATATAATATTCTATGAATATTCTAAACATGATATGCATATTAAACAATTGGGAAACCTAACAATGTATCTTTATTCTCGAGTCTGAAGATGTTGATTCATTTTCAATAACAGTAGCAGTTACAGTAGTGTTGGCTGCATGCACTTGTTATCATTTCTATAGAAACAGCTTACAAAGGGACTTGTATCCCGGATGCTCCACCTACACAGATTTTAAAAAACGAGTCTGGAGAAGTTTTCTATAAGACATTTATTTAGCATTTTGGGATTTTCCACTGTCAGTGCTTTGTAACAGTCAGAGTTAAAACAGCTCCTGTACATTTTCTGAAATGGGAAAGGCTTCAGGATGAACAGTTTTGCTTTTTGCTCTTTCTTGCACTGTCTTTCATGACAAGCTGCATAGTTTTTGTCTTATTAACTTCAAGAAAGAGAGAGGGAATGACAGCAGGAACTAGATGATACATAATGATATCAGAAGCTCTAGAACATCGAATGTAACTACAAAATGTGGTTCATTAATTAATAAAAAAGTTTCATTGGCAGATTGCTGTGGTATCAGAGGAATAAAATACTTTCTATGTGTTATTGGAAATTAATCAACTTTGGGGTGGTAATGGTAACTTTCATTATTCATTCATTATTCGTTCATTATTTCCCCATTACAGCATGCCCTTGTGTATTTTATTCCTTACCAATTAATTAATTAATTAATTCTACACAACCCACATGGAGTTTTACTTGGTTTAAGGAAACTACAGCCTTAGTTTAACTGCTCTTGAATGAAGTCTAACAAAGGATTCTAAGGATTGTTTATTTATGCCAACTCATTTTTTTTTTTTTACAGAATCCATTTCAGCGAATTCAGTTATAAAGTTTCACAGAATAAACACACATCATACTGAGATGAGTTTGTAAAAAAAGACATGATCATGCAGACAGCTAGACAGCATACAGGACAAACTGACACACAGACAGAAAGATGGGAGAGCTCTGAAATAGCTGTGAGTAATCCGTACAGGGTAAACAGTGAGTTTGAAACACCGCTACTTCCACAGCCTGCTTCTTCAACATGAAGTGGCATTTGGTTATATAATTTGGATAATAGCAACAAAAAAACCTCTCTACAAACTTATGTTTGTTTTGGAATATCTAACCTTTTTTTACACTCAAATTCTAAAACTTTAGAATAATACTCTGAACCAAAAAAAGTAGTGCTAATCTAGTGCTAGCCACTAAAAGCTTTATAAAATAGAATAGATTGTAAACTGTACAGATAGCCAATGTAATTTAACAACTGCTGCTGCTCACGAGATAACTTAGCATCACAAACTGACTACAAAGGTCGCATTTGGGGAATGTTCAGAAGATCGAAGTTAGTCTTTGTGACAATATTAATATGAAAAGAAAAAATTCAAATAACAGGCTTTTGTCATTTAATCAACATGGTTTCAAACTTTCTAACTTTCAAAATGTCTAGAAGTTCGCAATTCTCAAGACATATGAAAAGTAACAACTGTTAAGCCTAAGGTTGGGGGCAGGGGCAGTGTTTGCTTTTCTTATCAAACCATTCTTGTTCAGATATATGGGATTAAATCTGTAGAAATATTATTTATGGATATGTTTGAGAACATTTATTCTTCCTTTAGATTTCTGGCATCCAATGCAAACTGCGAGTCAAACAGTTCATTAGGGCATTTAGTGCATTGCAGTCACCACAGAAAATAGCATGCATAAAGAGAAAACACAACATGGTCTTACACTTACATGTTCGCAAAAAGTTGCACAGCTCCTTGTATATTGTTTATATTTGTATAAACAGTTGTGAAGTTTAGGGATAGGGTTAGGGACAGGGTAATTTCTTCATTTAAATGAAATCAAACAAAACTTAACCACATAGCTTGTGCTTGATGTTGTTTCTCATCAAACAAGGTTCAGAAAGGACCCACAAGGACCCACTGATACTTTTGGAAAGAGTTTACTTATTAGATACAAGATTTACTTAGATTAAAAAAAAAAACACCTCTCAGTCTGTTAATTATATGTAAGGCTACTCAAGAAAATCACCAGGAAGATAAACCCATCTTTCAAGATGCATCAAAATATAAAGTACAGATTAGAAACCAAGTACAGATTAGCAGTGCAATGAAGATCTGTATCTGTTTAGTTTTCCAAATATTTGTATCTGTATTTTATCTAAAAAAAAAAAAAAAAAAAAAAAAAAAAAACATTCTTTCTGGCCTAAACCAGAAGGAGTGGTTTTTTTTTTTTGTCAACATGGTATGTGAATTCTAGCTCTGACAATTTCTCAACCTCAGCTACATAGAGTTCATAATTGGTCTCAACTAGAGTGTTATTTAACCCCACTTGTGCAGTTATTACTTTTGTTGTTACCTGCCCACAATATTTTCTGGCAAATTTAGTTGGTTCTATTTCCCAAAATATAAACAAGTAGCCTAATTTAAACCACAATAAGCCAGACCAGTCAGTTCCTAAGGACCAGAACACATTCACGTTTTGGTGGAAATGGTCATTATTTGTGCTTCATATCTGAGCCCTGTTAACCTTTCTGGCAAGGTTTCTTTGTATCTGTATTTGTATTTGTTTAGGAGTCATTTATTCTATCCATTCCAAATAATGATTTGTATTCAATTACATCCCTAGTAGAGATATATTATAACTCCCAGTGCTGTTGCTGAAGAAGTGTTAGTGCTGTGATTTGTATGAAATCTTCATTAACATGCTGTTGTTTAAATGCTACCTTTTCAACTGTATTTCTTAAGAATGAGGGATTGAATTGCTATGAATTGGTCTGTTCAGGGCATGTTTTAGTAAGGGGTTAAATCTCCACAAAACTTTAAATGAGCAGTTTAGACTAATTAAAACCATCCTGGAAAAACACACAAAAACATGGGAATTATATCAAGAGCAAGTAAATTTAATTTCAGACGTGACCTTAAGTAATGCACTCTAAACAATCATAGAGTAAAAACACTTTTATTTCCGAGCTGAGTGGAAGGAATGTTTAAATCTGATTTGTTCCATCTGTGACCAATACTGCCTCTTATACAAGGCAATCTGTTCACAATGCACAATATCTTGGTTGATCTATTCAGAAACCTGGTTTTATTATGACACTGATGGTAGAAATCAGCACTGTTGGAATTGTATTGGCTTGCATTTTCAGTTATTGGCCAAAAAACAGGCTTGTCTTTCTTTCCATGAAGTTTGGTTGTAGTGACCAATTTCACTTTCTAAAATGCTTTAATGGACCTGAAATTAGTTTTTCCTCCATTTGTCCTGCTCAATGGCTGTTCCATTTAGTTGTATATAATGATTTTTCCATGGCATTTCCAGAAGGAACAGCTTCTTTTTTATCTGTTTCTCTGGTAATATGGCATCTAATACATAATTCATTAACAAGATTTTACACAATACATCATTCATCTCCACTAAGTGCTACATCCTGGTCACCAGTCCATCGCAAGACACCATGCACACACATTCACACATAGGGGCAATTTAAAGTAGCAAGTCCACCTACTGGAATGCTGTAGAAAGTGGGAGGTTTGGGAGGTCTTGGGTTCTGGGCTTTCTGGGAATGAAATATAGGAGTTGCTTGGATGGAGTGGAAGAAAGGGCTAATGTGGTGGTGGTGGTACTCTGGTAACTGTCACAACACGACATCGGGCAAGTTACACAACAGAATTTAGAGACATAGCTCATGGTTCAAAAATCTCCCACTGTCTGCTTGCAAAGTATAAAAAAATCAGAAACAAATGATAAATTAGAGTGGAACCTATAATTAAAATTAGCCTATTTTTTTCTCATAAAACAGAGGAAAACGACCAAGGGTGAAGAGCTGGGTTGCGTCTGTCATTGATTCCACAGAAACATAGTGGATTTAGATATTTAAGGAGAGAGATGTGTGAGACGTTGAGGACATGTGTCTAGCTTTTTAAATAATTATGCTGTTTTTTTGTTACCTTCCAACATTCAGAGGTCCAGGAACCCCTTAAAAAGGAAATCAATCTCCTTCCACTGCAGGAGCAGAAAGTACCTCTCATGTCCACAGAGGCTCAAAATGCTGACCAGCAACTGCAAACAATTAAACGCATTGCCTCAGATTTACCTCTGGTGAGATGTTGATGAGAAGGACAGAATCTGGAGTCCTCTGCCAGACCAGACCCTCAGAGACTAGCCTAATACTGAAAAATATGAGTGGACCAAAGAAATTCATTTGTCAACATCATTAGGGAGTTTGAGACTGTAAGCTCTCAATGCAAAGCCTATGATATATCACACATTAGGGCAAGGATCCAACTAGGATGGAAAATTCTGTTACTATAAGTCTGGGATATACACCAGCAAGGGGGATGAAATTCCGATGTTGACTTGGACTCGACTTAAACTAGAGTCTCAAATTTGCTGACTTTCAACTCAACTTTGAATAATTAAAGAAGACTTTGACTTTGACATTAATGACCTGTGACTTCACTTGAACTCGAGGCCTATCAATTGGAAAGACTTGATACATTTTCAAAACAAGAAATTAAAAATTATACATTTAAAAGTGTGCAGTGAATCAGCTATTCTTTTTCCCAACAAACAATTACTTTTCAGCAAATCAGCATTAATCTTCATTTCCAAGGTCAGCATTCATCCTGTGGTTCAAAAGGTTTGTCTAGAAAGTGATGAACACCAATTTTTAAAAGCTTGTATGATTTGTATAAATTTACTATACTAATTATTACTCTGGCCTTAATTTCAGTAAAGAGCACATTCTGACTCTTTTTTTGGACTCGAAAATTGAAGTTAAGGACTTGTAACTTGACTTGGACTTATCAGTCTTGACTTGAATGCCAAGACTCGAGACTTACTTGTGACTTGCATGAGTCACTTGGTCGCACTTCTGTAAAATTCTGTCCACCAGCTCTGTCATCATTGTCATCATTCACACCATCCCTGCAGATACCATCTCCATCTCAACTCTGTCCCAATACTCACTCATTATAAAATACCTGTAAAAAATACAGGTTAATAGGGTAAATATTATTAAAAATAATTTTTAATAATTACTTTTGGAACATGTTTTATTTTACATTTATTTACGCAACTGAGACTTTGTCTTTGTCTGATTAAAAATGCATAATATTGCATACTAAATAAAATCATAAATTTGGATGATTTTAGTATTAAAATGTTCATTTCACTGTGAAGACACTCATATGAAAGACTTTTGCTGATCAGCAAAATCATTTCTTTATTGTTTAACCAGACTGTAACAAAAACTTTTTTTTTCTCGTGTGTGTGTGTGTGTGTGTGTGTGTGTGTGTGTGTATCATTTTTCAGTATAAAAACCTTTTAGGAAACTTTTTTGTAATATCCTCAGAAATAGGGATGGGAATTAACTTGTAAAACTTCATGAATGCAAGTCTAGAATAATTTTTTGTTCTGAAGAAAAAAAAAGAAAAAAACAGTTTTAAAAATACATGATTTCATGTATTTTCACAATAATTAGAGTGGCTTATAAGATGTAGATTGAAAATGAACAATAAATTAACATATATATCAGGAAACACGTTTTTCAGGGATGTACAACATGATGTGCTTGTGCTAAGTGGGTGGGGTTTAAGCCTTCTTCAAAGGCGCTAAGTTTCAGATAATAATGTCTCTTATAAATGTCCTAAACGGGTCACACCAACCTCTCAGCCAGCCCACTCAGGTTACTAATCACACTCATCTGCATTTCATTTACTCATCACTGCTTCAGCTTAAATACCTCTCAGTTTGTTTAACACAAACACTTGTTTGTGTCCGTCAGTCTACACACTACATGCAGCTATGTACAGCTAAATACTAGCATCTTGCAGTTGTGCAAATAAGGAGCACTTGTTTAAAGAAAAGCATGCCTTAGTCTAATCATTTATGAATATTCAGTGGCATCTTTTCTTAAATCCTGCCTCATATAATCCTGCTAGTTTACTCATGCAATGTTAACCCCATACACAGCCTCTTAAATATGATCCATTTGATTATGATTTTGTGATCTTCACATTTGAAATCTGTAGGTGTAACAAGAACTCAGGTCACTTCCCCTCCCCACCAATAGAGGGCACAATCACAATGGGCATGACTCTCTTACTGTGCTCTTGACTATTGCAGTGTTCATTTTGGACTGTTCTTTAGACTGCCTTGTTAGATTGGCCTTGTTTTTTGTGTATTATCATGCTTATAACCTTTAACGTTAATGAGAATTGGATTACGATTTCATTTTTCCTGCTACAAACTTTATTAAAACCTTATGCACATGGATCCTCACTCTGCCCCTGATTCAAATATGGCCAGGGAACTATTTACAAAAAAGAAAAAAAAAAGAAGGACCTCTAGAAGGCCTCACTTTCCCACATGAAGGAATCCAGATGATCTGTAAAAGCTGGAGTGACCATAAACACTTGAATAGGGGCTGACCTACAGGTTGCTGTGCTTCTGAAAAGAGTACTGTTCATCCTGTCTGTTTCTTCTTAGGTCTGTCTGGAAGCTGGACTTTTCAGATCTATGCTAGATCATAAAAACACACATTGTTGGCAGCGTCAGTGTCAGCTCCCCTCTGCAGCTCTCCTGTGGTTGAAGTTTGGAAATCGTCATTGCATGGGAACTGATCAGAAACCACATAGTCAAGTATCCCCAGGCAGCAGCGTTCGGAGCCATGCTAACCCAAACACCCCACTGAGTGCTAACCCAGATCTAGGCCATTTCCTATTACATAGCCCAAAAAATGGCAACTGAGGTCGATCATTTGAATATATTTCATTGACATTTTATAGTTACATATGCAGGCCAAGCTAGGTTGATATCTCCATATTTTCCTCACAGATCTGCAAAGTTTTTCCAAGTTGTAACATTGGTAATGATTGATATTGTGAGATATAAGTACAGGGATCCATGTTACCAAAGGATACTGTTACCCACACACTCCAAGGTTGACGTTTGACCCATAAACTTGAATTGCTGGGATAAAACCTCCATGTTTCAGGCAATCCTCAAAGCAGAGTGCTCTCTAAACCCATGCTAAAGTTACATTTTAATATGCTTTTACCCATTAATGAAGCTTAATACCTAACAAACACAATTTTATATGACAGTGAGATCACTCGGCTTCTATATTACTATCAGAGAGAGCTTACTCTGTTTTGAGGTCAACTATCTCCTGAAATTTTGGGCATATTTCTCAACAAATGCGATAAAACCTCTCCATGTTTTGTGTGCACTGGTTGCCATGGTAACTGTGTTTGATGAAACTACATTAAGGTCAGTTTATGGGATGATTTGTGGCTGAATAAACACACTCCTAATGTTATCCCTCAGAGCGTCATGCTCCAGCTTCACCCAGTGAGAAGACACTCCAGAAAACCACAACAGAATGCAAAGTATGGAAGCTGTTTATTCTGTGATGTGTTCGTCCCATCTAACTGACTGTGAACATCCAGCTGAAAAACCAAAAGTATCTGGAAAAAAGTACTCTCTAAAATGTGCAGAAACTTTAAAATGGCATATGTGGCATGCTATCATTTTCAGTAAGTTAGTTTTTCCCGTCATAATTCTCTGAATGCTCCTCAGAGTCCATCATCAGTTTGCCATTTTTGGTTGACGTCCTCTCTTCACCACATACATTTGCGCATGATCAGGACACAAAATTTTGCATCAGCTGACTTATCAAGGTAGACATGCTTGAGTGCTTTGGACTGTGAACTTGACTGGTCGTTAAGAGGGAAAGAATTTAGTGGTTTTCACTGAACTCCCAAGCTGTGATGAAGTCTTAGCTCTTCAAATCTGTCATTATATTTCAGGCACAATGTCTGGGAGTCTGGGAATGCTAATATAGGATCAACACCCTTAAATTGAAAAACCTTACTGTTATGGGCTATAAACTATGATTGCAGAAGCATTAGCTTTGAACTGTTGAGCCAGGGAAATAAATTATCTTGTCGATCATGTGGCAGATTTGTAAAAATAAAATAAAAGAAAAAAATCGAATATTAAAAGCAGAAAACAATATCAATATAGCACAGATTATTCATACAACAGCACTGTTGAATTCTCAAATCTGATTAGTCAGAAAGTGTTGATTAATTTTCTATAACAGTAGATCTGACTGTAGTGTCATCTGTTAATTTAAATTACAGATTTATATTAATAATAATAAATAATAATACATTTTATTTATAAAGCACTTTACATTTTAAAGAAAATCTCAAAGTGCTACAGAAAAGAGTCATAATATATACAGCAATTAAAACCAGCTGCCAACTGAGATTAGCACAGAAATTTAAACTCTAAATATTAAAACACTTTTTGAAAAGGTACGTTTTTAGACCCCTTTTAAAACTATCAGTCATTTGTGGAGCCCTATTAATGTGCTCATGAATATTGTTTCTATAATAACAACTCTAACTTCACTACACACATGTACACATGATCTACATCTATTCATAAACAAGGTAAAATATGTATAAAAAAAAGAAAAACATATAACTGTTGATATGGCGATGCTTTCTGTAAGGAGATGCTTATTTCATATTTATGAATTCGGCTTGGGAGAACTGAGTGATGTAACTACACCACCACTGATAATTCCAGGCATTTTACACAGATCATCATGAGTCTTGGAATTCGTGACACAGCATGGCAATGGTTTGCTTCCTACCTGGAGGGACGGTCATGACAGGTGACATGAAGGGGATCCGCATCTGCTCCATGCAGACTCTCCACTGCTGTCCCACAAGGCTCAGTACATGGTCCTCTTCTGTTCTCCTTCTATTCCCACTCTCTTGGTGAGGTTATATCCTCACATGGGTTTTCATACCACTGCTATGCTGATGACACTCAACTCATCCTCTCCTTTCCTCCCTCAGACACTCATATTTCTGCTTGGATCTCAGCATGTCTGGCAGACATCTCCTCAGGGATGGCAGCTCATCAGCTGAAACTTAATCCCAGCAAAACTGAGCTGCTGTTCATCCCTGGAGATGCATCCCAACATCAGGATCTTGTGATATCCCTGGACAACTCTTAGATCTCACCATCTGTCACTGCATGCTACTTTGGGGTAACCATGAACAAACAACTGTCCAATCAACTGTCCCATTGCTAAACTGACACACTCATTCCAGTTTTGTCCTTTAAAACAATAGGAGGAATGGTCCATTTCTAGTTGTTTGGTCCCTTGTCATTTCAAGACTGGACTACTGCAACTTGCTCCTGCCAGATCTGCCTCAGCATGCCATTCGACCTCCACAACTGATCCAGAATGCATCTGTATGACTTGTTTTCAAGTTCTCCCACACTACCTCACCTCTAGCACTGCTTGGATGAACCCACTGTCTCTCAGGGTACAAGGAAGGCATGCATCAAGACTCTTCTCTGTTCTGGTGCCTAGGTGGTGGAATGAACTGAATGTCCAAACAGGTGAGTCACTGGCTGTCTTCAAATGATAACTAAAGACCTACCTCTTCATGAAGTACTTAAATTAGCATTTAAAAAATAATAAATATATAAAATAATAAGCTTTTTAGACTGATAGTACTCTCCCTGACCTAGTGAACCAGTATGAGGATGTATTTATTGAAGTGAAGTGAAGTTGAAGTGACGTGTGGCCAAGTATGGTGACCCATACTCAGAATTTGTGCTCTGCATTTAACCCATCCAAGTGCGCACACACACACAGTAGTGAACACACACCTGGAGCAGTGGGCAGCCTTTTTTTGCTGCGGCGCCTGGGGAGCAGTTGGGGGCTCGGTGCCTTGCTCAAGGGTCTCACCTCAGTCGTGGTATTGAGGGTGGGAGAGAGTGCTGGTCATTCACTCCCCCCACCTACAATCCCTGCCGCACCTGAAACTCGAACCCATGACCTTCAGGTTCACCTTTGGGTTACAAGTCAGACTCTCTGACCATTAGGCCATGACTGCCCCCCCTTGATAGGGGCGTCTGCCAAATGCCATAAATATAAATGTAAATTTATATAAATTATTTTAATATTTATAGAAGAAGTCTCCATAAATATGTCAGTTCTTTGTAACAGTCAGAGGTAAGGATGGTTCTTTACATTTTCCACCGTTGGAACGTCTGAGGATGAAGGTCTCAGTAAAATGACATATTTTGTCGTAACTTCATGAGAC
>CM040999.1:6651702-6666265 GCA_022985145.1 Pangasius djambal
AGGGGCGTCTGCCAAATGCCATAAATATAAATGTAAATTTATATAAATTATTTTAATATTTATAGAAGAAGTCTCCATAAATATGTCAGTTCTTTGTAACAGTCAGAGGTAAGGATGGTTCTTTACATTTTCCACCGTTGGAACGTCTGAGGATGAAGGTCTCAGTAAAATGACATATTTTGTCGTAACTTCATGAGACATGAGGTTTCATGAGACATGACTGTTTAGAGCTGCTAATATGTAAGTGATAACAGGAACCTATTTCACAGATGTTCCACAATATTAATGTATACTATAAACAGATAAAAAGTATGACTTATTGTTCTTTAATAAATTGTAATCTTTGGCAAATTGCTGTGGCATAAGACGAGTAAAACACTTTGAGACTCGCTATTATTTGACAATAATCAACTTCAGGGTGGTTACCATAACTATGCTTTGTGTCAGACCGCATCACACCACTCCATCATTGATTATTTTCTTGTAACAGCAAACCCTCAAGTGTTTTATTCTTTACCTATTCAATCTTGACACAGTCTTATCTTGGCACACCCAACACATCAGGATTCTCCCACCTATTACCAGAAAATGCTCTAGTAACTCCACCCTTCCTCGTTTCCACAAAAATAAACTCCCACATGTTGCTGAATACACTGACTCAAAGAAAGCTTCCATAATAGGGAATGTGTATCTGCAGTTTAACCTGCAATCAAGATGTGATCGAAGTGTAGACTTTCAGCTTTATTTTAAGAGGTTCCACAAAAATATGGCATTTACCATTTAGGAATTACAGCCATTTTAAGCAATGTACTTCCATTTTCAGGGGCTCAAAGGTATTTGGACAATTGACTGACAAGAATGAAGTCCAAGAGATCTTAATGCAAGTGAAGGAGGCCATCATTAGGCTGAAAAAACAACATAAATCTATAAAAGACATAGCAATAACTGTAGGTGTGGCCAAATCAACAGTTGGGTACATTCTTAAAAAGAAAGAAAGCACTGGTGAGCTCAACAACATCAAAAGGCCTGGAAGACCATGGAAGACAACTAAAGTGGATGATCACAGAATCCTTTCCTTGGTGAAGAAAAACCCCTTCACAACTTCAACAGAAGTCAAGAATACTCTAGAGAAGGTAGGCGTATCATTGTCAAAATCTACAATCAAGAGATGCCTTCATGAATGTAAATACAGAGGATTTACAACAAGGTGCAAACCACTGGTAACATTCAAGAACAGGAAATCCAGATTAGACTTTGCCAGAAAACATCTAATAAGCCTCCCAAGTTCTGGAATAAGATTCTTTGGACTGATGAAACCAAGATTAACTTGTACCAGAATGATGGGAAGAGAAAAGTATGGTGAAAGAAAGGAACAGCTCATGATCCAAAGTATACCACATCATGTGTCAAACATGGTGGAGGAGGTGTTATGGCATGGGCATGTATGGCTGCCAATGGAATGGGCTCATTGGTGTTTATTGATGATGTGACTGCTGACAGAAGTAGCAAGATGAATTCTGAGGTGTATAGGGCTATACTCTCTGCTCACATTCAGCCAAATGCTACAAAACTGATAGGATGCCGCTTCACGGTGCAGGTGGATAATGACCCTAAACATACTGCAAGAGCAACTCAAGACTTTTTGAAGGCAAAGAAATGGAACATTCTTCAATGGCCAAGTCAGTCTCCTGATCTCAACCCAATAGAGCTGCTTTTCACTTACTGAAGACAAGACTGAAGTCAGAAAGACCCACAAACAAGCAGCAACTGAAGGGGGCTGCAGTGAAGGTCTGGCAAAGCATATCAGAAAATGTACGGACACTAAGCCTGCCCCAAAGCTATCACTAACCTTTGGATTTTTTCTTCATACAAATATATATATATATATGTGTGTGTGTGTGTGTGTGTGTGTGTGTGTGTGTGTGTGTGTGTCGCGCAAATTGTTTTGAATTTGTAAGAAAGTGTGAGACACAATTTCAATAAAAGACCATCACCCTAAGGTTGCACTGTGATCTACAGAATGTTAAAGAAGGTAAGGACATGGTTAAAGCAAACATTGCATGAGTATGTACAGAGACAGAGGGTCCAATATATTCACACACACACACACACACACAGAGAGAGAGCCTGTCTGGGGTTCCTTTCAGGACACATATCCTAGTTTTGCCGGGCTTGGCTATATCTCGGTGGTTAAGTGATGTCAATTTATATTATTAAAAACCATGCTACTCCATCTTCACATCTTCTGAAAACTCACACTATACTTGGATGGCATCTTCTGACAAGCTCAGAACTCAGTAACATATACACCAAGTTAATGCTTTTTGATGAATGAGTCATTCTATTACACAGATAATTCCACAAATTTCTCTAATGAAATTCTGTCTTGGCGTTTGCAGGATCTCTAACCTTGCCATACAACGGTACGTTCAAAAGTTCAGCAGTGGTGAAAGAGTAGATATTTAAAGTTTGCCTTTCTTACTCAGTTTCATTGCTCAGCACTGCAGGAATTTAAGCTTGTAGGAAGTTTACTTTATCCTGACACATACCTACATGCAAATAAATACTAGTAGCTTCCGTTATTTTGGATCCAGTGCACCTGTTTGGAACTTAAAACCCAAATTTTATTTGGATTAAACTATTAACAGCATCCACTTTGTGTTGAGTTTTGACACCAAATATAGCAATAACAGTTTGTTATTTACATGACTGTACAAAAAATTCTCAGTGTTATCATAGAATTATGTGTTTACCTGATTGGATAGTAACATACAAAGGAAAATATTATGAGTGGCATACCCAGAATACTGCCAGGCACGAACTGGGATGGATGCAAATGCAGGGTTTTAATTGGAATGATCAAGAGTTTGAAAGTAAACAAACTTAGATCTGTAAGCGAGGTCAAAGGTCAAAACTAAGCAAGAGTCAAGACCAAGTTATCAGACACGGCTAGCAAAACTGTGAATGTTATATGGATCATGTGACTGGTCATGTTACATTGTTTGCCATTTATTGTCACACTGAAGATCTTGGGAAGTGGAGTTTGTGTTTTCAGTTTATGCAGATGGTGACATGGCATGAATAGTAAACATTATGCTATTATTATTTTGCTTCTATTATTTATTTTAGACAGTCTTGTCTCATGATGCCAGCACTGAATGCTATTTTCTAGTTCTGTACTACAGTCGATACAAGATTTACACTCTTCATGGCTTCAGTATTATTTAGGTATACCTCTATTTTAACATTTACAATTAAATAGCCTTCCAGGATGTTAAAAAATAAAATATTTGTACCTCTAGCAACAAAACAACAATCCAAAACATAGGCCAAAACCTTGAAAAGAAATTCTTCTTCAGACCTGATTTCAAGAAATCAAACCTCTGCATTCAATCTTATTCATGTTATTCATCCATGGAACCTTAACAAAGCCCAGTAAATGAACACTGCCATGTAATATAAACTTTCTGCTTATACAATGTTACCAGCAGTGAATAAGCATGTCACAGTTATGATGATTATAAAAATAATTGTAATGATGATGATGATAATATTTTATATTTTACACTGCTATTACCATAGACTGTTATATATAAGTTCCTATATGTTATATGTAACATTCCTTCTGTATTAAACACAAGCCTGTGGTGCTGTCACGTTGATACGCAGCGTAAAACTTTCAGAATAGCTGCTTGCTGGGAAAGAACTGCAGCTGTGGTTGTTTTTCTAAATTTGGTAAATTTGGTGGGGTGGTGAATCTTTTTTTTTAGGTTCATTGCACTTCTAAGAAATCGCTTCCTCCAAGTTATTCGTCTCCTTTTTCAAACCAAAATGTTACCATAGTGGTAATGTTTTGTTTGTTTTCGCAACAAGGCCTTAATCCATGCTTTTCATTTTAATGGCTGCTTATAAAAACAATGTGGTTGTTTGCAAAGGAGTTAAACATATAATTCTTCAATGATGTCACATCTGCTATGCATATATTTACTTTGAATAGCGTATTATACAACTATTGTGTGTTTAACTTTCTGCTAAAAAGCAATTCAAGCTAGTTAATGTATAGATGTTTCTTTCATTTCCAAAAACTCATATGCATCACAAATTCATGGTTTCACCAATTTAAGGTTGATTATCTAACTGGAAATGCCAGATGATAAAAATATGACAACACTTTTGCAATATGGATGAAAAGTTTTTTTACTCCCGCTCGAGGTGTTGTCTTACGAGAAATGATTTTATGTAAGAAAAAAAGCAGGTTCTCAAAACTTTTGTACTGTAGCCTATAAAATAACTTCTATAATATTTTGTCTATTTATTTAACGACACAGAGTCTTCCATTCCTGAACTTCCTATTAACAGAAGGCATTTGGTCCAAGTCAAAATTATTCATAGATGTACATATTTTTGATTTATTGAGGTTTGGCCTAAACCCGTTCAATTTAGTTAAACAGCCTAATAACAATGCAAACTAATAATAAGTATAATAACGTTTAATAATGGTGGGTTGTGATTTCCCGTAACAAAATTAAAAAAAAAAAAATCACAGACAACCTGGCTATACTTCACAGACCCCTGGGGTTCCTGGACCTCACTATGAGAACCACTGAAATTAATAATGATGTAGGGAATATTACATGACAGATTTGTTTAAGTCAACAGCATGAAGCAAAGGCTGGTGTGTTCATGTAGTTTATTTCCCTCAGTACAACTTGTTGACACTACTTGTTGCAACATACACATGTGAAATCGAATAATTTTGGAATATGATGGTGGTCAACACAGAGAATCAAATGCATTCCGCTCAAATAATCACAGAGTGGCCATTATGTGATATTGTAATTATGTAATAGTTGGAAATGTCTCCTTGTTGTCTCTCTTTGAGAGGCACACTAAACATTTTCCACAGTTTTAGTATCATGAGAGTTGACATTACAGACTGCCTTCAGATTCTGCAAAGCAAAGCCTGATCATCAGAGGAGCAATAAAATCCAAGCATAGGCAGCAAACATAAATAGTGCTGATGGAATGAGAGAGTGAGACCATGGCTTGCATTTGTGTGTCTGTTGTACTCAAGTGGCCACTTTCTTTAGACTGAGGCTAGAGCATAAGTGTGCCATTAGAAAAGCTTATTATAATGGCAAAGCAGCCTAAAATAAATATTTAAAAAAAGAAAAAAAAAATGGTGTAGCCTGAAAAGTGAGTCATTGCTACTTTTCCAGATATCTGGCAGTGGAAGGGCACTGGCAGAGAGAGCCAGTAGCAACACTGAGAGATGGGGTAATGTGGAAACTGAAACCACATACACCGCAGAGAGACTGCAGCACACAATTCACACAATGCAATACACACATAAAGTGCAAGAACACAAACAGAGGAATGCAATGCAAACACATGCATGAACCCGGGACTATATGTTTCCCTCAACACCCATCTCCCACGTCACCTCTCCAAATTATTTCCAAAGGTAAACATTCTGCATGTATAAAATCACCGGATGTGCACTGAGAGAATCGCTCTGAGAACACAGCCCCCTGTTAACATTGAAAGAAAAACAATGTGCTTGTGGTCGGAAACTGCTCTTCCTAACGTGCATAAAATCAATCAGAGCAGAGCTGTACGCTCAGCTTGCCCTTCCTGACCTCTTTACCAGCCACTGGGCTCAGATTGCATTGTCCTGTAAGCTTGTAAAATGGTCCAGAGTAAATGTCTAGAGAAGTGGTAACACAAGGTCTTGTTTCACAGAGCTTCCGGTTTAGATCATATGGAATGGAATGGAAAAATGTAAGAAGGAGGAGGAAAAATCGTTTTTTAGTTCTGCAAGTTTGTCTTTTTTTTTTGCATTTTGACCATGGAAAACCAGAACTCCGTCATTTCCAGCATGTAATTATTAGGTTCGGGGAGCCGTGCATGCAATTATTTATTTCGTGGTTGACCACCTAAACGCCAAGCTGAGCTCTTGTGTGCAGTGTCTGTACATGTTCTCCACATGACGGCCTATCTGGGAGTTAAAGAAGCACTTCTTGAGGTTGAGGAGGAAAAAATGCTGAGTGTTTTCAGGTGCTTCGTTTCTCTCCAGTGCCTTAAATGATCTAGTTATGGCTTTTGGTGGAGGTCTGGATCCTCGTTTGTCTTCCCTAAATTAGTCTCGTCTTTCTAATACGTCATGGCTCTGACTGATGTCACCTTTAACAACGTTTAAGCAATTAATAGACAAAGATTAAAGTCAAAGATTCAAAGTAAAATTCAAGCATTCAGACAGCATTTAATGTGTTATGTTATTCATTTTCTCGTTGTCAGTGTTTTGGACTTTGTTGGACTTTTGTATTGGGTGGTGTTTTTTCCTGGCATTACAATACTCAGAATGCAATACACAAATACACAGACAACTATTGGGAAATGCTAACGCAGTAAAGGAATCCCAACTGATTGCTACTGATGTATAGCAAAATAAATACCTTTTTTTTTCTTGTTAGCTTGCATTATTGGTACACAGCTGAAAGACAAATTTCCGTCCCCGATACCTAAGAAGCTAACATAAGTGATACCATGATTATTTCATTAATAGTTCGTTAATAAATTAAAAACTGTAATCATTGGCAAACTGTTGTGGTATAAGAGGATTACAACACTTCAGGACATGCTGTTATTGGAAAAATAATCAACTTTGGGATGTTAATGGTCTTCCACTGCATCACAATACCCTATCATTGAATGTTTTCTATAAGAGCATTCCTGACGTGTTTTATTTGAATTATGACACACCATACTCACTTGTAGCTCAATGTACTTCTGGTATGCCAATATCTCTTAATGCTCTCTTAATTCTCTCTTAATATCTCTGCTAATGCTGCTGCTGCTGATGATGATGATGCATCATCTCAAACATCAAAACCAACTTCATGCTAATTTTCTGTCTTCGAAAGCTGCACTGTACGGTCAAAGGTATGTAGACACCTGACCCTCACACCCATACATGGGCCTTCTCCAAACTGTTGCCACAAAGCTGGAAGCACAGAATTGTACAGAATATCTTTATATGCTGTAGCATTAAGATTTCCCTTCACTTGAACAAACCTGTTCCAAAATGACAATGCCCCTGTGCACAAAGCAAGGTTTATAAAGACATGGTTTTTCAAGGTTGGAGTAGAAGAACTCAAGTGGCCTGTACAGAGCTCTGACCTCCCTCAACTGGTCACTTTTGTGATGAACTAGAACACTGAATAAATGCCAGGCCTCTCTCTTGCCATCAGTGCCTGATCTCACTAATGCCTGAATGAGCAAATCCCCACAGCCATGTTCCAAAATCTAGTGGAAAGCCTTCCCAGAAGAGTGGAGGTTATTATAACAGCAAAGGGGGACTAAATCTGGAATGGGATGTTCAACAAGCACATATGGGTGTGATTATCAGGTGTCCACAAACATTTGGACGTATAATGAATGTCAAGTCATTACTTTTGACATAAGCCACAAAGTCATTTGTCATGACGTTTTAAAGTAAGTCATCCCAGAAAGCATCATAACACATTATGTTAAAATGACATCAAAATTGAAAAAAGCCATTTTTATCACATGAAAACCTATTGGAATAAGCTTTCTATAAATATTTATGTAGGTCTATGTCATTTGTCATGTAGCGCTATTAAAACTACACAATAATTTTATCTCTGATTCACTTGATATGCTTTGACTACACAATTTAAATGCCTTCTCCAATTGAAAATGATCCAGTGGCTCATCTGGCATTTTATTCAGGATTTTACAAGGGTTTATGACATATACAAGACAATCCCAAATGTCACTTTCCAAAATTCAGGCCCTGGAAAGTCGAAGGCAGTGTGTATGAGGGTATGAGGTTCTACATTACATGTGTGTCTAATTACTGCAGGTAAAAACAATTATACAATTAGAGTCTTTGAATACAGAGATTTAACTAGCCGGGATTGGGATTGTGTGTTGAGTGAGAGATTTTGCCATTTGCCCTAAAGAAAAATATACAGTCTATTACATTATTAAGGCCAGATAGCCTGTCAAATTATATTTTACTATTGTTTAACTAGGGTTAAACAAGGGAAGGGATTAAAGTCATGAGTAGTGATTGTCCAAATTGGTCTTTTCTAACAGTTTACCGCTAACAACAAATCTTATTTGTGTTCGGAGATGACGCACTGCTATCAGAGTGAGATTCAGTAAGATTCAGAAGTAAATTAGACAGTATTGCTATTAAAACAAGCCATTAAAAACTCAGAATTAAGTAGTGAAGTTAGTCAGTTAGTGTCATGAAATATTTGTTCACAACCTGCTTTACTGTGACAAAGTAATGTATTTGTCCTATGTTTTGAAATTAACTGACAAGAGGTTATGAGTTAGCTAATACTGTTAACACATGCTTTTTTAAGTAATGTCAGAATCCAATGAAAGATGCTTAAATGTAGGGGTGAATGTTTTAAAAATGTTTACTAATTCACCACCCAGTTTGAATTGTAGATGGCGCCTATGAGTACTTTCATGATCTAAAACTAATACTGAGCTAAAACGTGACCAGAAACTGCCCTTATACGCCCCATTCCTATTAATCTATAGCAATTTGAAATGGCATCAAAGCAATCTCAAGTATCTGTTTTCCCACCAAGACGAAAAAAGAAAGAGCTGTTTACCGCAGAAGGACATGGGGTTTATAAATGAGACAGATTTCCAAGTTTATGATATAGTCTCTGATATTATGCCAGGTTGAAGGTTAGTTGGACCAACTTAAGACGGAGCTGGCCTTTTCATGTTGCAGTGTCGTGCTATGAGCGCTTGTTGTTTCATCTGTCATTAAGAAATCATATTCCTGAGAAAGTTTATGCATTTCAGATTTTTTTTTTACTCATGGCAGCATTAGAATTGCAGATTTTGTCCTAACGTGACACTTTCCCAAAAATAGATTTTCCCTTCTGTCTGCGCTCATGGCTTTGCATAATGATCACGACCGCAGATCGAGGCAGCGAATCACGAGTCACACGTCATTTGCCTAGAATGAATGAGACGCTCCCACCCGAGGGATCAAGTGCGCTTCCTGGATTTGAGAAATGGACATCGCAGCAGTAGCAAATATGCCCGGGACAGGAGCAAAAATAAACTCATAACATCGCATGAGCCAGGGGGAAAAAAAGGAATGACCTGTTTCCTGAGTGTGGAAAAAAAAATAGATTCAGGCACCTTTACAAAGGCTGGCGGGCCGGGGATCGAGTCTAGCCAAACAGCTGGAGTCCTGGAATGACAGGGTTCAGCTGGAAATACTGAGTCAGTTTAATTTCTCCAGTAGTTAGATAAATTTGACTCTTTGTATATCAGAAACACTGTGACTGGGGCCACTGCATGCTTAGAAAATAGAAATGCTGAATCAGTATGAAGTAAAGATGGATAATAAGAAGCATGTAGAGAGATGATGTGGATGGAGAAATGTAAAAAAAATACTGTCACAGAGAAGAATGGTGAAGATGTACTGTATATCAGTGGAACTCCATCAAAACATAATTCATCCAGGTAGAGAGAGAGAGAGAGCAAGAGAGAGAGAGAGAGAGAGAGAGAGAGAGAGAGAGAGAGAGACGTGTGATATTTTATTATACGTGTGGCAGCCTGGAAAAGCCTCTCACATAGTGAGCCAATACGTATATAGTTCTGAAAATGACAGGTCCTGAAATAAAGTAAAGTTTAATTTGCTGAAGGCCAAGGCAAGTTTAATGAACCATTTATACATTGTTTCAGGAGGAATATATTTTTCTTAAAGTAGACATGTCAAAATATGTTTCAGGCAGAAAAACCTCATTTTGGTCAAAAACAGTATACCAGTGATTACTCCCGAGCCTATCCTGGGAATAGTGGCTGTGTGGGACACCAGTCCATCTCAGGGCACAATGTGTACATGCACATTTAGCATAGCCAATTCACCTACCAGTATGTTTTGTGGGGTGAGAGGAGAACTCAAAGGAATCCCATGTGGACACAGGGAGAATATGTGAAATTGACAGTAGCCCAAGCTCAGGATCGAATCAGGGACTGGTTAATCAAATGTGAATTCCACTTGATGTGTTCAAAAGACACTCAGGAATGATACAAAAAAAACTACCCTGAGAAAATGAGAGAAGTCACACTGATTAGGAAAACTGAAGTTCTTTTTTACCCCAAATAACTATCACATGCACATTTTCCATTCCAACAGGATTCGCCTCACCCATGGAAAAGAATCATTTCACTGTATGTCTTAAAGCTCTTGATTCTGCAGATGTGAATATATATTAAGTATGTTCATAAGTGAGAAAATTCACATTAAAATGGACAGCTGAATGGTTTCTCCTGTTTCCTGATTTGAAACATATTCTGACCTTGCACCACGTCTTATGTGTTTTAGCCTGGTTAGTGTTACATGAACACACACACACACACACACACACACACACACACACATACTGACCTTTTGATCTGTGTCATTGGGTTTTCATGCTCAAATCGATGTGTATTTATATATTCTGCTGACCAACCTGACCCCATTGGCTCATCTCCATCAGTACTGTGAGAGCTGGATTTGATAGAACACAGAAAGGTGGTCATTTTTAGTGGGAACATCTAGATGTTTTCCTGAAGTGTATGCTGGGGAACCAACTCAAACTTTTTTAATTTATGTATTTCAAAATACATTCTAGCTCACTTTCAGATGGAATTTGGAAGTACACTTAAATAAAAAGAGTATGGATGTAATGCAATAACATTATCTGTATCTGTGTCTGTTTAGTTTATGAACCCTATCACTATATCCCCAGAAATGCTGGATAAAATCGCCAGAGGTAGAAATGCCAGCACTGTCATCAAGATTGTCTCATCAATCTCAGCTACATTACCGAAGTTCATAATTGGCCTCAACAGGACCGTTCACTTAATCTCAATTATGACATTATTTTTTTTGTTTGTACCTGCCCACAATATTTTATAACAAAATATCCATTTCCCAAAATATAAACAAACTCCTAGTCTAATTGAACACCACCATAACCCTGACCAGGCTGTCACTAAGGATGAATGATTGAATGAAACTATGGAATGCTTTTGCTTTTCTTCCGCATGGAATTTAGTCCACTAATAAAACTTTATTTGTGTCCAGCCTGTTTTCATCTCTGAGTCTTGTGTATATGCTGATGTTTTTCAGTTGTCCCAGGACTATGTGTTTACCAACGCAGCTGGCTGTAATCATGAAGTCTCACCCAACTCTGCATCTAATTATCATTTCAATCAAGCCTAATTAACATTGTAACCGCATTAAAGATTAGCTTGTGCAGATGGATCACGAGTACAGGAAACTATAAAACGCTGCACGACTGTGAATGCCAGAGATGCAGGTGGGTAGGCACAATTCTTTCAAACTGCCAAACACACACACACACACACTTTGACATGCACGCTTTTACACTCACATTCTTCTGTTTTCGTGGATTGCAAGCGAAATCCACCTCTTTCACTGTAATCTGTGGCTGGTTAATAGAACGCTTTGTGTAAGCCTGGATCAAGGCTTTCAAAACAGAGGCAGCAGCAGAGGACTTGCAGTCTGAACCCTGGCAAGCGTCTGACAGGCCACACACACTCCTACACAGAATACACTATTGTTCTCTGTTATTTTTCTTGATGAAGGATAAACACAGATGAAAGGCCTGGTCACTGGGATAACCCTCACAGCCTGGAGGTGGATTGATAACTCAGAGCCAAGCAAGCATGTACATGATGCTCTTGGCTTTACAGGGAAAATCCACCCTGAACGACTTGCATATTAATCTTTATAATTAACATATGACCTTCGATGGTGTCCGAGATTTATTTTGTAATGAAATTCTGACTTGACTTTTTTAGTTTAAACTTCCTTCATGGTTAATGATTTAATAGATTACCCTCAATACTGTTTGACTATGACAGTGATAGTGGCACCAGTGGGATAAATGCTGCATTCGACTGGAGGTCATAACTCATAATTTCTGAACTCTGACCAGGAAAATCCAAAGAAAACGCGTCCTCAACTCAAAATTCCTTCACAGGAACTCCAGATGGCCTCCTCCAAACTCCTCTGAGTTCAGCAAGTGATGTCAAATCCACATGGCTGCACCCAGAATAAGCAGTAAACAAAGTAGCATTTCTTACCTTTAAATGAGTTATGCTGTATATACAAATATTTGCTTTAGATCAATCAACATACAGACATATGATCTTGTTAAATTTATAATCTTGACTATGCTGTTTGCTGTTTTGAGGAGGAAAATTTAAATCATTCATCACAGTTAGCTGGCTAGCATGTTGCTTGTTTTTCTCAGTTTGTTCCTTGAATGCATGGAGGTCAAAAATGACGTCTTTCCGAGCTGCAACTTCCCACTTTCGGTAAGGTAAGTCAGATGCAGCATTAGCTCTCACTTAATCTCCACCTAAAGAACGTGATGCAGCAGCACTTTAATCGTTTAGACTGTCTAGCTCTCTCACTTTGCTCAAACAGATCAGCTTCAGATTCAAAACTTGATCTTTCATACTAATACCTCCATCAACACCATCATGCTTGTCATCTTGTAAATCACCAACTAGCCAAGCCAAGTATCTGCTGTACCTCAGTGCAGCAGTGTTGTATAGCTGCACTGGATACAGGAACTTTGAGTTCAACATTTTTTATCTCCACTACTTCTACACTGGATTTTTCATTAATGACATCGAACATGACCATTCTCCCTTATGTTTGAGACTGCTGATTTTTTTTTATCCTATTAAGCACTATTATGACTGCATTAGAAATGTCCCGTGACGTTAGAATAACAGACCGATAACGTCTCATGCATCAACTAACAAATTAGCACCAGAGCTGCTAAACACATCACAAATATTTCACTATAAACATATTTAATGTGTTTCAGGGTGGAGTTTAACCCTTTAAGCTTGTAAAACTCAAACTCAAGGGAGTTAAATACTGTACATGGTCAACTTGATCTTGTGATAGCTCAGTGAATGCAGACTTGAATTAAAAAGGATTTTAGCCAAATGTTTTGTGCTGCACACAACCTGAATTTAATAAGGCGTCATCCAGCTGTTACATTCTGTTATGTCACTTTCCCCCAGTTTCCCCATGGGATGTTACATGAGCTCCGAAAAACAGATGATTTAACACCCATCAGCCAAATATTTCAGTATTTATACTCAACAATTAATAGCAGCTTCCCCTTTGTGGACTCAACCAGACATACCTCATGTGTGACATACTGTACAGACTATAAACAGTGGCAATTCTCCTTAAAGGTATTTCAGTGTATCATTGCAGCTAGGGCACTTACTCCGAAATAATTTGCTATACATCAAAGCATTGGTATTTTATAGTGCACAGCTTTAATAATGCTCATAGGGACTTGGCGGGTATAATTTAGCTTGATGTAGCTGCTTACTGCAGTTAATGTAATAATTCAGCTAAAATGAGAGACTTTCTAAGCTCTGTAACTAACATGCAGTATATCTTTTTGTCATATTTAAGTATTGTATATATATTATAAAGGCTCTAAACTGCTTCCACATGTGTATTTAAACGTTTATTTAATATGAGAATTTTCTCACTGTACAAGCAATACACAATATGCACATTCAAATTTTTTTTTTTTTTGATCAAGGTCTGTTTATTGAACATCAGAGTGTATAAAGAACAAACAAAATACAAACAACCAATTTCAACCCTGCATATCAACCCACCCACCCACCAGACCAACTCCCCTAAGTTAAACCATTCACCTTATTCACATATTTACCTGAAAAAAGATCAAGTAAATGAAATACATTAGTAATAAATAAATAAATAAAGATACAGGGATTTTCATCATATTATGGGATTACATTATTTGCTTCCATTTTTTCTACAAATGTCAAGGCTGCCAAATATCATAAAATTTCAAAATAGACCCTTGAAGAGAATATCTTATCTTCTCTAGTTTAAGATATTGCCTGACCTCTTTAATCCAGTGGGAAATGCACACTCAATTTTAAGTCATTATTTTTTTCTCATTTTTTGTAATATATTTAGTCTCCGTTAAAAGTAGCACTGTGTTGGTGTAGCCAGCTTTTATTCCCCTCCTTCATCTGGCTGTAGTAACTCATCGGGATGGCCAATGAGGATGTGCAGGGGTTAAAAAGGTTAATTATTTTCTTACAGTAACAGTTTTATGTGAGGAATGCTACTCTGCACTTCTCGCTCTGAGGAGAGAGAGAGAAGATGGTGAGAAATATATATATGGCTCTTTCCTACTCGTTCTGGCATAAATCAGTCCAACTGCAGGTGTAATAATAAAACAGTAACAGACTCTGTCCCAGCAGAGGAATACTGGGAAAAAGAACTACTTTTTGGGACTCGTACAGTCAAGCGTATAAGTTTGCACCCATCATGGTGTTTGAATGGAATAAAGGAAAGTGTATCTCTATTTTACAATTTTATCTGCAAATAAAAAGGATTCCAAGAAGTTATAAATGGGTGTATCTTTTGGCAAGACAGCAATCTGAAACATAATTTGAAGGGGGTGGGGGG
>CM040999.1:6666365-6677131 GCA_022985145.1 Pangasius djambal
ATAAAGAGTGATTATTTGAGTTACTGTAGCCTTCTTGTCAGCTAAACCAGTACGGCCATTCTCCTTTGACCTCGCTCATCAACAAGGCATGTATGCCTGCAGAACTGCCACTCACTGGATGGTTTTTGTTTTTCCACACCATTCTGTTTAAACTCTAGAGACTGTTGTGTGTGAAAATCCCAGGAGATTTCCAGTGTGAATGTTGACTTAAGGGCTTCTGGAATGTTGAGATACTTCACTGACACAAACTTACTGACAAACTGGAAACACCAGTTTTTTATGATAGAGATGGAGAGATGATGTACAGTACTGTGCAAAAGTCCTAGTCACCCTATTTATTTTAGTACAAACTTTGTTATAGATTTTTATTTTATGACTTCTACATTATTGATTCAGTATAAAAACATTTTAGATTTCCAGACATTAATTTTCCAGCTCAAAATTAAATGTTACATAAAAATGTCTGTATATCATTAAAGAAAGCAGCATATTACATAACAGACCACTTTTCAGACCAAAAAAAAAGCATAATGAAGGCTGCAAAAATAAGAAGCAAATGCGACAAAGTCTCCAGAAGAACTGTGTCTGGTTCTGCAAGATGCTCAGTAAAAATTACAGTTAATTTCCTTAAGAAACTGCACAAATTGTACCTGAGACTACTATTTAAAAAAAAAAAAAAAAGGGAGAGAGAGGGATCAACACACCAAATAGTGACTTTGTTTCATTTATAACTGCTTACTGCTCTTTATAGTATTTTTCTTTTAATGTAGAAACATTTAATTTCATTATTTTTGAAGGCATCTTTGCACTACAGCATTTCTTTGCATGTGCATAAGACTTTTGCACAGTACTGTATATAATAAAGAATAATTTGTATTAATAAAATATTTATTAATAATTATTATTAATAATAATAAGAAGAAACTATGAAAATCGTTTGAGAACTACAAACTCTGACAGAAAAAAAAGAGAGATTTAGCTTCCACATCCATCTGAATGAATCATTCATTTTCTATTCCACTATATCACTTTCTCTTTTCCTCCATCATGCACCTCACTTCATCTAATCCTCTCTTCTGTGCCAAACCCCCCAACAGCTCCCTCTTTTCCCCGGCTGTTGAAGGAAGTGGTTTGTGTGCAGACAGTGTTTGGCTGGGACAGCATCTTGCACATGGGAAACCGGAGAGCAGCACATTAAAAGTTCCACCAGAGTAACGCTTTCCGTGAGGAGGGATTTAGTGGTCGGCTGGTGCATGAATAGGAGGATTGCAGTGTTTATTGATGGAAGATGCTGACGGAAAGAGGTACAGGGATACATACAATGTGTTTACTTTCTAATCATGCTCCAACAGCCAGAGATTACAACACTGTCCCCTATTGGTGGAGGCCTATCAGTACAGGTGCTACAAGGGCTGACTTAGATTTACATTTACAGCATTTGGCAGACACCCTTATCCAGGGCAACTTACAATTATCTCATTTATACAACTGAGCAGTTGAGGGTTAAGGTTAAGGGCCTTGCTCAAGGGCCCAGCAGTGGCAGCTTGGCAGTGCTGGGATTTGAACTCTCAACCTTCCAATCAGGAGTCCAACATCTTAACCACTGAGCTACCACTTTCCACTTACTTGTGTTCCTTGATGCTTGTATCTGAATCTCCAAAATGGCCTCAAGTCATTTCTGATATGCATTGTTAATTTGTTTCCAAATTTTACCCAGACACAGCTGTTTAAATGAGAACCGTATAATTGGGCTGATAAAATGCCCGATGTAGAACGGATTGCTATCTATAATGATTTCTATAAAAGCAATGTGCTTTTTTCAGTACTGAGGCCTTTCAACTTCAAAAGTCGAACCCTACTTTTTTTTAAATATACCAAAATTGTGCTAAAAGCACGAACACTGAAAGGACTATACATAATTAATCTAAACACTGCAAGTACACTCCAAGTGCACATAAGATCAGGTACAATTTCCTCAAATGCTGTGTGCAAGAGCCAGTCAGGCACCAAAAATCAGAACAAGAATTCTCATCTTATCAATAACTTAATGATTCCTAATATCTCAAAATACTTTTACTTTTATATTAAACCCTGTTTCAAACTCTTAATTCCACTCTCTGCCAGTCAAACAGACCTGTATTGATTTCTAAGGCTTAGGTAACTTATTAATCTTTCAATAATATTCAATAATTTGACTCCAGATTTCTAAACATGAAAGGCTGTGGCTTCTGTAGGAGATCCTCTGTTGTGGCTTATCCAATCACATACATTTATGTAAATTATTCAGCTGAAGGCAGCTCATCGGACCAGAGACTAGCTACAGGGCTAGACATTATGTCAGAAAGAGGGCGTTTTATTTACCCTCTCCAGTCTAGTTAGTGAACTGATGACATGGCTTGTAAAGATGAATGAACAGTGCAATATTTTCAGAGCAATGGACAGAGCAACAAGTTTCAAAACCATCGTGTCTCATCTATTCTGAGTCTATGGCATTAGTCAAAATGTCAGAACGGGGTAACGTGAGGCACCATTATAAAACAAAACACATTTACTTCCAATTGTCTTATTTATAGTCATAAAATAATCAGAAATGGTTATGTATTAAAATATAACTTATTTCACCATTCAGTCATGTTAGTTGCTCATCAGGACTTTTGTAAGCAGGGAATTTTGATGAAACTGGACCCTCATGAATTTTATTCGAATACCCTGACTTATATTACCAGCTCACAGGAAGATGGCGCCCTTCCTTTCTTTCATGTTCAGTTAATGCAGATAATGCAGATAATGCAAGTGTGTGCCTTGTTATTTAGGGGATTATAATGTATGTCAACTCATAAGGTAAATACATTACACACAAGTTTGATATCAGTTGATAATCCTGTTGAGAGTTTAATACTTTTAATGTTTTTTTTTTCTTTAATTTCTGATGGAATAGTTAAGTATTAAAATATAAGTATTAAAAGTTTATATATACAAATTATGTATTATAAGTTTCAATATACAAATATACAAATGAACCCTGAGCCACCCTGAATCCTATAAAAGGTGCTCTCTCTCTGTTTGGAATATTATACCACAGTTGAATTCTCAATTCTCAATTTGGTCAAAAAGTGTTTATTAATTTTCATTAATTGATTAAAGGTAGCTTTGACAATAGTTCTGACTGCTAGGTTTACATTAACATGGTTGTTGTGATATCCACTATATGGCCAAAAGTATGTGGGAAAACCTGACCGTCACACCCATATATTGGCCTTCTCCAAACTGTTGCCACAAAGTTGGAAGCACACAATTGTCTAGAATGTCTTTGTACACTGTAGCATTAAGATTTCCCTTCAGTGGAACTAACATGCCTACCCCAAACCTGTTCCAGCATGGCAATACCCCTGTGCACAAAGCGAGGTGCATGAAAACATGGCTAAGGTTGGAGTGAAAGAACCAGAGTGTCCTGCACAGACCCCTGACCTCAACCCCACTGAACACGTTTGGGATGAACTGGAAAACCAACTGCACCCCAGGCCTCCTTGCCCAGTACCTGACCTCACTAATGCTCTTGTGGCTGAATGAACAAATCCCCACAGACACGCTCCAAAATCTGTTGGAAAACCTTCCTAGAAGAGTAGAGGTTATTATAACAACAAAGGGAGGACTAAATCTGGAATGGGATGTTTAATAAGAACATATGGGTGTGATTGGTCTCCACATACTTTTGGCCATATAGTGTTATGTTATTGTTTCTATGGTACAATACACAGATACTTGTATGGTGGAAGCTCCACATAAATTGATTAAAAAATATGTGTAATTGGTGACATGATTGAAGTTTAATGTAAGGAGACATTTATTTAGCATTTTTCGAAGGAGTCTCCAGTATCATAGCTTCGTAACACTCATGGGTAAATAGATACGTTTTCAGTCACAGGCCACGTCACAAAACTCTGCCGTTAATTATTTTTCCAACCCTGTTGTGTTTTACTCCTTCCAAAAATATGGGACTATCGTGTTTCAATATACAAATATAGGCAGTATAACACCTGGAGGAAAGGGGTGGGCTGTGTGTAGGTTTGGGGCCGTATCCAGTTTGGATATTCAATTACTCAGGATTTTGTGATGAGGGCAAAAGTGTAGACACATCAGACTAATTCTAATTAAACATTAAACACTGAATAAGCATTGGGTGCCTTTAAGGCTGCTTTACAATAATTACTACTACAGTGCTAAAGAAGACCACTAGAGGGGGATGTATACTCATGCATATTTTCAGCACCACCATCGGTTACCTGGCAAGACTTATTTTGGTATCAGAGTGATACTATATACAACAGAAAACAGTCTACATAACATAACATAAAAAGTTATCACTTGCATTATAAAACTAAGCATTTCTTTTTTTCTCATTCTTGAATTAAGAAATGCAGTGTGTCCTGTTAATAAGAAACTTTTATCCTGAAGACTTTTCCTGGGTCAGTAAAAAGTTACAGCTTTACCTCTGACTGTTACAAAGCACTGACACTGGAGACTCCTTCCATAAATGCTAAATAAACTTCTTCTCACAGAAAACAATACATCATATTAATGATGGCTCACACTTTAAATGTTAGTGTTAATTGTTTCTGTTACAAAGGTAATGTATTAGAATGACAGAAATAATATAAACCTGCGATTTGCAGCTGCTCTACTGCCAGAGCTGCTGTTATAAAAATAAATCACCAGCTTCTGACCAATCTGGCACAGTGGTATAAAACAAAACAAAGACTGTTCCTTCTATATTTACTACTCTCATCTAGCTCATATATCTCTGTGGAATTATGGTGAAGAGCTCACTTGAATCCAGCTGCCTGACCACAGCTCAGTCTTGATTAAAAACCATACCTCAAGCATGATATGAGCCAAAGAGTAGAGTTTGTTCACTTTCGGATGAAAATTGAAATGTTGCAAAGTATTACATTTTTACTTGGTTGCATTGTGGGAATCTTTGGCACAGATTCCAAATTCCCTGAAAGCCTTAAAGAAGCAATTTGTAATTTGTAGCTGCTTCTGCTGCCTGCTAGGCGATTTGTGAGCGCATTGAAAAAGTGGCTACTTTGAACGATCAATCATATGGAATATAATTGGAATAGAAGTCAGAATAGAAATTGTTCATGTAAACAGTTCAATCAGAACACTGATTGAGGCCAATCCATACGAAATGTCTATCTGAATGAATGAAATAGGTAATCCTTTTAATAATCCAAGAATAATATGAAGCCATATGAAGGTTTGTGTCCGATTACTTTCACTAGCAGAATGAGCATGTGTGTTCTGCACGTATGTGTTTGAGTCATGATATCTTCCCTGTGCAATAAAACAGTCCCGTAAGAAAACACAGCTCATGTTACACATTTTCATGTATTTGAAAATAATTGTGAGGTGGAATGGACATCAAACTAACATTATGAGACAAATGCTTTATGAGGATTGACCTCAGTAAGGTTCAGTGTTTAGGATTTGCCAGAAATATTCAACACAGGCATGATAAATAAATAAATAAATCAATAAATCAATAAATCAATAAATAAGAACAGCTTTGGGGGTAGTGGTGGTTAAAAACTTTATTTCTTGTGTTATTCCCAAACAATGGATGGTAATATTAGAAGACAAGTAAAGACATTATACAAGTAGATAATGTACGCTTTTTTATTTTCAGTATGAAATGAGGATTGTCTTCAGACTGCCCAGACTGTTAAGGATTCATATAAACACTTCATTCTGAATCTGCCAGAATCATGAAATCATTAAATTGGCGAAAATCTTTGCATGTAAACACAAACAATGACAAACTTTTGACTTTCCCTCAACCAACCCCACCCTCTGTGTTGAATCTATTGCTGCATTTTACTTAACTCAGAAGTCAGAACTTGGAATTTTTTGTCAGTTTGTGTTCAAACTACAAAGTCAAAAAAACAAAAAAACATGGAGAAGCCATGTTGATTTGACATCACTTGCTTGGGGTTGAGGAGACCGCCCTGTGTTTCCGTGTTGAGGAGGCATTTAGTCTGAAGTCTGAAATTCAGAGTTATGAGTTTTAGCTGCATGCAGCATATTTCTGCCTCATGAAGGAAAACGAGTGGAGCTGTGCAGGTCTGTTCCACCTAAACTTGAGCTAATGCTGCATTCGACTAGAGGTCGTAACTCATAATTCCTGACATCCGACCAGGAAAAACCAAAGAAAACTTTCCTTAACTTGGAACTCGGGATAGTCTCCTCAACTCGTCCAAGTTTGTATGAATTTAGCAAGTGACATTAATTCAACATGGCTGTGCAGAGCACCAGCAGTAAACGAAGAAGCTAGTTTATATAGTTTGTATACAACATACAGACATATTAGCTTGTTAAACCTACAATGCTGACTATACAGTTGGTTGTTTTGAGAAGGTAAATATACATCACTTATCATAGTTAGCTGGCTAGCTTGTTGCTAATAAAAGATGAACATGGAGTCCTCCAAGTTTTTTTTTTAATCCCACTTTTTATGTGGAATGCATGGAGGTTGAAAATGACATCATTCCGTTGGCAAAGAAACTAGCAAAGAATCTAGTCAGAGCCTTTGCAGAACAATATCAAGGTATTCTTTAAATCATATGATTATTATAAGCCTAGGGGATAGGAAAATATAACGTATAAATATAATATTGTCTAACATTAAATTTGTAGTATATATAATTGGTTATTATTTTATTGCTGTCATTCTAAAGTGAAGAATAGACTTTGTGTTATACCATAGTGTACTGCAAAAGAATATTTTCATGCCAAAGTGAAAATGGAGACAGAGAGAAAAAGTGTGTGTGTGTGTGTGTGTGTGTGTGTGAGAGAGAGAGAGAGAGAGAGAGAGAGAGAGAGAGAGAGAGAGTCCGGGTTTATCTCTCAACCATAGCCGACTCATCAGTATGCTTTACTACAGAGCTCACTAATCAGGCAGTACAGTGCAGGGGTGGAGAGAGAAGTCAGGAGAGAGAGGGTGAGATAGTGAGAGAGTGAGAGACAATGGGAGGAGGAGAAGGAGGAGGAGGAGGAGGAGGAGGATGTTTTTCTGTAGTAGGAAGCAGGCAGGCTGAGCGTACTTCACTGCAGTGCCCTACAGAAGCAGCAGCACTGCTTCATCCTGCTCTCTCTGCCAGTCTGCTGCTGCTGCTTACTCGGCTGTAGAGCACACTCACACACGCACACGCGCACACACACACACACACACACTCTGGTCTTCCTGGGATAGACACCGGCTACTCTCACCCTCTCTCTGCATGACTGTCACAAAGGTAAGAGTGGTGCAGAGGGGCGGGGAGCACTTTCGGACTGTGCTGCAGTGGGGTGATGCTGTCAGTGCGCTAATCTGTGTGTGTGTGTGTGTGTGTGTGTGTGTGTGTGTGTGTGTGTGTGGAGGCAGAGAGAGAGAGTGTGAGACTGTTTGGTGCACCATTTGAGTTGTCATAGGTGGAGCTGCTGATAGAGAGGTTGTGTGTCTGTCTATAGGAGCAGGACTGTGTGTGTGTGTGTGACTATCTTACCTGCAGTCTGGGCTAATGTTTGTGCCATCAGTGTGTAGTTGGATTGTCCGTCTGTGACCTTTACACGCACTGATTATGACAGAAGCACTTAATCCAGCACCATCCTGCATACTGACATACGTGTGTGTGTGTGTGTGTGTGTGTGTATGTGTGTGTGTTCAAAATAAAGGGAAGGAATTGACAGGATGCAGGATGCATCATTGTACATGTGGCACATTCTGAGACCAGATGGAGAGTTTCACTAGATCAATTGTGCAATAGTGCGTGTGTGTGTGTGTGTGTGTGTGTGTGTGTGTGTGTGTGGGTGGGTGGGTGTGTATAAATTATGTGATCACTTACTTAATTTATGGAAAATTCTAATGTAGTAGGACTGTGTGACAACAACTAAAATAATCATTACTAAAATCACAGTATTTTAGTCAATTTAAAAAACATACTTTTATTGCAATTCATTACTTTGTCATCTTAAATCAAAACAAAACAGCTGTTTCTTTTGTGCTTTATATTGTAAGCACGTATTCCTTCACAAGTAAAGGTCACATTATTAATTATAGTGTTAATCTTTTAAATATAACATCATAACATACACATCTACACACAACATGCTCATCATAACATACACATCTACACATAACATACACATCGTTACATACTCATCATAACATACACATGATAACATATACATCCGCACATAACATACCCATCATAACACACACATCTGCACACAACATACCCATCATAACATACATATTATAACATATACATCCGCACATAACACACCCATCATAACATACACATCCACACATAACATACCCATCATAACACACACATCTGCACACAACATACACATCATAACATATACATCCGCACATAACAAACCCATCATAACATACACATCATAACATATACATCCACACATAACATACACATCATAACATATACATCTGCACATAACATACACATCATAACATATACATCCGCACATAACATACACATCATAACACACCCATCATAACATATACATCTGCACATAACATACCCATCATAAACATACACATCCGCACATAACAAACCCATCATCACACACCCATCATAACATATACATCTGCAAATAACATACCCATCATAACATACACATCATAACATATACATCTGCACATAACATACCCATCATAACATACACATCTGCACATAACATACCCATCATAACATACACATCATAACATATACATCTGCACATAACATACCCATCATAACATACACATCTGCACATAACATACCCATCATAACATATACATCATAACATATACATCTGCACATAACATACCCATCATAACATACACATCTGCACATAACATATACATCATAACATATACATCTGCACATAACATACCCATCATAAACATACACATCTGAACATAACATATACAACACAGCATACACATTATAACATAACATATACAGCTGCACAAAGTGGAATGAGTGGTACAATAAATGATAAACTTTACCGTTACCATGTTTTATAAACAGGGTGTGCGTGTGCGTGTGTGTCTATAATCCTGCATGTTCTGTACATGAAAAGCATTTTGATTATTGTATAATATATAGCAGTGCAGTAGAGCCTCTGTGTGTGTGTGTGTGTGTGTGTGGATGTACATCTGCAGTGGATGTAGAGGACAGTATAACTGTGGGTGGTGCCACTAAATGATTTGGCACTGAAAAACACTATGACCTTGAAAAGTGTGTGTGTGTGTGTGTGTGTGTGTGTGTGTGTGTGTGTGTGTGTGTTGCTGGTTGCTGACATGGCTGAAACACAGTGGGAGGCAGACTGAGATTGCATAGTTATGAGCAATAACTGGCTTAGCTTAATATCTATCTGCAGACACACACACACACACACACACATACACGCACACACACACAAAGCAATGTTTGTCATCTCCTTACTTTTTTACCATTGTTACTATTACTACTGTTTATTGCTGTTAATAACTGTGCTACTATATCCTGTGATGCTTTTCCAAAACAGTAACTACATCTGGTCATGTTAATAAGGCTCATTAACTTTCATTTGAATTGTATTGAATCGAATTGAAGTGAACTGAAGAGACAGGATATCTCTGACACTGGGGCAGAAACAGTCTGTGGTCCAGATGGTTGTGTGTGGAACAGGCTGCATCTCTCAGTCTCTCACAGTACACAGTTTATAACTCACCAGCTTTCTATAGCAGACAACAAGGCTTGGGCCTGCAGCATCTTTAGCCATTAAATTAAAGGGACACTCTGGCCAAAATAAAAAATTTAACCATCGACACAGCTCTTGTAAACATGCCTACCGCGGGTCTTACAGTGATGGTGCAGCAGGACCTGTAGCAAGATTTGCAGGTTTGAATATGGAGGAAAGCCCCTTTTGATTACATATCTTGGAGATGAATGCATGCCATGGTTATGGTGGATATTTGGATGGAAGGGGTATGGTGAGAGAATGGGTGGAGAGAATATGTTCAAGGAAGCTGCATAGCTAGCTGGCTCCTGCTAATAAACAAGCACTTGCTCTGTAAGTAAATTATTGCTCATGAGACAGAGTTACTGTTACACAATGGCATCCAACCATAGGCTACATGTTCGAACCAGAATATACAGAAGAAGAGCAACAGGAGGCAAGCAGAGAGCAACTGTATGTCTTTCAAAAGTACGCTGAGCCAAATAACTGAAGTTAGCAACAGCACAAGTAGCCAATATAATGTTAGCTAGCAATGTTACATGATTATCTACCTTTGTGATGACTAACTTACGAGCCATCTTACTAGTTACATGGGTGAAGACAACCATTTGCTAGCAGATATTAGCCAGTTCTTCTACCTCAGTTTGGCTTCTTTTGCACTCGGCAAGGAGCTTCTCCACCCTCCGTTTTGTACAAAATACAGATAGAACTGTCATTTTCTTTAGCAGATTTTTTCAGAAGAAGACCCGGTGACTCTGCTTTCAAGTCTCTTTTATAGTCCCCCAGCTTGAAGCGCTTCCTGCATCCCAGTGTAGAGACCTGCAATGACTGGACATAAATGTATATACATATAGATACTCTGAGTGTTTATACTAGAGAGAAATGAACGAAAGTTGCTTGATGCTTACAACTTTGTTGCTTTTGTATGTGTTACATTTCGTTTTACGATCACACCATCAGGAACTTTTGTTACACTGAATGCCATGGTGCTGCCCAAA
>CM040999.1:6677231-6710478 GCA_022985145.1 Pangasius djambal
AGATAGAACTTAAAGCACACTGAATATTGGGCTAGATACACCTTCAATATATCTTAGTAAGCCCTGCCCACAATTCACACCTTAAGGAAGACTGAGACTACTCTTGATTAATCACCTGAGAGAACTAATTAGCATAGACTAACAGACACTTCCAAACAACACAACAGAATCAACAATATACAATTCAACAATTCAATAACACAACAATTCTAGTGGCGAGAATCTAGATCCAACTGAGTCAAGTAGATAGTACATGGTAGATAGAACATGGTTGATGTAGAGCTACATAGGTTTAATGAAGAGCTATGTAGAGCTACATAGGTTTAATGAAGCAACAAAACATGCATGCCAATTTTTACTGATAATGATGTCAATTTTACTGATGTTGATGTTAGCATGCCAATTTTACTGATAGTTAGCTACTTATCTGAGATGAAATTGATGCTGCAAAGACAGCGCAGAATTATTCCTCCAAACTGATTGAACAAACAAGCATCTTCTGTTGGCTTGCAAAGGTGTCTGCTTCGATAGTATGCACAATGCGACATTTTAGGAAACAAATTCATGCAAGTGCAAAGTTCCAGAAAAGTGTATAAATAAATAAATAAATAAATAAACATGAAGCCTGATGTTAAATGATATTTAACATAAAATATTTAATGAAGAAAGGAAGGAAAGAATGACCAATTGTATGATATTCTCATAGAAATGAGACAGAGAGAGAAAGAGAGGGAGAGAGAGGTATAAAGGGTACTTGTTTGCCTTTAGCACAAGGTCAACTTTTTTCCCCTTATGCTCCTATTAATAGACTGGGTCCAAACAGTAGCACACACATTCTTCAGATGCAACTACAACTGGTCATTACATCATTGAAGCCACATGACACTTACATGAATGAGTGAATCAGGATGTCAATTTTGTGCATGTTTATAAGCATGTAGATGTTGAGTTAAGCTTTGTTAAACTGATTCCCACAATTCATACAGAAATAGAGAGGCTCTATGTTAAAGGGATACTCTTCAACCTGACCTCAATCTATCACATTACCATGATTACCGATTACGTGATTGCCATCAACAACAATTGTGATGTACTAAGAACAAAAATGATATATACATACATACATACATACATACACACACACACACACACACACATATATATATATATCAAACCCCAAATCCTTAAGGAAAGCGAAGATAACCAGACTTACCTTTTACTTTGTTATTTGGACATTGGATAAAACTCCATAAAAAAAGCTTTGGTACAACGTT
Organism: Pangasius djambal; assembly: GCA_022985145.1. NCBI lineage: Eukaryota > Metazoa > Chordata > Actinopteri > Siluriformes > Pangasiidae > Pangasius > Pangasius djambal. The sequence goes on from CM040999.1 coordinate 6,678,506, forward strand.
ATCATTAAAGAGTAATGACCAGAGTTCTGAATGTTGTCAATGCAGGGGTTTGGAGGCGGATGCTAGTGCAGGTGTTTTTTTTTAAAGTATACACAAATGAAGCAAACTAAATCAAAGCAAGAATCATAAGCAAGAGCTAGGAAATTGTGGCATGAAACACACAAAAATAGTGAGGCCTCCTTGTTAGCCATGGGCTTAAGGTTGGCTTTGGAGGCCACCTTGTCAGCCTCTAGCTTGAATGTGGCTTGGGAGGCTGCCTGGTAGGCCTCAAGCATGGGCTTAGCTAGAGAGGCCGCCTTGTTGGCCTAGAGCTTGAGAATAGCATTGGAAGCTGCTCTGTCTGCCTCTGGCTTCAGCTTGACTGGAGAGGCTGCCCCACAGCCTCTGGCTTGGGTTTTTGCTGAAGCCTTCATTTCCCCCTGCAGCAGGCTATTTTAGTATGACTGGTTTCAGCCAACTACCTGATCACCCCTACACCCCTCCCCCACTCCCCCCCAAGAGTTTTTTAAGGAAGGCTCATATCTCAGGAGGATGGAGAATTCGGACATCTTTACCAGGCTTGGGTGTCCTTGGGCAACCAGGTTTTCGACCAGGCTTTCATTGATGTGCTCTGCCTGTAAGCAGTGACAGCATAAACTTCACCCACACACTCTCATCAGGCTTAGTGTCCACCAGGCTTTCGGAAATAAATTTCACACTGTAGCATGAATCCTTCTGGGGAGAAATTCACTGCCTTCATAAGGAGCTGGAATACCCCTCTGCATTACTTGGGGATATCCCATACAATCAAAAGCTGGCATCGTGAGAGGCAGGGAGCTCAGCTTACTGGACCCCAGTTCAGCGGCATGATCGAGCTCTCGCATCGTGCATGCTGAGTAGCTATGTCAATCTTAGGTGAAGTCTTTAGCATCTTCACTTCCTGATAAAATTTCTGGAAACCTGCTGCGTCCATTTTTGGCTCAAGCTTTGTGTCAGAGAAGGGGTTTGGATGCAGATGCAAGTGCATGTGGTTTAATAAAGCATTCACAAATGAGTCAAACTAAATCAAAGCAAGAATCATAAGCAAGAGCTAGGAAACTGTGGCATGAAACACTCTACGAGATAACAGGCTAAACACGAGAAAAAGGTTAACAAACACACAGAAGGCAGAACCTCACTAGTGACACCATTTAGGGAAATACAAGACAGGTGAGTGTAATCAGCGAGACATGTGACCAGGTCATGTGACTTGAAGGGCTGCTGGGATCTTCCTTGTCAGCCATTTTGTGGCTGAAACCAGCGCTGACGTGACAAATGTGTGTTATATACTGTAGTCAAATCTTTTAAACATTTATTGGCAGAATTTGTTTTACATTTTCATTATAAGTGAATTTTGAATAAGCAGATTTTCCATTCTTTTCTCAGTACAGGGACACGTCAAAATCTTGTCTGTGGTAATCACACATAGAGACTAAGTTGAAAAACACTGAAATTTTCCTTTAACTGAGATCCTACTCTTATTGAGTTACTCTCTGTTTCAGAAAAACACGAGCTAGTGTGGATTCTAGTTAGCTGTGAGTGGGGTCTGTGTGTGTGTGTGTGTGTGTGTGTGTGTGTGTGTGTGTGTGTGTGTGCAGTGACTCCTGATATTGCCTCCAGCTTTCAGCTGCTCCCATCTAAACATCTTTGATGTTTAGTCAGGCAAGAGGTTAAAACTGTTTCTCCACAGCAAGGGAGATAATATCAGCTTTGTTTTATTGTGCCTGAGGCTGAGTACCTCCCCATGGTACAACACAACACACAAATTAACAACACGCTAAAATCATTCCCATCAGCACTGTACACATTCAGGCTTCAGAGCTTGATCTGACCCAGGCCATACCTACATACAGCGCTAACAACCACTGCCTACAAGTTACCTCAGGTCATACCCACTTGGCTCAGTGTGTGTGTGTGTCAGAAAAACAGACAGAAAAAGATAGGGAGAGCACTTAAGAAAAGTGTCCACCATTTTACTGAGGTTGTTTTTGTTAGCAAGTGCTTTGCCAAAGTCAAAATCACCAGCATTTAAAAAAAAATAAAAAATACAATTATTGAAATGTCACTCAAAGGGCTTAACTTTTTTCCTTACCATGGCTGTATCAGGATTGCTCATTAGTTATGTAAATCTAAACTCAGATCTGTACTCAAACTGTAACTCTTGAAAAACTGAATTAAATTGAATACTTTATTGCGTAAGCTCAACTTCTAAAGGTTAAACCCCAATCATTGATTAAAATCATATGAAAAGTACTTTGAGACTTTGGCCTCAAAATGAAAAGTGCTATATAAATAAAGCTCATTATTATTATTATTGTTATTATTATAATTATTAGTAGTAGTATTAGTAGTAGTAGTGGTAGCGGCAGCAGCAGCAGTAGTAGTAGTAATTGCAATAGTAACAGCAGTAATAGTAATAGGAGGAGTATTAATAGCAGCAGCAGTAGTAGTGATAGTAGTCGTAACAATAGTAATAGCAGCAGTAATAGAAGAAGTAGTAGTAGGAGCAGTATTAATAGGAGCATTATTAATAGCAGTAGTAGTAATAGCAGCATTGGTAGTAGTAGCAGTAATGGTAGTAGTGGTAGTAGTGGTAGTAGTAGTAGTAGCGGCAGCAGCAGTAGTAGTAGTAATAGTCGCAGCAGTAGCAGTAGTAGTGGTAGTAGTAGCAGTAATGGTAGTAGTAGTAGTAGCGGCAGTAGTAGTAGTAGCAGTTGTAGTAGTGGTAGTGGTGGTGTACCAGTGATTTCCTTTTCCTCTTTAACCCTTCAGAATGGAGACTAAAATGAGATAAGGACAACATGGAGTCACTGCAGCTTCATTCATACTAGAGGGAAGGCATTCTGATTCTGTGAGCTCACAGCTTTGCATATGTGTGTGTGTGTGTGTGTGAATGGGAGCATTTTCCAAGTCGTATTCTACTCTACATGGATATTTCAGAGGGACCAAGCATAAAAAAGGAAAGGAGAGTGTGTCATTTATAAATATCCTCCTAATAGAGGTCAGAGAATGAGAATGAGAGGCTTTTACCTAATCTCCTGCAGAGGCTCTACAGTCATTCATTAAAGATAGTGAGATAAATTAAGTGGTGAAGTTAAGACATTGAGGACAGTTATAAAGAGATGAGGGGCTGAAGGAGGAGAGGACGTGTTTCATGTTGGCAAGGCTTGTGCTGGTGAATGAATACAGTGAGACTCTTGATAACCAGCAGCTGTGAAACAATCTGTGTGTGTGTGTGTGTGTGTGTGTGTGTGTGTGTGTGTGTGTGTGTGTTTTGCTTGTGTTTACTTGTCTTTGACACCCCATTCCTAGCAAAGCTCTAGTAAACACAAGGGTCAGCATATATCACACTAACAGCAATATTTGTATATACTCAACAAAAATTACATTTCTGCAATTGTAAGTGAATAGAACCATAATGCATATTTAATCTCCATGTATTGTAAAAAAAAAAAAAAAAAAAAAAAAAAATCTTATTTGTTGGTAAATTAAAATAAAAAGTAAAAAGGAGCTGGATAGACTGCTTTACACATCCAATAAAACTACCAATATAGGTAATGTGTGTGACAAATGTGTGTTAAGTCACTCAAGTCAACTTATGGAAGACTGACATACACACAGCAGTGTCTCATAACCATATATTTTAGTGGGGTAGGTCAACATTAATAACAGCACAGCCTCGAACAAAATTAAGTTGGGAGGCTATCACACTTGTCTTATGCTATTGTCGCAGGCTATTATGTAGTGAATTTTTAGAGTAACCCTATAACAGGCAGTTGAAAGGTGGAGAGTCGGCAACATACAGTCACTCAGCAACTTATTTTGACCAGTTTTAGACGTACCTTTGTTCAACTCTGTTAGATATAGCAGGTGTGTTTCCTGAGGTAATATTATTAACCAGGGTTGCAGGTTTCAGCAAAAAGTCCAGCCAAACTACATCTGAATCCACAGAAAAAACTAGCCCAACAGAAAAATCAGGCATTGGAAATTTGTTTTTTTTTCACAGTCTTTCTGTAGGGGAAAGTGTACACACATTTCTACTAGGTGAAATAATAACACTGTGGAAGCTGAGAAGGGTGAGCAAATCAACGCAACACTAGAATTAACTAAAGGCCTTGACTTCAGCACACAATTTTTTTTTTTTTTTAATTAGATGGTATGACACTTTTTAGGTTTCATTTTTGAATTATAGTTTAGTTTTAATGCATTTTTAAAATATATTTGTTAGTTGTTATATATTTTAGTTTCAGTTTTGGTTTTAGCAAGTTTAGTAGGGAACTGTTCTTGTGTCTGAGCTTTAGAAATACAAACATTGCACACTGTGTAACATCCTATTGGGTTAAAGGTGTTGAAGCTATCATTAATGGTTGGATATAAATGAAGCACTTTATCTGGCTGAGACAGATAGAAAAGTAGATTAACACTATATTTAAGTAGGCTGTTGTGTTTTTTTATTATTAATGTAATTTTGTTTCTGTTTTAACTAACTTTATAATAACTTTCACAGACAGACACACAGACACAATTCCTTATACAGAATTCTGTACGGTCACGGCCAAAAAAATCACATTCTACCCTCTTTAGTCATGGATACAGCACACTCACACATAGAGTAAATCTCATTTCCACTTTTCTGAATCTGCCATTTGCTGACTAGCACTGGAAAAATCATCAAACTTTAACTGTGCTCTATAGAGATTATCTTCTTCCTTAAGGCAACTGTGAACTTGACTCACTTTTCTCTGTGTGGATTTTGATATGAGCCTGTTGGGACTTTACCAGTTCTGGAGTCGTGATGGATTTCTCTCGCTGTAGATCATCGCAGTCCTTGATATGGCTCAATGGAAAAATAGAGTTGTCATATTCTGTGAGGCGGCCAGAACAGGAAAGAGGGAGGAACATCCAGAGACAGTTAATGAGAGAGAGGAGATGAAATGCACAGGAGAGATCTGAGATTTAAGCATGAAAAAGAAGCAGGGAGATGGAGAACACAGTCGCTGATAAGCAGGAGAAATGGTTTTATATGTCTTCTTGGCCTGTTAAAGTCATTAAGGTCTGTATTTATAGATAACAATGGATCTGTTGGATGCTGGATGCACATGTAGGTCATTACTACAGTACAGAGCAGGAATTCAGCATTTGGAAAAGAATTATGGTGTGTGACACTAACAGGAAAGATGAGCCTATTTTACAGGATTATGGCTCTAGAGCGTTTGTGTGTGTGGTTCATAGTGGCATACATCACCAGAAGAGGAAGCATTTCCACCTACACTGCACTTCACAGCTACTGAGACGGAGAGGAAGAGAAAATGTGGGAGAGTGATAGCTGAGTCACTCATTATGTAGAGAGCTTTTACTCTCTACAGACAACGTCTTACACCTAGTGTCTGGCATAAAGTAATGTGACAGATAAAGCATAAAGCAATGTGACATTGGCACTTCTCATTTATACATAAACGAAATTGGCACCCAGATATACAGTCAGGGTTCAATAGAATACTCAGCAATGTACTAATACATAAAGTTGTTCAGAACATATTTAGTATACATCCTAAAAAGACACATGGGAAACACTGGTCAAACACTGGTCCTTCCATGATAAATATCATAATTATTACTCTATTTGGGATTATTCAGGAAAGTTAGCCTACTACAAGACTGTTGCCCCACCAAATACTTTATACATTTTTAATTTTTCAATTTTCAATTTTTCATTTGATCAGACAAGTGTGAAATCCAATCTACTGAATGCAGGCATTCACTGATAAGGCATTATCGAACGCTCATGGCAGTGACCTGATGTTAACCTGAACCAACCAAGCGCATAAAGCATCAAGGCAAGTTTACTCACTTCCATCAATATTCTATTCTATATATTCTAAAAAAAAAAATGAAACTCTTAATAACTCGTAATTATTTCCCTGCATTAGAATACACAACTTTTTTGCCTAGTTATTAACCTTGACTCAGCATTTAATTCCTTAACTAGAATGTCAGCAAGTTTTTTGATCTAGCTGGTTACGGTCAAACCTAATCACATTATTTACTTCAAGATGTTTCATTCAGTTGGCAGTTGAGTCCTTCAATGCAGAATGTTTTCCCAGTGCCAGTTTGATAATTAGAAAAACGCAGACATGCATGCACACTCAGTGCATTTCACCTGTGATTTAAACAAAAAAATATTTAAACCTGATGGGTTTACTTCCTCACAAAAAGCTTAACTAAGTAAACAAACCTAGCCAAATCTAGTTAACTACATTTGTTATTCAGTGGCAATGGGCTGGAGGTGAAAACAAAGACAAACCCCCTACACCCAAACATATCTGACTACACAGCACACTGACATTCACTGGAATACAGCTTAACAGAACTTATTGTTACAACATAATTTAATTTGCTTGAATATCATTTTTTTTATGTTGAAGAAAATGGTAATTAGGCTAAAATATCCATTGTCAGTTCCACTAGCTGCTGGATTTCACAAAATGTTCCCATTATCTCTGAGTATCACTCACTGTTTCCTTATCTTAACCAGAATAAAACAGAGAGTACAGTGCCAATGTGGTTGTCATTACCATGAGCATTATCATTATCACTCTCATTATGATCAATTAAGCACATAAACAGACAAACTGGTCACATGACAAGGATGAAATACATTACAGAGGCACTTCTGCAGCACAGATCATGATTGTAATTCAATTCTTGACTTTGAATGCGCTAAGGACAATCACAGCTGATGAACCAGCAATGAGGCCATGTGGAAGTACTGCAGTATAGCCAGACTCATTTTGTTATGCCAGTTACGTATGAGAGAACCGTCCTCACTGCCATCACTGTAAAGCTTTTGTTTCAATTTGGCATGGTTCAGCCCCTCTATTCGCGTTGAGATCCATCTATTGAGTTATTTGAGTGTTTTCCGTTGAATTTGGTCATCAGGATTCCCTTCATAGTTCCTATGGAAACCCAGTGGGGATGTTGGTTAGTCTCAAAAAACTCAGACACAAAGAGCTCTGTATTTAACTAAAGATCTTTCCAAATCAAAGTTCATTAGAATGCACTGCACTGATGGCTACGTGAGAAGACTGGCTTTGTTCATGCATGTTATATAGGTGGTGTATATACTGTATTCTCAAATCAATTACAAATGCCTGATGACTATCCAATTACAGGACAAATTATTATAGAAATAAATGCATATTTCATTTTCTTGAATCTAGAATATTTTTCTCTTCTCATAATAAATAATAAATGCAATATCTGACCGTGAAGCAGACAAATGCTGATCTTTTTTGTCACAGTGGAACCTGGATTTTTTTTTTTTAATTACAGGATCAGGAGTTCAAAGAAAGGGGGTTCATCAATTTAATAAATTGGCAGTTCAATATCTTGTGAAAATGAAGCTTTTTAAAATATCAGGGAGTAAAAGTGTGGTCTGTCAGCTTGTCCTTGGAGGTATGTAGTGTGTTTCTGGCCTCATGCTTATATACATGATCATTAGAGGATGGGTTCCCTTCTGGTTCCTCTCAAGTGTTCTTCCTCACATCATCTCAGTGAGTTTTGCTGCCACTGGCTTACTTAGTTGGGACCCAATTCTACATCCAGATTTCTCTAAAACTGCTTTGTGAAGTATCATTTCAGTATTTAAAACTATAGAGCAACTATGAAGCCAATAAAATAATGTAACTATGTGTGCATTTATTTTTGCAATCAGATATTCTGAACATGCAGAATGCAGAATTCAGTGCTGCCACCCCATAGCGTATTCTTACCTTGCGTTGTCACCCCTGCCACTGTTCTCTAGGTGGATTTTGCAGTGTTTCATTGCTTTAAGGGCAGGCATGCAGTATCATTATTTGTAATAAATCCAGAGGAATCACTCATGCTCATTAGTATTCCTATAAATTAGGCCTGAAATCATGTTGGCATCATATGCAGTGTGTGTGTGTGTGTGTGTGGGTGGGTGTGCAAGAGTGAACGAGTAAGAGAGAGCAGTAGGAGTTCACATTCCTTCCCGACATTCTCTGGCTCTCAGTACTGTTTTTGAAGTGTCCTGCATCTTGTCTCTGCGCCAAGCCATTTCTTTTCTCAGAGAATGCATTGGTGAGAAAGAGAGGGGGAAAAGCAAGAAGTGTGTGTTTGTGAGTGTGTGAAAAAAGTGCAAAAAGGAAAACAATGTTAGAAAGTCCACAGAGCTTTCAATGTGGGGAAAAACGCATTCCCACATTCTTCACATTCAGTAGAGTAGGGGTTGCATTGCATAGACTAGTCAACTAGTTGTCTAATACACTCACTAGTCACTGCTGTGTGTGTGTGTGTGATATATATACATACATATATACATAGTCTTTTTTATATTTTCTTTTGCTTTTAACTTAAAACTTAGAATAATATCCTTGTATTGTGGCATAGTAATTTCTGTGTGAAAGAGTGCATTCAGTGCCACTATCACTATCCAAGCCCACTCATGGTAGCTGACAGATGACGATCCAAAATCCTTTTTTGGCAGTTCCTGAGTCCCTCCCAGCCACTGCAGCAGACACAGCATCCTCTATCCAAGGAAGGCCACTCACTGTGCTATAATAAGGGCTCTGCTGATGGACATGAGCGTCAATGCTGCACATTCTCAGTTCCAGAGTCTGCAGTTTGTCCACACGAGTGCATTTTAAGAATTGGTACATCCTTAAATAACGTGATATGATATTGCACTTTTATTGCACAGATTTATTTATTTTCATCTGCAAAATAAATAGTGCATCCTAAAAAGCATGGAAACTGGAAATGTAATTTGTAGCCTGTGTGTGGCTTTTAATTAAAGTGCAGCTTGACACATTCTTCTCTGTTGTTTATCAATACTAATAAAATAGCCTGAAAATAGTGATTTTGTATCAGCCTTTGCTTTAACTATGAAAAATACGACTAGTCGGCTACTTTATTTTGAAATGCTGGTCGAGATAAAATGAAACTTTAGATAAAATGCAATAAGCAGAAATCAATGTGTATATCAGCCAGGTGACGTGCCTAAGGAGTTCAGGAAGCACAGTGGTTTTTTAGGATAGAGTTTGAACACAGGACTTGCTGGTGTAGGTAAAACCGAATGTTACTGAGCCTCTAGCAGCTTTTTCAGTACAGGGACTACACTTAGAAAACAGCAGCAAAAAAAAATTCAAACCTTAAAATATTTTGTGTATATCCACTGGTAATTTTTATATCCTCCTTCTCTCGTTTATTGTCTCTTTGCCTTCCAGCTTGTTTGGTGAGTTAATATTATTCTGTCTGACAGCGCATGCATCTGTACTGAATACAGAAGGTGAGAACAAAGGAATAATTCTGTACACAATGGAAATATTGAGCCCACAGGCAGACTTGATCATTCATATGATAAATCAGGTTTGTTCTGTGCTTACAGGGAAAAACAGCTATAAGCTGTCAGTTTATAGGCTTGTAGAGTTAAAAAATTATATTTAAGTATATTTCTCCCTATAGCATTATAGATAATCCCGACTGAGTAATATCAGTTGTTAAATTAATAACCAGTAACCTTTGGATATCCAAAGCCATGGACTCAAAATCAATATAAAAAAAAAAGATAAAACCCAAGATTTGGTGGTGTGGTGGCTTAACTATTACAGCAAGGAATGACACATTTGAAAGACACAATCTTTGAATAGCTTTAGTACTCTCAATAATATAGATCTAAGAAAGATAAACAACCAAGGTATGCTAATGCAGAGGCCAGAGGCAAGACATGGAATTGCTTGGACCTTGAGTATTGATTACTTTATAGTAAAAAGAAAAGTCAAATGTCTAAATGACATCTCAGCATGACAATGAAAGCTACGAGGTTAGCTAATGTGCTATTTAGAGACTACAGGATGTAATGAGATGATGAGGGATGTGACCTGCACCATCTATCTCTTAGAACACAATACAGTATTTGCATTATTTAACCTGAATCGATAATTAGCATGTCGTTTTGGAGCCTCATGTAGTTGTTTCGTTCTGTTTTTTTTTTTTTTTTTGTTCTGGCCTGGGACACACATTCTTACTAGAATCGCCTGTGGTTATGGCATCGCCATTCCATCAGGGAACTGCAGGATTACTAGACATTGACAGAAAGTAGGACTGGGTCACATGACACTAGGGCACACATGCAAAAGACAAAATCAGTTCCAGCCATTTATACCCAGGTGAAATATCGTGAGCCAAATCGAGTGCCACACATTGAGTGCCACTTATAAATATGGAAAATGTATCACTTTTTAAAACTTCAGGATATGATTGAAATGTTATTTTTCAATTTTCTGTTTCACCTAGGGTAGTCAGCTACACAGTGCACTAACCTACAAGGCTGCTCTGGGAATAGTTATGATTAAAAATGAAGCACAGTAGCCTCATGATACGCATCTGTGTCCTTGTCTTTTTAAAGTCAGGAAGTCCTTACAGTTTATAATGTGGTAAAAGTGCAGAGCTGCACTATAGCAACACGGTGTAAACAGGGCATCAGCAAACCCATCTCACTGGGGTAGGCCCTGCGGTTTCACAGTTCCAGCGGCGTCAGCAAATCCTCGACAGTGAAGAGAAATCAATTATCTCCTCTCCTCCTCTTCCAGCACCAAGTAAACACAACCATATGGGGTTCAAAGAAATACAGCAGCTGATGGTGTTAATTGAGACTGGTTAAAAGGCAATGGGTGCATCCGTCCTACCCTTAAACCCTCTACTCTTGACTCTATGTCTGAACGAGTGCATAGTGCATAGTGCTTAGTGCCCTGTGATCGACCGGCATCCCATTCAGGGTCAATTCCCACCTCACACCCAGTATTTCTGGGATACAGTGCATAGGATTATCTCATAAAAATTCATTATAAAAATTACTCGCACTAATTCAGTGCACCTGAAAAAAGTACAGCCAAAGACCCCTGTCCCACTATTTTTTTTACTCATTACAGGAAACGGTATCAGATTTGTTGGTGGTTATCACCCGTACACTACACAGATGTGGTCATTAAAGATTAGATTTAAGTACTGGAGTATTCCTTTAGTAGATTTGATCGTTGTTGTCAAATCCACTCAATAAAGTAGGATGCAAATTTCCTTGTGATCCATTATTAGGCGTCCCAAGGATCTAAACCTTGTGTTGTACTATTGAACATTAGCTTGTGCTTTACTGTAGGTGCACTGAGGTGCAGTATGCTGTGCTGGCAGTAATACTGAAACACTGATAGCCTTGAAAAATAGCCAAGAAGGAAGACAACAGGCTAATATGACACTGAAGGTGTTATCACCATATCTGGCTCCAGATTTCACAGTTGCCTTCATAGCTCACTGTTTATGGCTGACTTTTAGTTGTGAATTGTTTTTATAATTCCTGCAACAAGATAAAATCATGAAAGCATTTTTTTTTACCACAAGATCATCTGCATGATCACCAGTTCAAGATGCTAACCAACTTTGAGACCTACTTTTTGATGTACCTGTTTAATTCTAAGGATACACCACTGCAACCTTGTGTAATAGAAAAGGTGTGTTTGGAGAACAGATGTGGTCTTTGGCTTGATATCCCAGGACAGATGGTGTGTATCAGGGATAGTCGAAGCCCTGAAGCTTCTTTCCTCAGTCCGGCATGAAGAACCAGCCTGTTCTCATATACAGAGAGCCAGAAACAGCAGGCAGAGAACTCACAAAAGTCGGGCTGAAATCCGTTTTGGAAAGGAATTTCTCCAAAACAGAACAAAAGAGAGACTGGTCGAGTTACGCTGGCTTTTAAATTTCATTTTTCAACATTTATCAACATATAAAATGGCCATTTTATAAAGCACTTATTATCATATTATTGTATGTGAGTAATTGCAAAAGATTAGCAGTCGTTGAATAAAAATGTCCATTTGTCTATCTTTAAGCAACTTCCCTCAGCAATGCCCGAGGTTAAAAAAAAAAAAAAAGATATTGGTTTAGAGGTAGTTTTGCATGATGCATCTACATTTTCTGGTGCTTTCAGGCAGATGAAGCGAGTACAAAGAGAATTAGCGAATGAATTGAGTCTATTTTCATACTAGTAGAAAATTGAACTTGAACATTTTCAGCAGGACAGGAAATCAGAGATAGCATGTCTAAGAATAATTCTGGTCTTATAACAGCCCATTTCTGCAGAGTGCTCTGTGTGTGTGTGCGTGTTTGTGTGTGTGTGTGTGTGGGTGGGTGGCTGTTTTCAGGCAAATTGCCACGTCTGAGCTTTCCTCTTGAGCTGTCGCCCAGATGGTCCTCATTCCGAGTGGTGCTCGTCTTTTGTTGCTTGTGGTGCACCATTGGCAGCTCAAACTGTGCTAAGCTGTCAAGACTTTAATAACTAATAAAAACAGCAATGGACTGCTGATCTATACCTGATCAGATCACACATAGAAATGTGTTCATGCATATGCACAATTAAATAATATATTTTTCGAGAGATTAGCATACAATTATTTCATTAATACATATGAAATGATAATTACGTACATATTGGACACTTTCAGAATAATGACAGGTTAGTGACTATGACATGAATTAAACTGTCTAGTCAAATTGTTAATATGGACGTATTAACTTTAAACTCTATATGACTCGATCGATTGATTGACAGGTGAGTCTCAGCATGATGCTGTTTGTCTGTCACTACGATGGCTATGATGTTCTTCCAAACACCCCACCCCTGTATCTATTACTGACAACTACCTCCACTTCCTGTCTTACTTCATATCTTTGTTCCTTCATCTCCCTCCCTCATCCACAACACACTCACACAGACATTAATCCCAATTAGTCCATCTGTTGCCTAGCTCATTACACACACCCTTCTCACTAATGCTCACTAATATTATAGACATACATATACAAAACACATACACATGAAGATGAAATAAAAATGATTTCTTATTTAAAGTGCCCTTTATCTATAAAATCATATGTTCTTCAATTATGCAAACCTAGATTATACATTAGATTAGATTAGATTAGATTAGATTAAAACAAATGATCAAGAGTGCACTGGAGTATCTGGCACTTTTGGCTAATGTGAACATCAAGCATAGCTCTGCTACTATAATATGATGGAAAAAGGAAATTGTTTCTTATACAATACTTGTGAAATTCATTTAAACATTCGATGCAGTAAATCGCAATGACAGACAATGGCTGCATGTGCTATTTGTACTAACCCATGATTTTCACAGTCTCGCAGGTCTGTTTTCAATCCTGATTCATAGTATTTTAGCTATAACATTATCTAAAGTAATTTCAGAGGATTTTGTTGCATAGAAAGATGTCTATCTTGCTAGTCTACTTTATATAGCATAGCTTATAGTAGTCACCACCGTGTTTGCTAGCTAAAACAATCATGTCTTTATACTATTTCGTGTGAATTTGTGTAATCATTATAATGAACACTTGTTGGCCAACAGGCTGTGGCTAAATACACTTGCAACAGTGTAAACTTGCTAACCAGATTCTTGATTCTTCATATGCGTTCATGTTGCTAGTTTAAAAGCTTTATAGTAGCACGTATCTTTGCCAGAAAGAAATCAGTAGAATTGTCATGTCTCCTTGAAGCCAAAACTGACAAAAAAAAAAGAATGCTAAATACTCGGCCAAGCCAGTGTAGCTTGTGAAATTAAGATTTAAGACAGAAGCAGATATTGAAAATGTCTTTTAATTTTGGTGTCTCATTCCCATGATGCCAATATTAAGCATAGAGAATCTGAACCCATGAATCTGTTCCCATGAATGAAATAGAATTAAATCCTAAATCTCAATTTAATGCTTAATTATGTGTCACATGCTTTCCCCATTTGTTCCATTATTTTCCAATTGTAAGGATAATAAGAGTTAATTAAGCAGGCTTATTAACGGGAATGTGAAAAAACCCCACCAGAGCATGCAGATTTATAGGTGTAGATGACTGACAGGCTGAAATGAAGCTAACGAGCAGGAGGGAGGAAGTTTCAATAGGGAGGATCTCCTCCTACAAGAGTGTGTCCTTGACCATCTGCCACACACCACCATCTACAAAATTCTGCATTTTTTTTTCTTCATTACTTATCTCCCAGGCTTTTGATAACTCAAGGACACTTTTCCTCCTTTGTCTGCTTGTAGACTCACAAATAACTGAATGCATTGCAGGTTCACACGAGATGAGTTCAGGATTGTTCTTTCTTTCTCTCTCTCTTTCTCTCTCTCTCTCTCAACAAGATTAATTTCAGCTTGCTATGCTTGTTACTTAAAATACAATAATTAATAATTATTCCAATAATCTAATAATTTCCTGTAGTTTCAGTACATATCTTGTGCCCCATTCATTCTCACCGGCTAGGTAATGCTGGCCTATCACTTAACTATCAGTCAATCTAGGAGGGAAAAGCTTAACACATGGTTCTTCCTTGCCACTGAATTTTCAACATTGTAGTGCAGCTGACCTGAACGAGAAAGCGCTAACTGCTTTACTGTGTTTACAGGGATTATATAGTGTCACTCTGAACAATAGGGAGGAGGATAATGCCATCCTTCTCACCTAGATAGCACAGCTATTATTCAGTCCTGGACTCCAGGCCTGTCTGTGTCATCATTAGGATTCAAATTTATTTAATTAATTTCCCAATGATGGGCTGTTCACTTGTCAGGAACCCCAGTTTCGTTTTTTTTTCTTTTTAATACTTTTCTTGTGATAAATGTAATGCAAAATTGAAGGTTGAGTAACCACTGATCACAAATCATACAATCAAATACAAATCATGTTTTAGCTGCATCTAAAAAGAATAATAATTCATTCATTCATTCATTCATTCATTCATTCATATATCTTTAGTAACGGCTTTATCTGTGAGTCTGTAGTGGATCTGTAGTCTATCTTGTGAACGCCGGTTATGAGGCGACACTGAATGGGACACCAGTCCACTGTATGGCATAATAATAAATGTGGAATAATAAATTGTTTCATTTATTTTTAATGCCCCAGAAACTACTAAAATGGATAAGGAATATCTCTACACATTTCCCCTCAGTGAAAATTTCAGGATTTGTGAATATACCTGAATATGTGATTTGGAACCATTGTCTTGTCCTCCTGCTATCTAAAATAGCTACCTAGCCAATTAGCACAAGTTAAACACAAGTGGGTTTTAAGTATGTATCTTGATTTGCATCATGATATAAATGTGCCAGAATACAAAAACTCTTTTGTTCATCCTTGACATTAGCTAAATTAAGTAACTAGGTACCTTTAGCATGCAGGTTCTGTGGTTAAAGTTTCCTGGGTACTACATCATCCTCTAATCTCAGATGTGACTGATCTTAGGTTCTTAATAGGAGTACTGAGAAAGTCTCTTTTGCACAATGTACAGAATATTTAGCACTGTGTTAACAACGTTAACCCAAATATTCTACGTAAACTCAATAATCCTTTCAACAGGAGCATGAGGTAGGTGAATTAATAATTTCCCTCTCATCTGCTTCAGCACTATTTGAAACAGTCATTTCTAAACAATTTTATGTCATATGCCATTTTGCTATAGCTCATCTCATGCACAGGAAAACTGATCATCTTTAGCCATGATTTAGATATTGATGTCATACTCTCTTGTTTAAGAGACTTGATATAATTGCTAATGTCCTTTTTTATTCATTATACTTTATGCTAGCAGGCAAAGCTGCTATGATCTTGCAGATATGTTAAACTCTTGCCAATGCATCATAGAAAGCTATAACAGCTGGTTAAATTATATCCTGCAGTAATACGTAGTAGAATTAATTAGCCTGTCCTGATTTAATGGAGGCCTTCAGTCTCACTTCCGAAGAATACTGAACGTTAGTGGTAATTATCATAGACCAGAATGCTAACATTACTATTATCAGCCAAGTAGCACTACATAGAAAACTGATTTTGTTAAAAAAAAAAAAAAACTCTGATTCATTTTTCAGTTGCAGTAATTTACTTTGAAGCGTTTATATTTTTTGCCCATCCCTGCATATCCATGGCTCTGTGGTGTTCTTACATATTTACTATCACACATTAAACCATTTTATGCCCAGGAATAAACTGTATCGTTACCCAATGTACTCCACTCATCCTGGAAGCATGTCTCAGTTTATTGAGATCAATCTATGAGTCCCAACGGTCTTCAACATCAAAATAGGAGTTGGAGAGTAAGAGAGGAATTTACACGCCTCTTGAACTTGCATTTCACTGAGACTTGTTAATCCATAACATTGTGTGTGTGTGTGTGTTCGTGCTCCTTTGGGCACTGGCACTACAACACAAATCTATCATTGAGGGGATTATTTTAGTAGCATGAGTACATGAGAATGTGTTGCCACTTCAGAATTGTACGTATTTATATTTTAGATAAATTTTTACATAAATCAGCAGGATTTATTTATACATTTACTAATAGGAGAACATTGTGGTCTTCTTTCTTTTTCTTTGGGACTTTCTTGGGTCCAGGGTTGCCAAGTCTCAGGGTCACCAAAATCACACAAAAAGGACTGAATCTAGCACAAAACATTCAGGCATTTCGAAAAGGCAGACAAATTTTTATTCTTTTTCTCAGTCTTTGAATGGGAATCAAGTTGACTAAGGTGAACACAAAGTTTTTTATTTGTAATATCTGCAATACACCTTTTTATCATCACCTGTTCATTATTCACTCCATAATCACCCTTTCCCTCTCCCTGTCTTACAACAGAATTGGCTCTGTACATTAAAGACACACTGTCTGCACTTACACTTTCCCTTTGTTTGGCATAGGCTAGGTTTGTAGAAACTCATTAGATTTAATATTGAATATCTGCATTAAAACAAGATTATTAGGGCCATGGACTATTTCTGATTGGATAGTACATTCTGTGCCTTTATGTGTGTTAGTTTACATCTGTTCTGGTTGTGGATGAGTTTGCAGCATGGCCTCCTGGTACAACGTTTATGGTGTCATTTCCAGTGGCATTAGAAATGCTCAGATTGTGTATGGTATGGCAGTGTCAGCCATCAGTGGCAAAAACAATCCCCAAAGTGCAAAGTGTCAGTGGGCAGTGTGTTATTTGGCTCTCTTCCAGCTGTAACTGAGCTTGTGAGAGTAGCTCAGGGCCACAGCTGGATCAAAAGCTGCCAAAAAAACAGCCAGCATTCTGGATCTATGTTAGTTATCACACGCTGAGAGGGAACGCCATCTCCGGAGCCTCTCCTTCCATGAGGGGCAAAGAGGCTCCACAGCTGGGACTCTGAGGTCTTCACAAAAGCCCTGAACAGTGGCATTGCAAGGGGCCGATTGCAGCCTAATGTAGGCTTTTCAGTCACTTTTTGTTTTCTGTTCCAAACACCCAGGACACATGCTTCCTCTCTTGAATTCAAGTGGCACTGTATGAAAGAGATTTAATTGGGGTGCTTTAAGAGATCCAGTCATTTTTATGACATGTTTATGAATGATGAAAGGCTCTGGCAGCCAGCCTGGGCAAGAGTAAATTAGCCCTGTGTTTCAAGGGTCCATTTTGTTGATTGCCAACAGAAAGAGATTTTTGGGGTGCCCATATTGCAACCAAGTGCAGTAGGTATTTTCACAGCTTCAAGAAAGATCTGTTTGCTTATGCTTCAATGATCAGACAGGACTTTGGGGTGACGTTTAGTTTTGAAAGTGGTTGGAGTTTTGCATGGCAGGTTTGTATAATGATGGAACCTGAGATATTAATAACACACATGGAGATTTGGTATTCTCAGAGTATTTCTTGTGAAAATGAAACCTTTGGCTGCTTTGTTTAGAGTCATTACACTGTCCAGCTGGGAGAGAGAGAGAAAGAGAGGGAGAGAGAGAGAGAGAGAGAGAGAGAGAAGACAGAAAACAGCATAGGAGCACTGACTGCAGGCGAAATGTGGAAAAATCAATAAACCAAGTGAATTCTCTGGAATGCTTTGGCCCTCAGCTAGCACACATGTGGAGACAAATATTTTTCTCATCCTTGAAGATGGTGCATGTGCTTCGCACAATAATGTACCCACCTGTGTGTACACACCTGCTTAATCATACTGTATATATGTATGTATGTGCACTGATCAGCATAACCTAATCCAATGCACACTGCATACAGAATGGAAGCATATATTATTCCAACTCTATGCTGTGAATACTTAATCAATACTGCAGAGATGCTTGTCTGGAGGCCTCAATGATCCTGGTGGAGCAGAAAGGGTCAGTAAGTTCACTCTTATGCGGAGAACTGAGGCATCACAAGTCTGCAGGAAGAAATGGTCACTGACAAGGATCAAATCAAATCAAAGCAAAAAATCTAGGACTAGCAAATCAAATATATACTTGAGATACTTGAGCTACTTCAGACCACATTCTTACATCATTATAGTCATTTCTGTAAATGATCACATGATAAATGCAAATTCAGGTAAGCATCTGATTAAGGAAAACTGTATAAAGATAACATACATTTGAATCTTAGTTGTGTCTTGTATTGGAAAAGCACTTTTAAGCTGTTTCCTCAAAAATAAAGCTGAAAAACATAAGACACTTTGCATTATACAGTGATTCAGGGGCTGTATGCTGGTTATGTGACAGAACATCACTACGCTGCATTGAGGCATTGACCGTTTTGGGGGTTTGGGGTATGGCAGACAGGGAGAGCTACAGTAGAAGAAGACAGACAGATAGGACTGAATGTTTCAGATATCTCTATTAATGTCTTGCTGTAAGAACAGCATTGTTACAACCGACAAATAGTAAGAAAATCCATTATATTTATACTCCCCGTGATACACTCAGAAATATGTACGAAATTAGAAAAACCCCTAGAGAATAGAATATTACATGAATAAGGGAGGAGATTAATGTTTTATGGAACCAATACTGGCCTTCTGGCAATGAGCAAAAATGTAAATTAATAAAACAGGATTTTAGTTTGTTTTGGTCAAGGGCCAAGTTGCACTTTAACCTCTTGAACTTGTCTTATTATTCAATTATTCATCTTAAAGCACAACTAACAGAAAAAAACTGCATAATACTGAAACTGAAACATATGCATGTAGGAGGGTGAGGAAGTCTGGAGTTGACAGTTTCTGAGAGTTTAAGAGGTTATGTCAAATTTTCCCTTAAGTATTCTGTAAAATAGGTTTAGTCTATAAAAAAAGCATGTGGGTTTGCTAAGTGAAATTGTCATACCTTTGTTATACACTTAAGTATTGAATTTCCCTTTTCCTAAAAGAAATTGTGTTGCATAAAGTGATTTAACTGCCTTAATTTCCCATAGAATGAAGCAGGAAAACCAGGAAAAAGATTAGTGGGCAGGTTGAAAAGCTGAAAATATTGCCAACTTGTATTTCTTTATTACTTCTTGTACTGTCCCTTTGACAACAAAATCTCAAGCATCCTCTTTTTTTTTTCTTTGCTGCAGTTATTGCGGGATTAACTTTGCTCTTCAGAATGAGTTTTCTTTTGTTGTGTTGTTCCAACAGAATGTGTTTTTCTTCTGTAGCCCATATCTTTTTTTCCAATGTTTTCCATGCTGTCATTTTCTAACATAATATTGCTAAACTTGCCAAAGCCTTAAGAATATGTTGATATCTAGTATTAATAATAATAACTTTATTTTATGAGAAAAATATGTGATGTTTAACCTGGAATTGAACATCAACACTACCTCAGTCACTCCATTAAAACGCTAAACATCAGAGAAACGTTTGAGCCAACATCTTGGCTAAGTGAAAATCATATCTTAAATGTGACTCTTAAGGAGAAACAGTAAGGTGTTTTCTCAATATCAAGGACTCCGGAAATGCTTAGTACGAAATATTAAAGAAATCACATCAGATAAAAGCAGATGAGACAAAAGTGCCCCATTGAGCCTCTTATTGAAATCCAGGCTTGAAAAAAATGGGGTGGGGAATTCTTGTAGAGCAGAGCAATACTCAATAAAGTGTAGAGATGGAGAGTCTGCAATATTTAGCTTGTACAGTAGGACTGCAGCTGGAGCTGGGGCTGTGACAAAGGGAGGGAGGAAAAGAGAGAGGATGGGAGGGATAGAGGGTGGGTGCAGGAGGAGAAGCCTGGGAGGAAAAAGGAAGACGGAAACCAGTGAGAAGCAATAGGCCGACTAACTGGATGGTCTTGAGGAGCTGGAGGGGATACAGGCTAGTTTTCCTTCTGTGAGGCATAGCTTAAAGATTGTAGACAAGCAAATTAAAGCAGCTGAAAGGTAAGATACTGGCACAATGATGCATTTAGCAATCAGGAAATGTTTACTGTATACTTATGCAGTGGTTTATTTATAGAGACCTAATATTGTGAATGGGGTTACAAGGAAGTAACTGATCATGAAAAGGATATGTGGCTGCTGGGTAGTGTGTGTGTGTGTGTGTGTGTGTGTGTGTGTGTGTGAGGGGATTGTTTGAGTGAATGTCTGTGATAACACATGAATGGATATCTTTGTGAGCAGGATGCTTCTCTATAGCTCAAGGCCTTTTTTGGATGTTGATCATTTACTAATAGACAGGAAGACATTATGTTGTATCACATGGGGACACACAAACACACACACACACACATTTGTCTTACTATCCTTGTGAAGACATTCCATTGACATAATTATTATTGCCACTACCTCAGTAACCAAAAGAAAACCAAAAGGTTTTTTTTTTTTTTTTAATTAAAAAGTAATTTTCCTCATGGGCTCCATCCAAATGTCCCCACAAGGTCAAAACTGTCAGATATTCAATCAATGTGGTCCCCACCAATATATGCACGCATGCACACGCGCGCGCACACACACACACTGAGAGAAAGAGAGAAGGAGAGCCCAGATGTCTTGTTCTTTGCAGATTAATGTGTCTGCCTTTTCTGTCTCCTCTGCAGAGAACAAAATAATTAGCCGCCCCCTCTTTAGCATGCTAACTCACATGTTACTGCCAGATTAATAGCAGGGCTTGAACGTGTGTGGCCTACACACACACACACACACACACACACACATGTGACATTTCTACCTGTAATGATGAGTGATTTCATCCTTGTGAAGGCAAACAGGGACAAACCGAGATGATAAATCATTCTGGGTTGCCACTTCCTCTTGTTCTATTCTTGAGTCTGGGCCAATTCTGTGTGGTTTCAAGCAGCACAGTCTCAGTCTCCCTCATTAGTGCAGGAATCCCGCTTGCACATCCGTTTTCTGGCACTGGATATGTTTTGGGAGCCTTTATAAGTGTCCTGTATGAGTGGCAGTGGGCTTTTACCAGCTTTTTAGTATCACAGGCTGGAAAATGGATCCAAATCACCAGCCTGAGACCTATATGGAATTAATATAACACTTCGTGCATAAAATTGCTGATCCTGGGATGCCATGCAACACTTATCTCACAGCAATGGTTTAGGCAGCATTAAAAACAGCATTACATTGTTAAATATTCCAATAGTAGGTTGTGTAAGTATAAAAAAAAATTGCATTTGCATTGCACACCTCAGTGAATGTTATTATATAATGTATTTAAATAATGATTTAGATTTTGGGCACAGGTTTAGTTTAAACAGTAGTGTAATGCAATTTTTCACTTAAATTCTTGTTAATAATGCAAGCTAATGGTTTGTATTGACCTTGTTTTTAGGCATGCTGTTTAAACATTTAGATACTGTACACCACTCAATAGAAGTCTTGTGTCTTATACTTTTCACACACACACAAACACACACACCATTGCGGAAACACTCCTATATAGTAAAAGCTTTGGCATGTTTTTTTTCTAAATCCATTTTTTATTTCCATCCAATATTTTTAAGGCACGTATACAGTATATTAAACAATATTCTTGCACTAAAAAACAGATCATTTGTCTACTCATTTATTAAAAACATCATTCAACACTGCTGTTTATGCATGTGCATCTATGTCTCTTGATTGACTCCATGCACTGCATATTTTTGGTTTTCCCTGCTTTATACACTTGGCTCGGCTTATAAAGGGTTTAATGATTTCTTGGTTTAATAAGCTAAATAATAATAATTAAACCCTTTATAATATGAACCAAATGTGTTAGAGATTTAAATATGCAGTATGTTATTGCTAGGACTAGACTATTAAATTAAACAGATTTTATATCATTTTTATAAAATACTACTTTTTGATTTATGAACAAAATTGCACCGTTCCAGAGCTGTGAGTTTCTAACCAAACGTAACCAGGCAAGCTATAAAAAAAAAGCCCCAAACTCAAATAAGTCAGCATTTATGAGTGTTCTAACTCCTTTCTGATCTCCTCCTTTCCTGTTTGTGTTCTTCAGATGTCATGGCGCCCGACCTACCGAAGCTCCAAGTTTCGAAACGTCTACGGCAAAGTTGCCAACAGGGAGCACTGCTTCGAAGGCATCCCTATCACCAAGAACGTCCATGACAACCACTTCTGCGCCGTCAACAGCAAGTTCCTGGCCATAGTGACAGAGAGCGCTGGAGGAGGGGCTTTCATCGTTATCCCAGTCACTCAGGTAACCTCAGACACCAACAGCTAACACTGAGCTGGCATCAGCAGCCTGCCTGAGCATTTGTTTTCTAGTCAAGAGTGAATGAAAATCAGCACAATGGGAGAATTAAATCACACCACAGAGGCCCACTGAACTGGTGGCACACTTAAGTGTAAGAGCTACTGCACCAGAAGTTTTATAGGTCCAGGCACAATTGTGTGGGTTGTGCTTGTATCCAAACTCCAAATAACAGCCAAGTGTCTGTAGAACTGAAACACATGAGGATGCATGTGTTTGGAACAGAAATGGTTTCCTACCTCTGTCAGATCCAGGATTTAGTTTGGTGCCACATTCCACTTTATGAAAAATGTCCTGTATACATATAGTGCATACATAAAGTATATATTCCACTTTATGAAAAATGTCCTGTATAAACTATATATTCTGTGGATGGTTATGAGTTCTTAGCTTACTAAAGGGGTTTTATTTGGAACCCTCTCTGATAGGGCTCTAGATAGAACCTTTAAGAAAAGAATCTCTAGAATGGTGCCATAGAAGAACCATACTTTGCTAAGAATCATTTGATTAATGGATTTTTAGCAATTTTGTTCCATGCCACAGAGAGCTAAGCAAATCTTGCTATAAATGTTACCATTATTGTGGAAGGAAATTATTGTGGTGGAAAATGTAGTCAACAACAAAAACATATAAGGAACTCTGGACCAAAATGGAAATTTTGAGAGATTTTTTGCTGGTCCAAAAAAGGAAGAGTCTGAACCTAAAGAACCTGGATTGATATCTGTATTGTGTTCAGAGTTTTGGGAATTTCTGACCTTTTATAAAGACTTGTATACACTCGAATACAAGTTCCACATGGGTTCTAGTCAGAACCTTTAAACCCCCACCCCATACACTCTTATAAATATAAGGGTGCCAAAAATGTTTCTTTTGAATGATGCCATAGAAAAGTACTGTTTGGCTTACTGATCTTTTGGGTGCCAAATAGAACCATTAAGTGGAAGGATATTTGGTGGTAGAAAAAAAAAGACTATTCAGTTTATTACTCAGGCAAAAGCATTCAAAGACTAATGGGGAAAAAAAGCTTCTCTAGGGAACATAAAATGGTTCCAATAATGGTTTCTCTATATAACCTGTCCTGGCACCTTTATTGTGCAGGGACTTTCAGGAATTTCTGGCCTTTAATAAAAAAAGTCCTGAATATACTCTTTAAAAAGGGTCTATAGATAGTAAATGGTTCTCATTTTTCTAAGGAGGTTCTAATCGAAATCCTCTATAAAAGGGAAAACCTATTGTATGGTTCTATGCAAAATCTTTAAGTGTTCCCCAGGGACAAACCAAAAAATCCTTAAGGGACCTAGATTTAATCCCAAGGAACAAACAATGTAATTATCCAAGTATCATTATTAGGACCAACAGTGGCCTGAAAAACTGTGTTGGTACTTTATACTGAGAATATTTATTATGTTGACCATCACAACACAGAGCTTGCAAGTGAATACAAAACACAGTCAATCTACCCTAGCATCATGCCTCTGGGGTTTCGCATAACTAGGAGACAAAGAGTGTTGTGGAGAGTCAGCATGGTTACTGTGAGGATGTATCAGATCTGGATGGCTCTGATCTCAGTTTAATACTAAAAATGAAAATGATGCACCTCTAAATGCAAATGTCCCTTCGACACTACAATAGTGGTATTTTATGGTGATTTTTAAAAAAAAATTAAAGTAGAAAAGTTCTACCTTTGAGGGTACCACCATAGTGACAAAAACATGAAACAGCAGGTAGCATTGGTGCCTTATATCTCCAAGGTCCCCATTTTGATCCTGAAAAATGGGAAAGTGGAATGTGGTAGCTCAGTGGTTAAGATGTTGGACTCCTGATCAGAGAGTTCAAATCCCAGCAAAGCTGCCACTGCTGGGCCCTTGAGCAAGGCCCTTAACCCTCAACTGCTCAGTTGTATAAATGAGATAATTGTAAGTCCCTCTGGATAAGGGCGTCTGACAAATGCCATAAATGTAAATGTAACTTGGGTTACTGTCTATGTGGAGCTTCACACATCCTCCCTGTGTTTGCATGGGTTTCCTCTGGGTTCTCTGGTTTCCTCCCACCTCCCAAAAAGGAATGTGTGAATGAGAGTGTGTATGTGTGCATGTGCCTGGTGCCCCACGATGGACTGGCATCCCATTGAAGGTGTATTTCAGCCTCACGCCCAGTGTTGCCGGGATAGGCTCCAACCCTGACCAAGATAAAGTGCTTACTGAAGATGAAGTCATGAATATGATTCATGAGCAAACTCAGACCCAGTCTGGTGGTACATGCTTTGTCCAGATCCAGGGCTTAAATTATCCAACAGCAAATTCCTCTTGGACTCTCAGAGTCCAATACAAACTCTCACTAAAGAAAAGACTGGGACTGTCTAGTATAGTAATCTCTGGCTTTGTAATGGGGCAAATTAGACCAGCGCTGAGTCCTCCATAACCTTTTGGCCTTCTCTTTGTGGCACAAAACCTGAACAGAGCACATAGATTATGGACAGAATGGGTTCTGTAATTAAGACTGAGAGAACACAGAGCTCTATTTAAAGAACTTCAGAAAGCTTTGAGATGTAGCATTTATTTTAGACATGTTGCTTAGATTTTCAGACTAATTCTATAGCTGTCATGGGGACAAAAGAGAAACAACACAATTGAGTACTATTTTTATATCCGGAGCCTTGTGATCAACCAGCGTGATCAGACTGTAGACTGAGCATATAAATTCATGTCTTCAAAGAGACAAAGATTAATGACAGAGAGGACTACAGGCCATTTACAGATGACAGTATGATCTTGATTGTGGTCTCTCTCCATCCATCTTGCACTGTTTTCTCCACAGTCCTGTATCCGGTCACGCTAGGCTGGCCATTGGGTCATGCTCTCAAGCCAGGCTATCAATGGCACTTTTGTGACAAACGCTCAAAGTCACATAGCTGATGTGTGGTGCTGCGGGACGGCTCTTCTGGGGCTTTGTCCCATCAATGAGCTCATTCTGCAGGGCGTCTACCTCCGGCTGGGTTCCCAGGCCTTTAGCTGGAGGATGGCATGGTGAGAGAAGTATTGCTGTCTGATTTCCGTTTAGGTTTTATTGGGGGGCTCCACAGGAGTTGTGACTGATCTCTCGCTCACTTTTTTAATCCAGACTCTGATTCTCTTTTGTCTCTCTCCTTTATTTCATATCTTTTTCCTTTCAGTTAATTCTCTCTCTTACTCTCTCTCTTTCTCTTTCTCTCTTGGTCTGTTATTGTCTTTTTTTGAGACTGCAGGCTTTTCTGCAGACTTTACACAACCTGAATACTGAAGAGAACTAGTATTCAACTAGAATAACTAGAACTAGAACTAGAATAGGCTTTTTTTTTGTACTACTACTATTAGTGAATGATCTTCCCATTGGCAGACTCCTTCTTGATTCACTTACAGAGCCAGGAATAAAAACTTAATGGAGTTGTTAATGGTTATGGTTACAACTTAATTTAGTATGCCAGTAGTCTTTAGATAACCACGATGCTAGGTATCGGTGGTGATCTGTTTCCTCCATGGCATAAATATCATAATAGTTTATTAGGTCCATTATATTACCATTAAGAGTAAGAGTAGGTAAGAGTAAGAGTAAGATATTCCTTTATTTGTCCCGCAGTGGGGAAATTGCATTTAGCAACAGTAGGGGTACAGCACAGAAAGAGTATGCACACAAGAAAAATAGATTAAAAACTATTCTAATATGAGGTAACAAAATCAAGGAGAGGGGTGTATACACATAAGTACAGGTTAAAACACAATTTATTACCACAAGGTCACAATCAGAGCCCATTAGGCTCCTGTAGGACAATTATAAATCCCAAGAAATCCATTAAATATGTCTAGAATCCCTCAGATGTCACCCAATATCAGCTTTTTGGAAAACTCAAAATATCATTATTATTAATAATTACGAAACCAAAAGAAACTAAACATGTAATGGTTTCTATGTTTTTTTAATCATAGATTATCAACAAAAAACTGACTAGTTATTTATAAAGAGTAAGCTTTTAATATTCGGTTTCTTAGCCAGTAAAAAAAAAACATATATATAAAAACCCTAAATCCGCATGGTAATTAGTAAATCAGGCTCATACACTTGTGGTTCCATGAGCTTTGTTGGATCACATATTAATTGCATCTAAAAACCAAGGTGGATTTTGTCAACACTGCATTAACAAAATTGAGTCCAAAGGCATTATCTAGTCTCAAACCATTAAATGCCTGGCATTCCTATAACACCTTTTTTTCAACTCTCTGGCTGAGTATTCAAGACTGAATAGTTTCCTAGAGAATTATCAGATGGCAAACAGCTCTGAAGCTAATCCTAAATTAGTGAAGCAGACATATGGATTTAATATGGCTTATGAACAGAGGAGTACTGACCAGGGTCTCAGGAATAGGTCTCAGATTATGGAATGGAAAGTACATGCCCAGACTGTCATCACACACCCAAAAGAAGGGAAGGGAAGGGAAAAATACCTAAAAACAGACATGTGGCATGTATGATGATGTCATTCAAAATGGTTTAACCATCAGAAATTTAGTAGTAGGCATAAACAGATCATAGAAGTAATCAAAGAAAGAATAATACTGAACTACTGCAGTTAAATTAAACTGAAATAAAATCCTTGCGATGTGGCATAGTGAACGAAGGCTACTCCTGGGGCATTATGAGCCAGAAAGACCTCCCAGATGCTGCTGTAGACATAACAACCTCCATCCAAGGAAGGCTGCTCACTGAGCTATAGGGAGGGTCCTTGCTGATGGACACAAGCTTCCTTGCTGCATACTCTTAGTTCCAGAATCAACTATTTCACCAATTTATTGCAACTGGTTTGACACATTCTTTGCTGTTTATCAGCATTTAACTGCACTAATAAAGTAGCCTAGAAATAGTAATGCCCTGAACAAGTTTTTGTTTTAACTATGGAATAGACAAACAATAGTCATGCAATGCCAAGTGTGGATTTTAATAGGTTAATTGTTGTTAATGGTTAAGTTATTATTTGTGTCCTGTTGACTGATTATGAGTGTTTGTTTCAATCAAGTTAAACAGTCATGTGATGATGCCTTTGGGTTTGTGGGATTTTTTTTCATACGCTGGCGATGGTCCAACTGACTGAAAACGTTGCATTTTTGTGTCTTATTAAATTCACCTTTATTTTGGATTTCATTCAGTTTTGGAGAGGTTTTGATACACAAGGACACACAAGGTATTTAAAAGGGAATTTCCAAGTAAATACTTGATTAAAAAGCATATTAATTGCACTGTAAAAATCTTGCAAGCTTATGACACGTACACACTCCATGTGAAATCCCAACAGTATGTCCAGACCACAGAGAAGTGCCAAAGTGTAATCAACATCAACATTTTCCACCACATCAATGTCAATTTTACTCAAAGCTTTACCGCCAGACTTTGGTGTCTTCACATGTAGTGGATATATCGAGCAGGTTTAACCAGCCTTAAGCCATTTCATCATGCACCATGATGTCCACCATGATGTGCTACTGTGAGGTACACACCGGCTGTCCGCCTGGGAGGAATGAAGCAGAGTGTTAATTAGCCGAAAGTGTGACACACACTTTCCAGCCTCCTGCTTGCTTCCTGCTTGCAGCTCTCCTGTGCTTTGGTTACGAGAAGGCATTACGTTATGGACATGCCTGTTGTGTTCCTTCCTAACTGTGCAGCATATATAAATGTATATAAAAAACTCTGTAATACTGTGCAAAAGTCTTAGGCAACCTATTTTTTTTTAGTACAAACTTTACAGATTCAACTTATAGATTTTTATTTTATGACTTCTACATTATCAAGTCCATGCAAAAACATTTTAGATTTCCACTTTTCAGACAAAAAAGCATAATGAAGGCTGCTGGGTATAATAGGAAGAAAAAATAAGAAGCAAGTGTGACAGTCAAAGTCTCCAGAAGAACTGTGGCTGGTTCTGCAAGATGCTCAGTGAAACTTCCAGCTAATTTCCTTTTTGTTCCTAATTGTACCGAGACTGCTAATTTATTTATTTATTTTTTAAAGCAAAGGGTTATCACACCAAAAATTGACTTTATTTATCACTGTTTACTGCTTTTTTCACTTTTTTGTATGTAGAAACATTTAACTCCATTATTTTTGAAGGCATCTTTGCTCTGCATTTCTTTGCATGTGCCTAAGGCCTTTGCACAGTACTGTATGTGTATATATGTATACATATATAAGAAACCACAACAAATTTAATTAAATTGAAATCCAAACAAAGCTTAGCAAAGCAAAGCAAACAGTTATGACAATGTTACAATATAACTTTATTGTAAATCAGGTATAGTCAAATACAGCGAATTTTTCTTCCTCTCCCTTTAGTGTTCCCTCAAAAGCCACGCCCCCAAAACCCCTGAATGCTAATGCATGACATGGACCTCCCCACATTGACAGGATACGTGATTTACACCACATTTTCTCGATTGGTTCAAGGGTAATAGTCCACATCATATGTTTTTTGCTCAGATTCCAGAACATGGGGCACCACAGAGAACAGTTTCACCTCTGGGCAGATTATTTTATTGACAGCTACTAGAATTTTTTAAGAGAACTTGTGAGTAGAAACAAGATTCTTCCTTAAAAGAATCAGTGACTCCATCTTTAATGAGCAAGCCAAATGAGAAGGCAAGGAAAAACTCTTAACAAATAATGTGTCATTTACATTCTACATTTATATTTAATAGACTCTTTTACTGAGACTGAGTATAATCCAAGCTGCAATATGAGACGCCTGTGATGAAAGTGCTGCAAGTTTCCACAAACTGACTAGAAACAAGTGTGTGATAGTTATAAAAAGATCACCAGGGCTAGAGTGAGCATTAGTCCTTAGGAGTCCTTATAAGCTGGACATGATTAACCCCAAAATAATAATGGTAATGGAATAATTCACAGTAATTTCACACAATGAAGTGACAAGTGTTGCTTGTAGCTTGTCTCTTGTATAGACCACCGCTGTTGTCACTTACTGTCCAGGGTTTTTGTTCCTTAGTTAGTTAAAGCAAGCTAACTGTACTAGCTACATACACTCACCAAAGGCATTTTTATGCATTTTATGAGAGTTCATATATGACAGGATAAGACGAAACCATGATTATACATTTTTCTACAGTTTTGCACATCAAACAGTAAATGGAAACTAATTACAGGTAAAGTTAATTTGTGAATGGGGAACTGAAGAAAAGTCGGACCACATGCACCATAGGATTGGTCCAAGGAATTATTCAAGCTAGTTGTTTGGATATGTCACTTTACGATGTCATTACCTAATTTGGATTTAGGTGAGAAAATCTTGATTCAAATGTTGCTTGTCGCTTGCCTCTGTAGAGTAATGTGAATAACCAGGAGAAACACAGGTCATCATATCGTCTGTAACCAGATGACCAAAGAGGAAAAAAAAAGAATGTCAAATCAATGAGCGTGAAAGAGCTGAGACTGTCTCTGAACTGTAAGTGCCCTCAAAAGAGTCATATGTTTGCAGTCATGCTATACAGAGTCCTTGCTGGAAACTCCAGCTTGGTCTGATGAGCTATCAGCTGTCAAAACACAGACTGAGCTGGACAAACTGGTAGACCATCACTGCCAACTGGTATGTCTGGTATAGATTTCCCATCTTCTAGTCACCTTACTGTTTTCTTAAAAATAACTTGTCTATATAGCATTATTATCAGTAATTCAAAAGCTGTTTCTGTCCTGCCAGCACTTACCAGCTTGCAGTGATGGTCTACCAGCTTGTCCAGCTCGGCCTGTATTTTTGCAGCTAGCATGTAGTCACACCAAGCTGGATTTTTCAGCAGTGTTTGCTATTATGAGAAGTGGATAGTTCAAAAACAATGGGCATTCACAATCTGGCCTGCTAGATTAATATGAATCAGTCCAGTTTATAGGCGCTCTGTTCTTTACTGTAGTCTGGATCTCAGTAAAAGCGTTATATAGACTTGGATCATGTTAACACTTTGTATTTATCACAGATGTTATAAAGTGGGGAAAAATTTGTTCAGGATTCATGGTCTTATATAATAGGGGCTTTCCACATAAAAAGATGGAAATGCTACGTGTTGGTCATGTATTAACGTAATTGGTTATTACAATACTTATTATATTAAGGGAGAGGGCAGCTTTTTAAAACATAACACAGCTGTTTGCGTTAGAAAACTCAGTTCTGACAGTAGCGTTTGTTACTTATTAAATGTAATGTTTGCAGTCTAGTGACTAGCTGGCTAGCAAGATACGTTAACCTGCTAACAATAAAAGGTATCAAGTATCAAGGTATCAAATGTTATGTATTCAAGCACAGTTTACACAAGTTATCTAAAATATATATGTTCACCGGTATGGCAAATGAATTTATAGGATGGCTAACACAGTGGCATTTACATTTCAAGTTTATGCTAGCTAGATAATGCATTAAAATGTAAAATGTTTTTCTTAGATATTTACACATTTGTGTCCACAGTGAATACATTTATAAAGAGTGTGTTAACTGTTACGAAATGCTGTGGCCTGCTGTAGGGAGGTTTGAAAGTGTGTATGTTTATTTCTTACATGGCTAGAGAAACATATTTCAGTGTTTACTATTAAAATATTTAGTGCATGCTAATTAAAAACAAACAAACTTTCTGTAACCATGAACTCCCTTTCCCAGAATCCTTTATCAAATAACAAACTACAAGACTTATCACCTGATCTGTCACATGACACACATTACGGCACTCTCACTCCCCAGCCGTCCTCAATTACTAGATCACTACAAATACCTCACAATAAGCCTCAACAAAGTATCGCTCCTAGCTACTCACTAGAAATCTTACCAAGCCTTTATTATTGTATGCACTGACCAATAAAAAAAATTAATAATGTTACACCAATTCATTTTCTTAAGCACGCAACATTTATTTTAAACCCATCATATGGTGTTTTTTTTTGTTGATTAAAAGCACAACTGACACAAAGTTAGTGGCTGCTAATGAGTCTGCTTTTTGGGTTACTGGTAAATGTTAATTTGGGAATGTTTATGGTTGGTTATTACACAAAATGTTGCCCTTGGTTAAGACAGATGCAAGCTTTTTGATTGTGCACATGTGCACTTGTAGAAAAGTAAAAAATATCTGATTGTTGGTAAATATCAGGTAAAGGGTATGTAAGTGCTGAATAACCAGATTTTGGGGGAAAATCCAGATATACACTGCCCTCCAAAAGTTTGGAAACGCCTGAACAAAATAGGGTTTTTGGGCAATATCAGCATAAATCCTCTTTAGTTAGTGACCATTTTGCATTGATAATAAGGGACAACACAAACTATGAAAACATATTTTATTAAATAAAAAGTTTATGAACATAAACATGAACATAACATAGAAAAATACTCAAATTT
>CM040999.1:6710578-6757925 GCA_022985145.1 Pangasius djambal
ATCTTTGGGCAATCCTCCAGGAGGCTTGGAGTAATATATCAAGTCAATGTTTGAATAAACTGACTGCTCGGATGCCTAGTGTTGTCCCTTATTATCAATGCAAAATGGTCACTAACTAAAGAGGATTTATGCTGATATTGCCCAAAAACCCTATTTTGTTCAGGCGTTTCCAAACTTTTGGAGGGCAGTGTACATCGAAATTCTTGAAATCTGATAACAACCTTAATCCGATTTAAGATCATAGAATACTGACCATTTGACCATTTGACCATTTAATGAGTAGATTACTAGTATGCATGTAAACATACTCACTAATTGTTGAGTGAACAGTTTATATATGTAGATACAAGTTTCATCATACAAGAACTTGCTTTACATAACATAATGTTCATTATACATTATATTATACAACATTTATACATTAGCATAACATTTGCTGTACCTAATTGTGTTAGAGTGCTTTTAATCAGAGAAAACTCTTTGCTTAATAAAATCAGTAGCAGCTTTGTTGTTGGCAAAGCTCATGAACTAAAAGTCTAGACTCATTGTACTACTGTATTTACAGTAATCATGCAGATTTTCCTTGCAGTCTTTAGTACGGCTCTTAGTAAGGGGTGTTGAGTGAATTCATTAGCATCCAATTCTGTGTGTGTGACTGCAAGTCCCAGACAGCTGTGAGGGTAAAGTGTGTGTGGAGGAAAAGCTGGTCTCCGGCCAACACATCTGTGACTCTGTCTCTGTCACTGTCTGTCTTTTCTCTGTGTGTCTCTTTCTTCCTCTGTTCTCAATCCACAATGAATAAAATTTGGGGCAAACTGAGATAAAGAAAGAAAAGGTATGGGTGAGGATTAAGAAAGAAAATGTAATTGTAATGTAAAATGTAAATGTAATTTTTTCCAGTGCATGGAAACTTCATCTCTTTGAATAAACGACTGAATGGAGGGAAGAAAGAAAACCCAGATTGTCCATCAGTCTGAACAGCATTCCTTGAACATTATTTTAAAAATAACTTGAATCGTCTTTTTTAATGTGCACGAAATACTCAGCAAATGCATTTGCATTATCATTAATGTAACTGAATAATAAGAAAATGGCTGTTCTGTAGTAGTCCTGTTATTTAAGGCACAAAAGAGAGAACTGAAAACAACACAGACACATTTAGGATGTTTCTTGCTCTCTCTCCCAGGCCCTTTGTCTTCACCCTGTAACTGGGTGTCTCACAGGAAATCCCAGCATCCTCTTAGACAGTCCCATCCTGTCTGTCCCCCCAGTCATCCTGCTAATGTCCATCCCCCATATCAGCTCAGTGGACCCCCTGATGTGCTCTATGGTGTGTCAGCCTTTAGTAAACTGGTAAATCTGGTAAAAAGAAAGGATCGATAAGTAACATACAATGGAGCATGCTGTTATAGGAAAATAATCCAAGCCTGGGTGTATTATATCACAGTGATTTGCCAGTGATTACTATTTTTAGCTATTAGTGAATGACATGTCACACTTTTTAACAGTTTATACTATGGAACGTCCAAGAATGAAGTTAGTTCCTGTTATCACTTACATTATAGCAGCTGTAAACAGTCATTCCATCACCAGCCTCTTTTTTTTGTCTCTCTTGTAATCAATAAAACTAAAAAGTGCAGCTTGTCATGTTATTAAGAAACCACAACGCGTAAACTCCTGTCCTGAAAACTCTCCCGTGCTGACAGTTACAGCGCTAACACTGGAAACTCCTTCCATAAATGTTACATAAACATGTCCTAACAGAACGCGTTACCATATCAATGATTATACTCTTCTCTTTGTTAAAAAAAAAGGCGTTTTAAATCCATTTTTTTAGCAGTAGATTATGTCGAGTGTCCGCCATACAAGACTATGTGAACGAACTGTTACTGTAGGAACGGTAAGGTATTAGAATGAGTGCATTAATATAAACCTTTAATCATTTATGTTAAAACTAGTACTATTGTCAGAGCTGTGCTGTTATAGAAAATTAATCAACACATTCTGATTCGAGAATTCAACAGAGCTGTGGTATAAAAGATCAAAAATTGAAAAACTGTTTTACAAAAATCTATCTATCTGTCTCATTTATAAAACTAGTCCAAGCCCTGTTTGTAAGATATATCAAGTAGTGACTCTTTGGTTCTGTTCCGTTGGTGTCTGCATTCACTATCACTGGAAATTTGAAGTAGAATAAGATATAAAATACAGTATAGTCTACCTCAGAATACATACACTACAGCATTTCATTTAAGATAATAGCATTTACTTTATATTACAACATTATATTACAACCAACAGAGTGATAAAATCACATTTTCAAATTATATTTTCATATTTCAGATAGTTGTTGTGTTCTGACTGGTTCTGACTCAGTAAGGGGATCATTTCCCCTGTGGCTCCATTGTTGCTGGTGCGAAGTGACATCATTAGCCATGTAGAAGAGTTTATTGTCTTACAGCTATGAATAGAAAATCTGAGCAATAAGCCATGATAGAAAACACTTTTGTGTCATAGATGGCCATTAATTTTCTTTTTCCATTTCAATTTCAATTCAGTTCTTTTATAAAATAGAACAGAAAAGCTACCTAATGTGTAATGTACTGTGTAATAAAATTGAGGCACAAATATTAAAAGGGAGCCTTTTAAATAAAAATCCAGATTTGACCTTTTATAATCTATTATTCTTTCAATTATTCTTTTTTTGTCTAATTTGTCTGTCCCGTTGGATTCTGAGCCCCTGTGGGAAATCAGTGAAAATCTTAATGTTATTACTCATACATATTACAAATGAAAGTGCCCTTGAGCAGTGCTTGTGCTAATTTTATGTGATAATGAAAAAAGGGAAAATTATTACTGACAATTTGTGTCTTGTGAATATGACAAGATGGTGTGATCTGAGAATAATTAGAACAATAGCAGGGGCTGCTTTTTGTGAGCTTCTTTTTTGAGCTTCTATTTTTAGTTTAATGAAAACATAATGAGACACAGGTTTCAGTTCCTACTAATCTATGCAGAAGGTACAGGTTTAAGACAAAAGGATCATATACATGAATATTAATGTAGAGTTCCATTATGGCTCCTTTTGCAAGCTAACGCAAACTACTAGTTTCTCGGCTGGTTGTACCTGGTTATAATCAGTCCTGTGATACACACACCTTAGTGTGTACAACCTAACACCCCAATCCTACAGGACCTACAGAAGGAGGTCAACGAACGCAAGTGCCATTAAACATTCATGACATCATGGTGAGCTCGGAGTGTTGTGAAGCAGCTCCACGCCGTGGATGTTAGTGTGCATTGCAGAAGAAAAATGAACCGTAAAGGCTTTAAGCTTCAAAATATCTCCTCCAAACATACACAACAAATAGTGTGTGATGACATTATACGATATGTGGATGTGTTATTAAAGACAGAAAATGTAAGGAATTACATCAATGGTTAAAAAAAAAAACTATGAATTACATGACATTAAAGTTAATGATAAGCATTAAATTAGAAGGGGAAATGAAATTTAAATATTAAAAGTAAAACAACTGAGGAATTTTACTGAAAATTCAGCATAATGAAAAGTCATCTTTTTGGAATAAATTACAAAATAGACTTAGTTAGAGGCACACAGGAAAAAAAAAAAAGTTTAATATGCCACTGAAAGAGGGTGGGTGACAAACTCTTTAATCTGACCACACCTATCAGCTTCATATCAACCCTCGCCATATGGACATATGGACAGAGTTCAATTATATCATGCTGTTTGCCTCTTCTTCTTCCCTCCTTAGCTGTTATTATTATTATTATTATTATTATTATTATTATTATTATTATTATTATTATTATTAATAGTTTCTTTGCAATGCTTTTGCAATACTGCTTTTGATACACTACTGCCCTTAAAGTTATGTTGAAATAAACTGAGAATTGAATTTGGAACAGACGCTAACCTACGAGTGGGTATGTTTTTGTGTTTCTCTTGCGCAGTCCGGCCGTATCGACCCTCACCACCCAAAGGTCTGCGGTCACCAGGGCAACGTGCTGGATATCAAGTGGAACCCTTTCCACGAGAACATCATTGCTTCCTGCTCAGAAGACTCTTCTGTTAGTGAAATTTACACAAAATTTACACAAAAACCCATTTGCTGAGCACCATTGATCAGATTCAAGGTCCACGTCTATGAACTTAAATAATCATTTCCATTCATTATCCAAAAAAGAATGGTAATAAAATAAATTTGGAACATCAGTGCATAGTGGAAACGTCAGCAAAAGTACTGAATGTTCAGTTGCAATTAAAGGGTTTGCTGTCAAACATTATTAAATGAAACATTTCAACTTAAAACACTGACACACAGCATGTTATTAAACTTTCCTACAAGCCAAAAATGTTGTCACAAAGCCTCAGTGCATGTATTAGTCAGTCATTTTGGGTCAGTAGCTCTAATAAAAGAAAATCTCTCCATAATAACACTAATCCCTTCAAATCCCAGTACATCAGCCAGCAGGAGATTATTTGATATTTTCCTGTGGCATTCATGAAATAGCAGCTCTGAACCAAAACAGTGTCGAGTAAACTACAGTCTCAGAAAAAAGGTTTTTCAAGTGTTCTGTGGAAATTTATTCTGTACAGAGCCTTGAAGGAGAGACAAGCCTAAAAACCCTATATGGTTTTGCTTAAAACTCTGTTTTTTGGAGTGTACAGTATGTAGAGCAAAACAGAGTCAATGGCTGTTCAAATGTGATCTTTACTTGTTTACTTCACTGCAGATAAATCTGATGGATAATTCTGCTTAAAATATGTTTAATTATCTATCAAAAGATTAAAACACTTTAAAGCTTAAAATGTGTAGAGAAATATCTGGAAATCTGCTGTTTGTTTTGTAATAATCTCATAATGAAAATTCATTAATGGAAATTTGCCTAGATTCAAGATATTTACACTTGCGAAAATAAAGTGCTAAGAAATGATCTAAATGATGTTGCCTTACTATTACTACATTGTGTGTGTGTGTGTGTGTGTGTGTGTGTGTGTGTGTTAGGTGCGGATATGGGAGATTCCAGATGGTGGCCTGAGGAGGAACATGACTGAAGCCATATTGGAGCTGTATGGTCACAGTAGACGAGTGGGTCTTATAGAATGGCACCCGACCAGCAGCGGCATCCTGTTTAGTGCAGGATATGACTATAAGGTATACTGAGACACTATGCAATACATGTTGGTCCTTATACAGAAACAAGCACAAATTTGAGTGAGGGTGTACGAAGAAGTCTGCATCTGATTTATTAAATTGTCCTGTGATATATAAAAATGAGTGTTGATTTGAGCAGAATTGATGAATCAGCTTCAGCTGCATGGAAACAAACTCCGCCTACGAGTCCTGTATTCATTAACGCTTAATTACTCTAACCGCAGTGCAATAGTTCCGCTTAAAATAAAACTAAAGAAGCAAATCTCTCTTGGCTGATTCGTTATGTTCAGGGTTAGAGGAACATTGTGTAAATTTAGCTAAAGTTTTTCTTTAACCATTCACGCACAAAATGGCTCATGGGAATACTTCAAAATTTTGTAATAGCGAAATCATTTCAAATACATAAGTTAGTTATTAAATCTGAAACTCAGCCTTCAACTTTCACTTACAGATCCTTATCTGGAACCTGGAAATTGGCGAGCCGGTGAAGATGATTGACTGCCACACAGATGTGATCCTCTGCATGTCCTTCAACACTGATGGAAGCCTGTTGGCCACCAGCTGCAAGGACAAGAAGCTGCGTGTCATCGAACCCCGCTCAGGCCAGGTGCTACAGGTGAGTCCCTTAATAACCATTAAGATATTTAGTAGCAACTCACACAGACTCCAAAAGACAAGGAAGCTTGACACCTTTACTTAGTGTCTAAAGAGCTCACCTCAGTGGAGGTGTGTGTGTGTGTGTGTGTGTGTGTGTGTGTTATAATAGTTTTCACTATTATATGGCACAAAATATGACAATATCTATGCAGGAAAATTTGCAAGTATTCAATATAAGTATTCAAAACTAATATATGACTGGGACATTGACAGGGTTTGAAACAAATGTCTAATAGTAGTCTAGAAATATTGCTAATATATTGCTGCATGAATGGTTCTAGCTGCAATTATCGCATTGATTAATCTAAATTTTAACAATATGGCTTCCACCCTTATTATTCAGCAGCTTATGAAATAGTACTTGATCCAGCTTATCCTATTATTTTGCATTTTATTTTTTTTATGTATTGTGCACAGAACTTAGAACTAAATCCTTTAGTAGTATGACCTTTATTTTCATCCATATGTTTATTCTCTGTAGTTCCTCATCCAGAAGTCTGATTTCCTTGTTCACTTACTTTTAGCAACACTTTATACACATGATTCAGGACACAGGCAGCACCGAGGGGACCAGAATCTATATGCATTCATTTTATTGTTCCTTTTAATTATTTAAAATTTGTGTGTGTGTGTGTGTGTGTGTGTTTATTTATTCTCTGAGCAGGAGGCGAGCTGCAAGAACCACAAAGTAAACCGTGTTGTGTTCCTGGGCAACGTGAAACGACTCCTAACAACGGGGGTGTCCCGCTGGAACACACGACAGATTGCACTCTGGGATCAGGTGAAGAGACAATCCACTGTTTGTAGAGGGTGTGTTTTTATGTAAGAGTGTGTGTGTGTGTGTGTGTGTGTGTGTGTGTGTGTGTGTGTGTGTGTGTGGGCTGAGTCAATGCACAAAACCAGACCTTCCATAAATATACGTTCCCTGGTGTCTAGGGCCCTCTGAAGTTCTCACACCAATGGAAATCATTATGGTTTTAATGCGATCACAGATTCAGGGTTGGACAATAAATAAAAGATTACATGACTAATGATGGTGCTTTTTTTTTAATTACTAGAGTGTTTATAGTGCACATGTATCAATTATATTCATTCAGTAGTCATTATTGAATGAATTATTTCATTTAGTAGTATTCCATTTAGTCCTCTTTGTTTTGCATGATGTTTTTAAAGTCTAGTGAACCCATTATATCTCCGACCCTCAGGAGGATCTGTCCATGCCAGTAATAGAGGAGGAGATAGATGGCCTCTCTGGGCTGCTCTTCCCTTTCTATGATGCAGACACACATATGCTGTATCTGGCGGGCAAGGTAAGGAGATTATCACTACTGAGGTGCCATGTTTATGATTCTTCACTGTAGTGCAATTCCAGGCTTGTACATTGTTTAGAACTGGTGTAAAGGTAAGGGAGTTGGTCTAGACATTTACATGTGATCTGAATGATGAATGGATGTTTTCAGTTTATATTTGCATGCTTTCATTTTATGTTAAGTCTCAACTAAATGACATATGGGGGTTATTTCAGGGTGACGGTAACATTCGCTACTATGAAGTGACTACAGAGAAGCCTTACCTGCAGTACCTCATGGAGTTCAGGTCCGCTGCACCTCAGAAAGGACTCGGTAATTTCAGGTTTTGTGGATCTAAAAAAAAATCACTTACTCACTTCTGTACATGCTGATATTTTATTTTCTAACTTTACTGTTCTTACTATCATTCAGTTATAACACTTAATTTTCCCCAAGCAGGATTAATAATGCTTTGTCTTATCTCATAAGTGTCCACTGTTGTCTGTTAGGTATAATGCCTAAACATGGCTTGGATGTGGCATCCTGTGAAGTCTTTAGGTTCTATAAGCTGGTGACACTGAAGGGATTGATTGAGCCCATCTCCATGATCGTGCCTAGAAGGGTGAGCAAAAACAACTGTTAAGGGAAAAAAGCAAATTTTTGCAAAATATAGAAGAGAATTTAGCTATATATGCTGGACAAAAGGTTTGTGTTGTGACATTTTAGTTGAGTGGTTAATATAAAGGATGCCTATCTTTCCAACAAAGTTAATATTGTGTGTGTGTGTGTGTGTGTGTGTGTGTGTGTGTGTGTGTGTGTGTGTGTGTATGTTTTTTTTATTGCCTGAATTTGCATCTAACTAACTTGGTCCCACAACTGAAAATTCACATGATTTCACACGGACAACTCCTATGAAAAAAATTACAAATGGTTTACAAAATGTTTACTTGGCTACTTGACTTAATTAACATGAAATTCAACAAGTTTGCATAAATTAATCTTTAGCAGATTTAGTAGACATCACTTTCCTCAATGCCAGATTTTATAAGGCTACATGACCTCTACCTAAGCCCTTTAGTCATAAACCTACATTAATACTACAGACATAAAGCCTTAATTTATTGTACACCCGCTGTCATAAAGACTTATGTGACTCTTACCATTTGCATAAATCAACCACATGGCCTATTCTGTGATGGAGTAAAAAGTTTCTAGACATTACCCACATATGACAGGGATTCAAACCCAAATGTTAAATCCCAGCAGTAAGCATCAAGTCCACAGTGCCTGGCAGTACATTTCTCAGCTACATCACTGAAGGGTACTTCATTTTTCAATATATCCTTCTTCTTCAATAAAACAATAGTAAGCCTGCTCCTCTGAAAATAAGTCTGTAATTGTCTACCATCGTGCTGTAACAGGCAGTGGATTGGGCGGGCCTCATGTGAAGACTACAGTGTCTGTCTACATGTTTATCAGTGCAGTGAACAAACTGCTAGCATGTAATTATACTGACTCACAAAGCCTGTCTCACTTTCTGATCATTACACATGCAGTGATGTTAATGTTAGGGTAAAGCTCAACACACACACATAAACACACGCATACACACACACACACACACACACACACACACACACACACACACACACAAAAAAAAAAAAAATTGAAAGTCATCTGGGAATGGTAAACCCAAAAGTCTCAGTACCCAAAAGCTTTGAAAAGTGGATAGGAGTAAATATAGATATATCCTCCCATCTATGCTGAAACATCTCCTCTATGCTCACTACTCTGTAAAATCAGCAGTACTGTATCCAACATAAGGCTTTTTCCTATAGAGCAGTATGTAATTTCACCTTATTCAACAGACTGTTGAACCCCTGAATCCTTTGAATCTGATTGTTCATTGGGTGTTGATTGATTTTCTATAACAGCGGATATGACAGTGGTGCCAGCTATAATACAAATGATAGGTTTATATTAGTGTGCTAGCATTAACTTTGCTTTATTTTGGGTCACTTCACACCACCCCAGTGTTGATTATTTTCCTACAACAGCAAGCCCTGAAGCTTACATATCTCTGACATGGTGGTAAAGCAATCATTTAGAGGTGGAATAATTTATCCTTTAACCTGATATTCTTTTACATTTCACAGCCTTACATTCCTCATTCTTAGAACTACATACATTACCTATCATACACTGTAGGGACAAAATAATATTGTATTTTATATTGATCACGGAGGGAGTGGTTTTAGGTTTGGCAAAGTTATCCTAGTGTCTGTGCCATGCCAAAAAAGAGAGAAAAAAACAGGGGATGTGGACTATAATCAGTCCAGTCAGAAAAAGGAAGCCTCTCATGGAGGCTTGTCAATACTGAAATCTCTGCCTCTTGCATTAGCCTTGGCTTTGGTGTGTGCCTGTGTGAGCAGTGCATTTGTTTAAGTTTTGAGTTTCAAATAGCTTTAGATAATATATGTCAAAGTCACTGACTGCACCTTTAATCTATCAGCTAAACTGAGCACCCTGTGTGAAAGCCTTTGAAATGTACACTAAGTAATAGTTAATTCACAATATGCATGATCAGTGTGTTTTAAGTGAGTGTGTGCTGTTTGCAGTCAGAGACATATCAGGAGGACATCTACCCCATGACTCCAGGAACAGAACCTGCTCTCTCTGCTGATGAGTGGCTCAGTGGTGTTAATCGAGGTAAAGTTCAACTCACTAGCATTTACAACTGCAAATATGTCTTAGTGCTCGCTGCGCCACACTGCACAGCTTCTGCTTAGTAACTGAGAACAATATAAAGCTGTAAAAGTGAGTCAGACAAGTTAGATTCATTCTCATTGTGTTTAACCTTTAAATATGATCTGTTAATATTAGCAGCAGACAATATTTCCAATAGACCAATTTATCCAAAATGGCTAGTCCAGCTATCTTATAACTGGGTCAACACATTTAAAATTTTTACTGAAAGTGAAACTAAGATAGATTTTTTCCAATATGAAACATTATATATATATATATATATATATATATATATATATATATATATATATATATATATATATATATACACACATAGCTGTGTGCTTCCAACTTCGTGGCAACAGTTTGGGGAAGAACTACATACTGTAGATCAGGTGTCCACATACTTTTGGCCATATAGTGTATGTTAGAAACAAAGTTATGAAGGAGGTTGGAAGCATTTATAAAGACTAAGAGTATGCATGTAAGTCATTATAAAATGTTTATATTGCTTTTAGAAAAGGAAAAGCAAATAATTGAATTGATATCATTTTGTTTTGTCCACTCAAAATATTATAGCATACTGTACATGGGAACATGTGAAAATCTCTTGTGTATTTTGTCCTGAGGGTATGCAAACCTGTCTCTGTTATGATCTCGACATTTGAGAAGGGATTCCACAAATAGTGATTAAATGACTAATAACTGTTATAAAAATCAATACAGATAACCTGGGTTTATGGGATATCTATTGATAAGTAGTGAACAGAACATAAAGGTTAAATACAATTGGAATTGGTGTGTGTGTGTGTGTGTGTG
The DNA here is from genome assembly GCA_022985145.1 of Pangasius djambal. Taxonomy (NCBI): domain Eukaryota; kingdom Metazoa; phylum Chordata; class Actinopteri; order Siluriformes; family Pangasiidae; genus Pangasius; species Pangasius djambal. The sequence continues at coordinate 6,721,275 of CM040999.1, forward strand.
TGTGTGTGTGTGTGTGTGTGTGTGTGGGTGTGTGTGTGGGACTGCAGGGCCAGTGTTAATATCTCTCAAGGAGGGCTACAGCAGACCCAGTAAGCTGGTGTTCAAGGCCCCAGTGAAGGAAAAGAAGAGTGTGGTGGTGAACGGGATTGACCTGCTGGAAAATGTGCCTCCCCGCACAGAGAATGAGGTGCCTGTGCTCTGCATGCATGAAATAATATAAAAGAAGCATTTAAATCCACTAAATCCCAGCATGTAAATACACACTATATGTTAAATAGACTCAGGCTTAAGCTGTGCAGCTCCTTCAGATGTTCATTATCCCATCTACTTACTTGTACTTAGTGTAATTGAATATCAAGCCTTCAGAACCACGGTGTAACCACTATACCTTAAGTAGAGTAACAGGTGCAGCTCAATACAATAAATATACAGAACAGTACGGGTTAATGTGTCAAGTAGATGTAAGGTTCGATCCTGAGCTCCATTTGTTGTCTGTGCAGCCTGTTATACGTTCTCCCATTGTCCACTTGGGTTTTTTCTGGCTATTCCGGATTCCTCTTGGAATATGGATTATGGATAAAAATCATAGCTCCTTAGATCATCAAAGTGGTGTTACCTTTAAGTCTTTTGTATCTTTAGTGTACAACCTTCCCCTGGGAAAACAAATTTAATGTATAATTAAATTTAAGGCACAAAATTAGACCTTATAGACTACTGTATTCACAATTTCATATTTGGTATTCGCATTGTAATATTTACATTTAGTATTTAGGTAAAGTATGAAAAACAATGGTACCAAGTGCATACCCTTGAGGGATACCACCCAAGAAAGAAGCAAGCAATGCGACCATTTAGTACTTTTTTCTGAGAGTTTATATTTGCGAATGTATTTTTAAATTGAGTAAATTAAGGCAAATTTACTGCTGGTCTTTTACGTGTTATTTTTAATGGGATCTGTGATGACAGCAACAGGCACAGGGGATGAGGGATGAGCACATGCAGAGTGCCAGTTCAAACATAAACTTTTACACAGTTATACAAGCAAAGTTATACAAACAAACTTCAGCATTGTCATTAGGAAAGCAGTATGCAGTTTGGTAGTTTTACTCAAGAAGAAGTTTTTTTTTTTCACTTAAATGCCTAAACATGCCTATAGGTGGATTATCTATCCTGAGTTGCCCCTCATTGGGAGTAAGTGTATGCAATCGAATGGCGTATCATCTTATGCCCATTGTATCTGGGATAAATTCTGGATAAACCAAAACTCTGAATCGGATAAGTGGTTCTTGACAATTAATAACGGATGCCATCCTCCTCCCAGCCACCACCAACCCCCACCATCCATCCTGGGATTTTAACTCATAAACTTCCAGTCACTGAGATGTTCGTCTCTGAGCTAGAAAGTAGGCTCTGTTAGAATGTAAGGTAATTGTGCTATGTCTGTTGCAAGATTGGGTCATTATTTGGGCATGTGTGCACTCATTTTATATATATATTCCTATCTACAGCTCTTGCGGATGTTCTTCAGGCAGCAGGATGAGTTGCGGCGGCTGAAAGACGAGCTAGCACAGAAAGACGTTAAAATACGACAACTGGAGCTGGAGCTGAACAACCTGAGAAACAGTCCGAACATAAACAACCGCAACAACAATAACAATAGCAGTGACAACAGCATGTGACCAGGGTCAAGCCCTTGTAAAATAACTCCCAGTACTGCTGAACAACTTCCTGGATACCCCTCTCTTATATACCACAAGGCCAAGCGTTTGTCCCCACCAAGCAGTGTCTCACTCTGATCCTAACTATTGATGCCTTTAATGCTGTCAGACTCTACTGGGGCGTAAGTCGACCCCTTTATCACTAAAACCTCTCACACCTTATGGCCTGTGTTTACTGCTTTCCCAGCAGTATCAGTATACCTAAGGCTCACATTCACAAACAAACACAAAGATTTGTGGAGGAAAAGTAGTTCAAAGGGACAAAACATTCTTTAAGATTTCTTTCGTGCTATTTAACTCTATTAATTGTATTTTACTCATTTTTACACATACTCTCTCTGCCTTTCACTTTTATCCATATTTCTCCTCTGTTGTGGATATGTGGGCTGCCAAATTTGCAGTATTGGATTGGAATGGCTTTGACAGGAAATTTTCTACAAGCCAGTAATTGTATTATGTTTTTTGTGTGTTTTCTTGATAATTGTAATTATTTATTTTGTTATATAAGTTTTCCCCAATTACGCATTGTTTTAAATAATTAAGCTCATCTCATCTTTAACCATGGATATAGAGACAGAGATCATTAGCTGGTCAACCAAATATGTCTTCTAGAACTCATTTCGCTTGTCTTGTCATTTTTGTGTCTTACAGTCTTAAAGATGCAATAAGTATGATTTGCTTGGGAAGGGATTTTGAATTAAAGGTGTCATTTGTAATTGAATTGAATTGAATTGAATTATATCTTTGCCATGCAATTGGCCTTGTAATTTGTTCATTTTGGACCTGTTTTTCTGGCCCAGAAATAGGCTCGACCTCCAAACAAAACAGAGTTCCTCAGCTCTGCACCTTTTCCTTACAATCTCTTAAAATGCAGCTCACACAGTGTACATAATTTTAACAGAGGGTGCTGTGGTTAGGTGTTAATCGCAGTTCAGCTTGCAGGCAGCAGAGGGATCTAAAAATTACAAACTGCTCCTTCAATATCTAAAGATTGCTGATGTATTGGCTGAAAAAAATCTCTCTTATGTAGTGCTCAAGCTTCCATTCTGAGGTTGCAACAAGCCAAAGCAGCTTTTAATCGCATTCTAGTGAAACACAAAACAGTACTTATTGTATCTTTAACGTAACTGGATTGTTCAGAGGCTCGGATCTGATTGTATGTGTCAATGCCAAGCTGAATGAATGTAGAAAGCATTCACCATACAGTACAACTAATACCTAATGTAGTAACACCATATACACCTAGAATGTAACCTAACATGAGTGTGTCGTCACTAAAATAACCTTCAAGAAGTGTGTTCATGTTCAACTGCAAATGAAAAGTAAAAGGGTGCTAAACTGTACCTTTCCTTGTCACTGGGGTGATAAGGTCATGGGCACAACTTTTGTAACTTTTAGTATTATATCCTTTATCTAGAAAGGTGCATCTAATGTACCTTTAAAGCTTTACTAAAAGTTGAAAATTAATTATGGCTATATTTTTTGCTATATCCATGTTTCCAGATGAAATTTAGCCTACATATTAAATGAACAAAAGATGTACCCTTTACGGTACCACCTCAGCGACAAGAAATGATACTGTTTAGTACTATTTTTTCAGAGAGGGTAATGAAACGAGCAGTGATAGAGAGTACATACATTAGTGACAGCAGTACATGCATTTAGGCAGTACTAGAGAGTATTTAGAGAGTGAATAGTAAGTAAGAATGGCCAAATTCTTATAGTAGAGGCAACAGAAAGTGAAAGTAAATGTGAGACTTTTATTTTTAGCTGGAAGTGTTTATTGTGTGTAGGTGGTTAATAATTGTACTTTTTAACCCATCTGTCTGGGCTTTTTCCATGAAAGGATGAAGGGATTCTGTTAGTAGTTCATTCTTTCCTGACCCTCTCATAGTGTAATGATTAATTGCATTAAAACATGTAAATCACCCAAGAATATAAGCAGTATATATACACATTTTTTTGCTAATGTCATATTTAATAGACCAAATTCTGAACTAATGTGATATACTAAAACTGTTGCATTGTTATAAGGAGAGAGCAGGAATCCTGCCAGACTGATCCCAGATTCATGCGAACCTCTCCTTTGTCACTTTTGAACTCACTGATAGAAGTATGAACATACTTTCTCATGATATATCATTTGGTGTGCTCATCAGACAATATGTGATTTGTGTATGAGTGACTGAAATGAGGCCTTACTTCATTCATAATCAGCAGGCTGATGTTTGGAAATGGACCATGTAGGGAACATTTTTGCTCATAAAATAATATGACATCATAAAATAATCTCACCTCCTTTAAAGGCTTGACTTATTCCTGCTTTAAGCATAGTAAACTGGAGAACATGAAAACATTCCCATCCTGTTGAGTATCTCAGCTCCAGACCTGGAGGCCCACTGTTCTACAGAGTCTCAAGTTGTCCCTGCTCTAACCACACCTGATCCAGTGGGCCACCTCTTGAGAAACGCTGTGCTGAACAACCCCAGAGGCATGTATTATTATTGTTTATACCAATGTACTTTTGAATCCTCAAATCGGATTGGTCAGAAAGTGTTGATTCATTTTCTATAACAGCAGCTCTAACAGCTGTGCCAGCTGCAAGGCAAATCATCAGTTTATATTAATGTGCACATTCTAATATACTATTGTTTCTATAGTAACAGCTAATTGCATGCGCCATATAATCTAAGCCAAATAATAGGCAGGTTAAAAACTGTTATTTAACAAAGAATAATGTATAATTCATGATATGGTGAAGTCTTCTGAAAGGAGAAGTTTATTTAACATTTATGGAAGGAGTCTCCAGAGTCAGTACTTTTTCTGCCAGTCTTCAGGATGGAGGACTTTTGCTTTTTCTGTTTTCTTGAAAACCTGACAAGGTGCATATTTTTCTATGTCTCATTAACTTAACACGCGAGAGCAAAAGGAGAGGCTGGCGAGGGAACTGTTTACATCTGCTAAAACATAACAACGTGTGCTAACTTGTCTTGCGGATGTTCCACGACATTAAATGTAAAAACTAATAGATAAATAGATCAAAAGGACCACGTCATTCATTACTAAATTTTTTGAGGGGTACGAGAGGAACAAAAACCTTCAGTACAAACTGGAGGAACAAAAAACTTCAGTACAAGCTGTTATTGGAAAATAATCAACTTGGCAAACCCCATTGTGTTTTATTCCTTATGTAACTGTACCACAGCTGACTTGCAATTTTATACAAAAGGCAATGTAATGCTGGCGTTTGAGGAACTTCAAGCCCAAAGTAAGATTAACATCTAGTGTTAGATATGTCCCTTAAACAATAGCCTTGCTGTTCTGCTCAGACGAAAAATTTCCATCAATACACACATGTAGGATCCCTGTATTCCTTTCAAAGGGGCGAATATAAAAAGGAAATTGGGGGTATGGGGTATATGGGGTATATCAACCTATATCAAAGCCTCAATTCATCAAGTGTTATAGTTAAGGGTTATAGTTAAGTCACCAGTTTAAATTTTGAGTGCCCAGTACTAGACAGTTTTCAACATGGTGCTGGATAAGCTTTGTTCTGTATAATGCCTTTTGGGCCCCATCTACTCAGGGCCCTTGGAGTCGTCCCTGTGCAATGCCCATTTTCTCCACTAGGTGACATCAGCATGAGCCAGGCCAAAGTCGGACAGAGTCCATCTGTCCCACGCAGCAGACAAAATTATACAGGGAGGAGGATATTGGCCTTCTATGATCTTTGATATTTTACCCTTCAAATTGTGTGAAGCCTCACATTTGACTAGTTTAAAAATAGAAATGACATTGTGGAATATCACCGTGACTTAACCTGAATAGTAACAGTCTGAATTTTTTTAATACCGCCTTCATAAACAACTCCAATTCACTCCTTATCAACAAGAACGCTGACTTCTTTCTCAGTCACGTCTAAACTTTTTTTTTTTTTCCATTTTAATAATAAAAACAAAAAGGTATAATTTAGAGCCACCAAATACAGGTCAGAATGTCTTCGCTTTAAATAATTTCAGTATCATTTCTGAATATTTACAAAATATCCAGATTGAGGAGAAAAAAATAATAAAAATCACAAAAATGTAGAATTTAGAACCATCTAACAGCTCAGAATTCCTTCGCTTTAAATAACCCAAAAGTATCTCTGAATATTCACACAAATATCCAGACAAAAAGAACACACACACACAAAATACAAGCTAATATCCTTTCCCTGAGCTTACAATTACAATTTTGTCGAGAGGCTGATTTTGATGGAACTTTCTAAAACTTATATGTAGTGAGACTAAACACAGCTGTGTAAGTTTCATACATTAATGTAGTAACTAATGACCTGGATGGAGAAATCAAAGTGGTTTCACTGTGATCATGAGCTCAGTACATTCTGCTGGATCACTGCTTGCCAAAATTACTTTACAGCTGCATGTGTTTTCATTCGTTTTATTACAGTTAACTGTTACAACTGAGATTAATGGTGAAAAATGTCTGCCGTTATCAAAGGGAATAGAAAAAAATATATTTGGTCATTATTTACAAAGAACACGAGACCTCTGAACTAGCCACGCAAGAAGGAGAAAGGGTTTCTAGGAGTCATTTGACAAGGGCAGACATTCAGTTCTAAACATTTAAAAAAAATAATAATAATAAAATAAAATAATCACATTGAGAGGTTGTACTGTGCAGGTTCCGATGCCTCCTCTGTGCCTGAACAGCACGTCACATGATGATGAGAACACGAAAGAGACGCAATGTACACAAACAAAAAGGTGTGATTTTAAAAAAAGGTGGGTAAGAAAACCCTCTTGAAATCCAGTAGTCAAATTTAAAATAGAGCCAGACATGCTGTTTTTAAAAGGTTTTTGGTATTTTTTTGTCATTTAAATACATAAGTCATACCCAGCAATCTGTATAAGCAATCTGTATAGGCATCAACAGTAAAGAGAAAATAAAAATTACAAAGAGCAAACTGAGTTTTGTTTCGGACAATGGGAAATTTCCACTACTGTGTTGCCAGCCGTCTGTAGAGGTTTAAGAGAAAAAGAATGGGGTCAAACAAAGTTAAAAAAACAAAAACAAACAAAAAAAAACAATCAAAAAATAAAACAAAACGAAACAAAAAAAACTAATATTTAAACTGTGTCCTCGTATATCTACTAACCCACCCCTACCATTTGCATACCTCCCCAAACCACTGCAAAATTACATTAGGACATAGAAACAGAGGGTTAAAACAGTCAGATCACAAAGGGAACCCGAGAGTGCATGTTCAGTCATCATCCTCCTCTCCTTCTTCATCCAACTCCCTTTTCCTCTTCTTTCCCCTCTCCTCCTCTGCAACAAATAAATAGAAAGCACATTTTATTACACTGAACATTCCTGAGATTTTAACCATGTGTATATATATATATATATATTTTTTTTTAAAATAATGACAAAAAAATCACTTCATTGCATTTTCAGATGTAGACATAAGAGGCTGTTCACCTTTTAACAAGTGCTAATATTTGTTTTGGGAAACAAATTTAATAGGATCATGCTTAGCCTGCAGTAATTTTGCTGCTATATGACCTTCAGTAATAAAACCAAATGCCACTACACCTCAAATGGAAATAATGGGTTTTAAGTGCCATAATCTAACAATATATTGTTAACAATATAAGAAAATGTGAATACTACATATAGCCCTATTTTCCTCTTTAACAGATTTGATGCAGAAATCATTTGAGGTAGAATTCTCCTTTACTAACACACTGCAACTGAAAATCTTTCGACACTCTCTGAGGTATATTAACGCTGAGCGCTAATCCTTAAAATTTGTGTTCTTTCTGTAGCCAAATTCAAAATGGCGAAACAAAAAAGGGCTCAATTGCTTACCGGAGTCTTCCTCGTCATCAACTTCCCCATCATTTAAGTCTTCCTCCTCCTCCTCCTAACAAGAAAACGCATGTCAACAAAAAGAAATACTTCGGCTTCAAAAATGTTTCTTTCCTTTTAAAAAGACATAATTTTACGTCAGAGGAGTAAATATTGTAAATATACAAGTGCTGCAGCATTCACCTCTCCACTGACATCCTCCTCCTCCTCTTCTTCCCCTTCCTCCTCATCTTCCTCATCTCCTTCTTCTTCATCTTCATCACCTGGAGCTGCATCTTCATCATACTCCTCCTCATCTACTTCTGCCAAATGCAAAAACTTTCCTCAATTGACTTTTATAAAATATAATGAAACACACACACATATATAAATGATTGGTTATATCATGTATCCATGATGTATGTGCTTAATGGGAACACAAGGACCCAAACAGGAATGAATACCATCATCTTCATCTTCATCGTCATCCAATCCCTCAACGTAGGCTTCCGCGTCAGAGTCAGGGGCCTCTTTATCCTCTTTGTCATAGCCATCGAGATATGTCAACTGAGGCAGCAGCTTAAAGACGTTTTCTCTGTAGTCGTTTAAGTTTGTCACCTCGCAGTTGAACAGGTCTAAACTTTTGAGGCTTTCCAATTTTTTCTGTTGAAACAGGAAACATTTTATAATTAAATTAAATGCATTATTTATATTATACCCATAAAAAAATGAAATATATTTCCATAATCCATTTATTATAGCCTAAAAATGCTCAACAAAAAAAAAAAAAAAAAAAAAAAATGCTAAACATACAATTTCTTTGGCTCGCCACAGGCACAGTACAACACAAGCTAATTGTAGATTGCTCATATATTTAAGGCCCAAACTATTACATTATGCCAACAATGTAAACTGTAGTCTTCAGGCATTTTACTAATACTATTTTAACCTCCAGGTAAAACCCAAAGGTAAATAAAAATAGGGCAAGAAATAGTTCTAGCAGGCCAAACATAAAACTAGACTGGGAACGTTGATGTTATATGACTGCTTCATTACAACACTGGCACACGGGTTTAATGACAAAGTACACAAGAACCTGCAGGTCTACAGCAGTTAATTTTTATTCTATGGTGCATAGGCGCATATTACATAGGTGCATATTACAACTCAAGAAATCACAAAAGAATTCTCACCAACTTCCATAAACGTGTATGGCCTCTGTGGCCTTAAAACTCACCAGGGGCTCGATGGTGCTGAGATCTTTGATCTTGTTGCCGCTGAGGTTGAGATGGGTGAGATTGGGACATTTCTCTGCTAGTACCTCCAAACCACCCGAGATTCTGTTATCGCTAAGCTCGAGCTATTGCAAACAAAACACAACCATCTTTATTAAAGATGCAAATACAATGTGAGATATAATGAAAATCCATTGGTTTAATGCAACAAGAGCAACACGTTTGTACCTTTTTGAGTTTGTTAAGCTTGGGCAAGTTGGCGACTGAAGTTAAGCCGACGTTGATTGTGCTTAGAAACTCCAGCTCCTCGAACTCGTCTGTAAGGCCTTCGATTTTGCCTTCATTTGACCGACAGTTGTCGAGCACAAGTTCTTTCACCTAATAAAAGACAAAGGATGTTAATGTGCGAATAAAACTGACACACTGGAAATAAAACCAAGCTGAAGATGTGTACAAGTCTCCAACTCTGCAGCTCTCCATCAGTCAAGAGTGCTTGGTGTTGGACTGGCTTCTGGTTCATGTTGCAAGCTTAAATTGAGTCAGATCACTGCTGTTGCCAGCTTTCGACTCAGAGTGTAGCTTGCTTGGATTACAGGCGATGTTTTCACTTACAATCCCTAATGAACAAGTCACATCTTCATATAACTCAGACAATGATTAATAGACGTTTTGCACAATTTGGATAGAACGAGGCCTATTTGTCATTTTTGATCATTCTGAGCCTACATTCTGAGGGAAAAAAGCTCCTCAAAAGGTCCCTTTATTTGACGGGAAAACATACATGTGGTTTTTCCACATGAGACGATACGTGTTTCCACATATTCAGATAAAATGACATGTTTTTAAAATTACAGCTGTTCCAATATTACACATATATGTGAAAATGTCATGATTCAACATGTGGAAGTTCACAATCCCATTTTTTTCTGGATAGTTAATGAACCTTTTTGCTGTGGTGTGAACCCTTTATGCCTCTAAGGAAAGAGGATCGTAAGGTGCCAGACACAACCACCTTTTCTCTACTGTAGTTACTTAAAGTGCACCTTTATCCTGTGAACATGTGGAAATGTCTAGCCAATTAGATTAATTAGGGTAAATATTCAGGCTCAACATATAACATTAATACTGTGGGGGGAAGAAATGGGGTTCTGTTGCCTCAGTGGAGCCATTACATCGTGTCGATTAGAGTAATCAGCAGGCTACAGCAATGTGCGATTATTCGGAGCAGCTCTACTCGCTGCTTTGACTCGCCGCGTTTTTTTTCTCCTCACACAACAAAATGGCTGTCTCCGCAACGAGCCGCGTCTATTCGCTTTCTAGCACTTAAAACGTTTTAAACCGACGCCTGCTTTTTCTAAAGGACAAACAAAAGCCAGAATATGGTGCAGAACAAGCCAGGTTTTTGATGAAATCGCCTTAAATTGTCCCAGGAGTCCAGACACGGGCTAAAGAATTCAGGAGTAGGAGGGGCAGGTAACACGACATAGCCGAAATGCTACCAAGTCCGTGTGTAAAACATACGGATTTTTTGACATTTATTTATTTATTTTTTTACAAACAGATAAAGCGAATTTCGAAAACAGGACCCGTTCTGGTGTTTTACTCGACTGTGGACTGTAGTAAGCGACTGCTCGGACTGCAGGAACGGTACGTTTAGTCGATTAAACGCCGTGTGTCTTTGTTGCTGGTTAAAATGGCGGCTTGTCCTACATGTCGGAACTGGAGCAGCGCCGCTCCGAGTTGCGTAGCGCTCCTCACACAAACATAGAAATACCGAGCACAGCCATGCGCCTCTAAACAGCCCCAGCACATTAGTTTCAGCAGGAGATCGGACAAGCTCGGAAAGGACCGCTATTAGAGTCTAATTACATTTACAAGACGAGTAAACGCCGTATTTGGACGCATAATATAAAGAGACGTCAGACGCTATCGGACACTTGGGGAACGTTGCATTGGACTAATCTGTAGCCAAACGTAGCTCCCACTTCGGAAAGCACCGCCAGCTTGTGTGTAATTTAGCGAGCGCGTCGGGGTTATTACAAGCGCTTCTTCTCGCTTTCCATCTTCAGTACCGACATAATGCAGTTTTAATGGGCTTTCGCGCGCCTTCACGCAACTCGATGTAAAGAGGACACCGAAAATCGAACAGCAATCGCGTGCTTGCGTTCCACACAGCATGTACTCGCGCGCGCACATACACATATAACACATACATATCCACATACACTAATAACGTGGTGGTGGTGGGGGGGTTCTAACGTGCACATCTGTCTGGTCAGATAATTTCGACCAATTAGAGCTGTATACATATAATATATCCTAATAATAGTAATAATAATAATAAATAATAATAATTCCACCAACACAGTAAACTGATCAGCTCGCTACCAGTCAATCACCTGCACAGCGATTTAAATTTCTCCTACAAGTTGCTCAACTCGCCACCTAAACACAGAGGACTGCTATTAATCTGGAAACGAACAGCATAAAAAAAGGTTTGAATGGTAAGGATCTTTTTTTTTGCAGCCCCAGGGATGCAAAGGAAAAGGGCGCGATCAGGGCTACAAAGTTACAAATATGGCTTCTCATGCCGCTTCCCTTGTTTATACGCTGGCTACACAATGCGCGTTAGTGTTCCACTTTCCCAGCAAGCCGATCGATCAGAAGCCTTCAAAAGTTGAGAAAAGCGAGCAAACTGCGAAAGCCCTGGTCCATGTGTAAACACGTCGAGTTCTTCCGAACCTGTGACCGCGGCCCCGCGTTAACAAAGTCACCTCAAACTTTTCATTCAACACATCAAGTTGACGGCGTGCAACATCTACCACTGTCCATCTACCTTCCAGCACACAGCTTATTCTAGCAGCGATTTTAGCCCCCAAAAATCTCCCAAGTCGGGAAATCGGAAAGCCGCTTACGTCCGACGGCGTTCGGTTACGCAATTCCAGATGAATCCTCTTCTTCATATCCATCCTGAGGGTCTGTGAGTGACGGATTTAATAAAAGAGCGCAGTTAAGACTTGGGAGTCTTCGCTGCACATTCAGCTATAGCCCCTTTACAAACTAGAGCTTGCCCGTCTGCCAAACTTGACGCCTGCAGGAGGCGGGAGTTGGGTGTGGGATTGTCGTCACCGCGGACCAATCAGAGACGCGCGATCGAGTCTGACCGGCCCTAGCACGAGCCGCGCGACCAATGAAGGCCAGGCCTGAAATCGGGTGGGGTTTACGGGGGGAGGGTTTGGTTGATCCAGTAAAGTCTGTTTTAGGGTGACGGGTGACATCTATGCGTTAAAATCACCCAAAGTGGCGAAGGCGCCAAAGATTAAAACTAAACGGAGATAGGGTCAGGTTGCTGTTTAAGCAGCAGCTCGTGGATCAGATTATGAAGACATCACTTTACAGTAGTTATTGTTTTTTTTTTTAAATATCCAGTGAACTGAGTCAACGCAGCATGATGTGGAGAGAAACAGTGAAGAATCGCATTACTCTGGACAAGCAAGCAGAGGTGTAGTTGCTAATGCTTCACCAGGAGTGAATTTTGGAAATAAATGATTTATTATAGCAATCAATTTAGGATGTTATATGGTACACTGTCATGAGAAATGGACCCCTCCCCCTTTGAAAGTCGATTCTGGAGGGAGTGCACAATGGCAACCACCAGTTTAACTTGAATCACTGTTGTTGTTGTTGATGATGTTTTTTAATCAGTTATGCTACAAACAGATCTGCTCTTTTAAGCCGCATAAAACAGGACGCAATGCAAACACAGATCAGTAATATCAGATTTCCATTTAGTAAGAAATATAACATCCTGATGCGTCTGTTGCAAAGAAACCATGTCGGCTAGGCTGCATCGAATTGCAAATTTCATAACCTTGAAACCTCTAAGCGCCTGTTTACACTGTGACTTAACAGCAGTCGCGTGCTCATTAGATCCCTGCTCTTTATCACTGGTGCCCTCAGTGGCACTACAGATCCAACAAGATTTCCGTCTCCCCCCTTTCGTCTTTAAAAACACTTTTGTCACATGCATTTGATTGCCACATGGCACACTCCAACCACGAACCCATTCTCGTCACTACAGCGTTCAAACCAGCCAATAGCATTGTAGGGGGGGAATTCACTTCCGCATCAGCCAGGAGGAAAAAAAAAAAAACACAAGGTCACCTGACTGTGCTCGGCGCCATCTTGCCCGCAAAACACAACGCATTCCAAATAATGAGAATACCATTTATTGACGGTTAAAACGAACAAAAAGTATAATAATAGACGTTACCTATTATTGTGGTGATTTCTGTGTGTCGCTCCGCTACCCCTTAGAAAAAAAAAAACAGTAGAGCAATTGCCTGGCGCATGATTTTCACAAACGCGCCGGCTCGAGAGAGCGCACTGCACAGACGACTCTCGCTTTTTATCATGATTCTTTTTTCTTTTTTGTTTTTTTTTCGAATTCGTTTCATAGCAGGGATGTTTTGCCATTGAAGGAAATAAAAAAAATCTTCTTCTCTCGATCTGCCTACTTATTCCGACTCGCGCAAGCAAGGCTCATCTCCAGCTCTTTGGAGTGTACTTGCGCATTAGTGGAGAGCATTTTCTCCTCTGGGTGTGTCTGCCGCGTGCTCGGAGCGCCCTTTGCTGCAGCGCGCGTGCTGTTCACACACACTGCGTGCGCGAGGTGCGCAAAGCCACGGCGCTCTCACACACAGCCCGGTCTGGGCACGCGACACTCGCCACGCACCACTATCGCTTGCGTGAACGGCTCGTAACGTCACAGGAATGGACATGGTCAACTGTGCAAACATGAACATCGCCTGGATGGAAGAAAATGGCATCACTGCCCTTTGCGGATAAGAAGGAAGAATTAGGTTGTGAATGTCACCAAGGGCACATCTGTGGTTTAACAGTGCACAAAGCACGTTTGGTCCGTTTGCATAAGCTGCGAAAGCAAAAGGCTGCTCTGAGAAGCAACCCTGGGATGCACAGGATGCACCTACGCAAAAAAAATGTGCATCTGCAAAAGCGCTGAGAGTGATGCAAAGGAGATTTTAATGACGTGTCACCATAAACCAAGACGGTGATTCACCCAGTGCAATATAAGGACCAACACCCTCTGCTGCTGTTATATAATACATTTGGTTCATGTGGCTTCTTTGAAATTGAAGACTATACAATCAAATCACTGTCTGAAAAAATGATGAAGCCAGGATAATACCATAGCTATTATATGGGCATATAAGATGCTGCATTTGTATTTATGATGTTATGCACTTTATATTCTTATATGTATAGAGGGTTTTTGCATAGTTAAATTTAAATCTATATATGTGCGCCTGTAGGTTACTCCTAACATGCACGGAAATGTCTGAACATACATTGCAAATGCTCATTCTTGCAAGCGCCTGCGGTAAGTTGGCATTTTGCATTCTCCTTTGTAGTTTCCTAAACTCTTTGTCACACTGAGCACTGCTGATCGAAACCACCAGATGGCGCTACTTTACACCGCAAGAATTTTTGCAGTTAAATAGAAATACTGTTACTTGTAAAACTTGGCATCTCAGACGGTTCTGTGAATAACAGAAAGGAAACTATACATCCATTTCAATTACAGTTTATCTACAAATAAAAATGATTCAGAGAAATATTCATGAAATGTTGCTATATGCTGCAACAAAACAGCAATACAACATTCATTCAATCATTTGTTCTTTTATTCAAGATGGATCCAGAGCCTGTGCCAAGAATTCTGGGAGTGAGGCAGGACCCTGAATGGGACACCGGTCCATTCACATACTCCTCTACTCACAGCTAGCCAGTCAACCTACCCGCGTATGTTTGGGAGGAAACCGGAGAACCCAGTGGAAACCCCGCATGGACACGTGGGGGACATGCACAGAGACGCCACACAGACGGTAACGCAAGCTCAGGATCGCACGGACCCCAGAGCTGTGAGGCAGCAACACTACCTGTTGCATCACCAATAACACAACATACAACAGAAAAGTAGATTGAACTAAAAGTAAGAAATCGGAGGTTTGTCATGAACTGCTTAGTTCAACTTGGGTAGTTTCCAGAAGAAGCCAGGGTAGGGTTGTGTATCGGTCTGTTCACAGGAAATGAAAGAGGTTATAACAGATGCTATAAAAGGAAAGAGTTTTCCTACAAGTTAATATAGAATATTTCAATCAGAAAAGAAAGAGGCAAACCTTTGATGTGAAATAATTTAGATTTTTCTTTTCTCTGTTTAACATATACAATGTGACATGTTTTGTCACTTGTAATAATGGAAGACAGCATGGTGGCACAGTGGGTAGCATTGCTGCCTCACAGGTCCAGGGTTCCTGATTTGATCCTGAGCTCAGGTTACTGTTTGTGTGGCGTTTCGCATGTTCTCCCTGTGTTCCCATGAGCTTGCTCTCTGATTTCTTCTCACCTCCCAAAAACATGTCAGTATATAGACTGACTACTCTTGCCCTTGGTGTGGATGAGTGTATAAATGTGTGTGCATGGTGCCCTGTGACGGACTGGTGTCCCATCCTGGGTGTATTCCCACTTCATTCCCATTGTTCCCAAGACAGCCCCCGGATCCAGTGCAACTCTGACCAGGATAAAGCAGTTACAGAGGATGAATGATAATTAAGCGAGAGTGAGGGTGATGTCCTGAATATCTCCATATTAAGAAATTAATATTGAGTAGCTGACACAATATGGCCAAATATTTTGTTTGTTTTTGCTCCAGTGAAAATATTTCCCAAAGAAGCCACAGCTGGATAGAGTGTTGCGTGTTGCCATGCCAACGCATAGCTTGACTGACAGCCCGTATTAAGCGAAGTTTCAAGGTAATGAACTATCGCTACTGGAATTTTATGTAGCAAACACAGACAAGGGGTGCGATACAAACAGCAAAATGTCCCAGTGCTGTTATAGTAAATATCTACACTCTTACAACACTGCTTGTCTAATCAAATTAGGAAAAAAAAAAACACACTAAATGTCATGGTGTCTATTAGCGTCTTCTCTGCAATAGCCTATTGCATCATAATTTGTGAATTTCTTAGTAACCCACCCCAAAAAAAAAAAAAAAAAATCATGCTGCAATAATTTGGATTATGTTACTGGAACAAATATTATGATTTATTGGAACAAACAGCACGGTATACTCCTTGACTTCATTTTCTGTAATAATGATTTCTGTAATGAAGTCTGTAATAGACGTATCTTTTTATGGAAATGTAATGACCAGCAGAGGAAGTTCATGATGCAGCTCTGCAGTTAGTCAGCTCACTTGTCCAAAAGAAATAAAATTGATCTGTGCTTTTATTTACTTTTGTACTAGACAGAGTATTTACTTCTGTCAGCTAACAAAGAGGTTGGATGCTTATACTTGAAAGGAAATGTTTGATTAGTAATAGGCAAAAGCACATGATGACAGTCAAAACAGAAATGTGTCGTGCTTGCGTTGCTTAGTTTTGTGCCTGTGACAAATGCCTCTCAAAGGTTAGCTTTGCACGGAGCATGTCTGGTTATGCACTGTTAGAATTTGTTTTCCCCTTCTCAAGCAATTCAAGTGAGGAAAATAGTCAGTGTAGTAAGTCTTTATTCATATTTATGACTAGAAATGCAAATACATTTGTGTCAGTATGATTTTACAGGCTTTTACGGGGTTTGTTTTTTGTTTTTTTTTTGACACACACATGCTCTACACAGAATGGAGACATGACCTTTAATCTCTGATTCATGTATGACTCAAAAATTTCCATCAGTTTAAACCTACAGCTGACTGCAAATGTGTGCAAAATGAAAAGACCAAACATTTCATTTATATTCAAACTATATTTCTTTTGATTATGCATTATGTTTCGGATTGTAGTATTGGAATTCAAACCTATTTCTTCCTGTTTATTTACAGTTTCGTGGCAAATATGTAACCAATAATACACGATGAGGCACGTTGAAAATAATCAACAAAGTTGTGGTAGGAAGCAGCCCGAAACGTTATTATTCTCCCATAACTACATGTCCTGAAATGTTTTATTTTTTGTCCAATGCTAACAGTTTAAATTTTATTAAAGAACAATTTACATGTTGCATATTTGATCTGTTCACAGTTACGTTTAATGTTGTAGAACATCAGACTCCCATGGTTGGCTAGTGTCTCTCTCCCCTGTCAATCACAGCGACACTAGGCAACCATGGGAGTCTGGGAGCTCATGCATGAGGAAGAGGGGTGGTAGCGCTTTCCCCCAAGCGTGTTACGCTGCCCCGCGATGCAACATGAGCAGCAGTTCAAAAAGATGCCGTTGGCTGGCTTCACATGTCTTAGAGGGAAAAAATTGCAGCTCGTCGGGTTACAGAGAAAACGCAAAGCAGAACGTCGTCTGTGCTGAAGACTTTTATGTGTTGGAAACCGTTAAGTAACAGCTACCTTCACATTCGCAATGGTCAAGAGGTACGACCAAGGAATCATTTCAGATTTGCAATTTATGTCTGCGACAACGTTATTGTGACGAAAATCCGCTTAAAGAAAGGACACACAACTTTCACATGTGAAACGTGATTATTCAAAAAAATTTAATTTAATTTGTGGTTTTTAGACACTTCACATATTATTACATTACATAATATGACATTTTGCACATGTAGACTGTTCATAGGGCATGTGTTGTTGTCTTTGTCATGTGATTATGAAGAGCTATGGCCAAATAGCAAGAGCAAATAGCAAGGGAACGAATGAATGTTTCCAGAACACTAGTTTTTAGTTACACAAATAGTACCTAAAAGCAACCCAGCTAACAATTATTGTTCCCAAAACATTCTGGGAATATTTGTTTTTAGTTCCTGAAACAGTCAGAGAACAGATCTTTTTTAGTTCTGTTTGGTTTTCAAACATCCATATTTAGCGCATTAAGGTCCAGAGAACATTTCCATAGATCATTTCCAATGTGATAATCAAAGATGGATCGGACATTCTGGTAACCTTTTCATTAGTATAACCTCTCAGAAACCTTGCACTAATGTTCCCCTAACATTAACCTAAAAGCAACCTCTGGTATGCTTTGTGAGTAAGAGAATGTTACAGGAACATTTCCAGAACGTTAGTTTGTGGTTAACCAAAATAAAATAGTGTGAAATGTGTCTCAAAAAACTAACCAAAGAGGAACCAAATGCTAACGCTAAGTTCAGAGAAGGGTTCCCCTAACTTTCTCATAATGATTAGATGATTTAAACCTCTCAGGAAACCTGGTAACCCCCAATGGTTTGAAGAATGTTCCTCAAAAATTCTGGTAAGCTTTAAACTGTTTGAACCTCTCTGAAATCTTGTACTATTCTGGGATGGTTTGGAGAGCATTGCCCTGATATTAACCTAAAAACCACAGCACTGACTTCGCTGAACAAAACAGAATGTTTTGTTCTCAGAACCTTATGAAAGGGTTCTCAAAAAAAAAATAAAAAATCTACCAAAGGAGAACCAACTGCTAAGATTAGGAAGCGTTTTCTGTTTAGGAAGAATCTTGTGTTTTGGGATGCGATCATCAAAATAATCTTTACAGGAATATTCCTTTTGTTTGTTGTTATTGAAAAAATAGTACTGTATTTAAAACTAAACTTTGGTGAAAGTTCCTTGTCAGTTGTCATATAATTGTAATGTTCCCAGAACATTTTGGGACTGTGCTGAGCTAAGCTAACAATTATTGGTTCCCAGAACGTTCTCGGAATATTTCATTTTGGTTCCTGAAACGTTCGGAGAGCAGAACTTTTATAGTGTCATTTGGTTTTCCATGAAAAGTTTTCTTTATGAAAATATAATGTTTGCATTTTGTTGTGAATTAGGGTTCAGAGAACATTCTCTAACATTCCATAATTTTTAGATAATTTCATCCTCTAATTTCATCCTCTCAAGAATGTTGCGATGACCCACCACGGTTAGGAGAATGTTTCCATAATGTTCTAGTAATCTTTAAATTATTTGAAACTCTCAGGAACCTTGCACTAACATTCCCGTAACATTAATCTAAAAGCAGCCTTTGACAAACTTTGAGAACATTACGGGAACATTTCCAGAATGTTAGTTTGTTAGTTAGTTTGTAGCCAAAATAGAATAGTATGAAATGGTTCCCCCCCAAAAAAAAAAAAACACAGGAGCCAAAGGCTAAGGGAATTTTAGGTGAAAGATCTCAGAACATTAGTTATTGGTTACAAAAAATAGTAAAGTGACCATTGATAAAAGTTCATTCTCAGGTTGTTATGAATTGGTTCCCAAAAAATAACCAAAGGGAAACCATATTGTGTGTTTACTAGGATGGAGAGTTGACCATGAAAGAAAGTTACAGGTACGTCCTGGGATTGTTTGTAGTAACAAAAAGTAGTACTAACTAAAAAGCAGCGTTTGTTGAACGTTGACAACTGTTGAGTTGTCAGTTGTCATAGAACCATAAGAGAATGTGTTTTATACTCCTCAGAACATCTTGGGAAGAGTGCTGAATTTGTGAACCAAAATACGAAGTTCTCAGAACATTATGAAATGCTAACGTTAGCAAAACCTTCTGTGTCTGCTGAATATCAGCATGTTGGATGTGGTGTTATTTATCACATATTATTCAGGTCATGTCACGTGTGTTCACGTGCAGTGTTCAAATGCACTTTCACATGGTTTTCACACATGATCACATCTTATGCACATGTGCTAAATTATGAACATGTGATTTTTTCATATATGGCAGAGCAGCAATACAGCAGCACAGCAAATGTACCACTAGAGGGTGGTGTGAAATAAGAGTTGCAACATAGCCCATGGGCTCAAGGAATAATATTTAGTACTTGATTCTTATTAGACTGATATGCACTGTTGTGTCTAAAGATAGATAGATAGATAGATAGATAACTTTATTCATCCCAGAGGGAAATCCACCTATTACAGCAGCACAGAGAGTTAGAAGTATAGTAAAGTAATTTAATAGTATAAATGAAACAAAATAGAAATAAATATATCCATCCATCCATCCTCTGTACCACTTATCCTGCACAGGGTCGGGGGGTGGCCTGGAGCCAATCCCAGGGGACTCGGATAGGGGATGCCCTGGACGGGGTACCAACCCATCACACACACCCATATGGACAATTTGGAAAAGCCATTCAGCCTACAACATATGGACTCGGGGAGGAAACCGGAGTACCCAGAGGAAACCCCTGAAGCACGGGAGAACATTCAAGCTCTGCACACACAGGGCAGAGGCGGGATTCGAACCCCCAACCCCAGAGGTGCGAGGCAACAGTGCTAACCTAAACATTGTAGATATAAGCAGCAGACTTGAGTGGAATTAAAGTGGCAGTTCAGTGCAAATATTGTCCACAGTGTAAACATCGTAAACATACACAAACGATAAAACGAACAGGGATATACAGTATTGTATATTGTGAATATGAGAAAAGGAAAGAAAGGGGGAAAATGAATAGAAGTAAAGAGGCAGTGCATATGGATATGAATTTTGGATGGTAGTAAAGTACAGCTATTGTTCAGTGAGCTTTTCATAAGACTGGCTCAGTGCAAAATAGTGTCCCAGCACCGTGACGAGCTGTTATACAATGTGATCGCTGTTGGTACAAACGATCTCCTGTACCTCTTCTACAGCGGAGCCGGATGAGTCTCCTACTAAAGGAGCTCCACTGTTTAACCAGTAGTTCATGGAGGGGACACTGTTTATTGTAATAATTGTAAATATAGAAAAAATTGTATGTGGGATGTGTAATGATTACTTTACACTCCCAGTGTATGACGTTTTATCATTCAATCAGTTAATTATTTGTTACATTTCTTGTGATCGACTGTAATTAAAGCACTACACAGAGAGTAGTGGTAATAAGAAAAGTGTTGAAGGAAGACAATTCCCAGAGCAGGACAGAGATGTGAAAGGTGACCATAATGTACACGGTATGGTGCAACAGATCAAATCTTTCTCTCTGTGTCTCACTCACTCTCTCCACATTTAATAACTCCACACTCACACTGAAGCCATCTCTTCCCTCAGGCTGTTGACAGTGCGTATCATTTTAAAGTGCTGAATGAATGTGTGTGTGTGTGTGTGTGTGTGTGTGTGTGTGCGATACAGTGACAGACACCATGATTATCCGGTGAAACCGAGAACCTTCACATATGCACAGACACTTTCGCTGCTAGTTCAGTTCCTCAAATCCATCTCTGAATGACTGCTGCTTTAATACTGAGGTATAAAGTAACACACAAAGCAATAGGAAAGGGATGGGGCTGATTGTCAGATAGAGGAATGAACTGAAGCATTCATTATTAATGTTGATTGGGACAGGCAGTGCTCAGGGCAGCAGAGTGGAATTTGATAGCCATCTGGAGGAAAAGCAATAAGAATCAGGCGCAAAACCCTGATTGAGCAAAAGATTGTGCTGATCTCAAAGAGGCAGTTTTCCTTAAGCATATCAATACACTGCGTAACACTATGAACTTCTTAAGTAAAACCTTATTTGCAGTCGTTTCTAAGTGGTCAGCATTGCTTGTGGAATGCTTATGATATACGATATACACAATAAAACACACACACACACCACACCACACCACACTAGGATATGACCTCATAGCCCTGTCCAGATACATTTATTTACAAATCACCAGCACAGATCAAATACATGTTCCATCTGTCTCATTATCTTGCTCTCTTTAACATATCATATCTATCATGCCACTATAACGCTCCACACACAGTCAGAACGTAAAGATTAAGATTTAAGACCTTAAACATAATCCCTACAGCAGTAATGCATTCTATGACGAATATTCCTTTGAGGGTATATTAAGCTCACCCCCAATATGTTCCAGCACTGAAAGGATATTAAACTCCAAAGGATTTCTTTAAGTCTTAGCCACACTTTAGCTCCCAACATCCATGTAAACCTTGTCTCACTTTAAAATGTAAATTAACCTGGTTGTGAAATTATTTAATACGTTAGAAATGTATTAAAGGAATACTCCAGGGCTTTTCAACCAAATCTCTATCTATTGCGTCTGTAGAGTAATCGAAATCATTCTGACACGTTCCTTTGTACAGGGAAAAGAACTGACAAACTGCTAACATAAAACTAACATATAATTAAATAATGAAAGTCTAAGGCCTGTTGTTCGACTAATAAAAAATTATGCCCAACATATAACACACAGAACACTTTGAAGAATTTTTCCCTCTACAGTAAAATTGTAGTTAAGCTTTAAAGCTGTATAATTTATCACTGCAATTAAGAGGTTTTCAGGAAAAGTTTACGCTACCGCAGAGTTCAGTTCCATTCGATTTGATTTGTGTAGCGCATTTAATAATCGACATTGTCACAAAGCAGCTTTACGGAAATCCGGATGCAGATCATCATCAGTTTTATTTGTATAGAGCTTTTAACAATGGACATT
The DNA here is from genome assembly GCA_022985145.1 of Pangasius djambal. Classification (NCBI taxonomy): domain Eukaryota; kingdom Metazoa; phylum Chordata; class Actinopteri; order Siluriformes; family Pangasiidae; genus Pangasius; species Pangasius djambal. Next base: position 6,743,501 of record CM040999.1, read on the forward strand.
GTCACATAGCAGCTTTACAGAAATAAATGGATTCAGAAAAAATATATTGTAAATATTTGAATTTATCCCTGTGAATTTATCCCTAATGAGCAAGCCAGTGGCGACGGTGGCAAGGAAAATCTCCCTGAGATGATATGAGGAAGAAACCTTGAGAGGAACCAGGTTCAAAAGGGAACCCATCCTCATCTGGGTGCAACGGATAGTGCGATTATAAATAAATCCCTTCTATTATTGTGCGCTATAAGGACAAATAGTGCAATTGTGCAACCAATAAATTCATCACAGTTTCTGCAAGAAGTCCGGTGGGTTAAAATCTATCCACTGTCCACTGATGGAGTCCTGAGTACGAAACTGCTCGTGGCAACCGCAGCCCCAAAGCCACTACAGCAATCGCAGTCCCAAGCCATTACAGTACAGCTCCCCATATGTGATCCCCAAGCCATCTCCACAGCCCCCAGGTGGCACCATCCCCAGCAAACCAAACGGTTCTTCAGGCCGTCCATATGGGGCCACCCCCAGCAGCAGCGAGCGAACTCAACCGATGAGAACTCCAACCAGAAGTAGGGCATCAGGATGGGTCAAGCAGCGAGGAGGAGCAGAAGGGGCATCAGGATGGGTCAGACAGCGAGGAGGAGCAGAAGGGGCATCAGGATGGGTCAGACAGCGAGGAGGAGCAGAAGGGGTCAGGATCACTGGCATCTCAGAAGTAGCATGTGTAGCTCGACAGAGAGTGAGGGAGAGAGAGAGAGATGGAGAGAGAGGAAGAGAATGTTAGATAAGCTTTGTCCTCTAGTGGTTAAGCACAATATACTTTGCATGCAGAGTGCAAGCAGGGACTCTGGCAAGAGTAGCTATGACAGCATAACTAAAATGATTAGTTGCGTATAGTGAGGAGTTAATACTGAATTGTGCACATTCAGATGTAACTACAGATTTAAATGCTATTCAGAAGTTATACAAGAGTTGTAACAGCAGTGTCTCTCAGTTACGCAAACTTCACAATTCTACGCACAATTCCAGAGTCATATCAGCACAATCACAACTATGACAACTCCTGCAGCAATAAATTGGCAATATACTAAACTCCTATTAGATGTTTATTTCAATGCTTGCCATCTTCTCTTTCATGTATCATCGCGTTAGTCTTTGTTATTTTTCATTTTTGATCTGTCCCTTGCTTTTACATTAAATTGTATTGCATTTATTATACATATATTACAACTGCTTACCTTCTTCAGTCTGCATTTTCTATCCCTGGCTTTTTTTTTAGGCTTAATGGCAAATGCTTGTGTTTAAAGGAAGCGGTCTGGACACTATTGAAAAATCTTATCTCTGATGCTATTCCGAGGCAGTTTCAGAGGCATGAATTAATCGCAAGTGATCTGAATAGGGAGCCCAAAAAATTTAACAAGCAACTGCACAACCCAACTCTGAATATGTGTAACTTTCCCTGCGTAAATATTGACGTATCATTTGGACCAAATCTGAATATGGCCTATAGTGAATAAGAATCCTGGGACAAACACAGCACAGTGTTTATGATTACAGCAGCAGTGGATCATAGTGGATTTCACAAAATCTTCACATTAGCAATCAGGGTATCCAGTTAAATAACCAGAGTTACTGTATTTCTACAGTGTTGGAAAGTTGCCTAAAACTACATAAGAACAGTTCCTCACTTTCTGAGTCATTTATTGTTAAGAGTTTAACAGGTGTAATTTTGGATTTGCATTAAATAGTTAAGTATTTTAAACTTTTGCCTACAGAGTTCAATAACTGCCCTTAGACTTTTATTATAAGAGAGTTTGACGTCAACAGGCTTTCTGTGGATAGTAGTAGCATATAGTAATAGCAAGTAGTTGGAAAAACATTCAGCTGTAATGCAATTAACCCATAGCAAGTTAAATTAAAGCTAAATTAACCCCTTAAACTAACAACTTACAATCCTCACTCTTGTCTTTGTGTATATGTATGTAGTTACTAAATAATTCAACTGCTTTTTAGTGAAGTGCTGATTACGTTACAAAATACTGTATATGCTGATATACGGTATATTTTTAATATTTAATGAGTTGTCTATTCCTGCCTAATTCTTTCGACTGTGTTTATTACTCAGTTTTAGGGCATCCAAACTGACAGCCTGTAAATGGGCACTATTCCTCTTCTGCCAATTACGCCACACTCCTCCAGCTTTTTAATTCATAAGCAGTGTGCTGATCTCTGTTGCTGTGGTCCTTGGCCTCATCCTTTATAGCGCCACATGGTGAGGAGCCAGATGGCCAAAGTGGGACACACAAGAGGAGGAAATAAACAGTCAGTGAGAGAAAGATGGGGATGAAAAAGACATGTAGGAGGGATGATAGTGGCTGCAAGGTCGTGTTCTATATGACTAATGACACAACTCAGCTCCACCAGCTGTAATCAAACATTAGTGAAGACTTGCCCTGTCTGCCTCAGCAAGTTCATCAAGTGAGCTTTCTCCACCTCCCTTGTTTCTCTCCTCAGTGCTTTCCTTTCTCTACAATCACTATTTCTGTTCAGTGCATTATAGATACATTTACATTTAGTGTTTGGCAGATGAAATAATGGTAAAAATTATACACTTCGGGTTTAAAATGTCATAAAACTTCCTTTACTGTCCAGAGTGGAAATACTATCACACAGAGACTACAAGCGTATTAATCATTTAAAGCTGTGTGTTACGCTGTTTAAAGCACTGTAAGATTTTATTACAATGCAACTAATGTCATAGAGTCTTGGCTTTCCTATATACCCCTGAGTAATTAAATCTGAGGTGGTAATTATACAAAAAAGAAAGGCAGCCTGTCTACTTCTGCTAAGTGCAGGAGTGTGATTATAATTGTAATGCATCCAGTCTGCTAATTCTTATACCTCTTGCCAGCTTTCAAAAAATGTGAAAAGAAACTACCTGCCATTATCACACATAAGCTAGACAGAAATAGTCTACATAAAAAGCTAAAAAAAAAAAAAAGCTGCTAGAAGCAGGGGCCTGACGTAAACAGATGGTTGATTCTGACCCGATGTCACGTCTACCAAGTATCTCGCTCAAAACTCAACTCAGACTAAGCAGAATAAAATCGTTCTTTCTTTTGCAATCAGTAATAAATTCATGACAGAAACTACAGATGATAGTCAAACGCTAATTATGAAAATAAGTTGACAATGTAATACAAGAACACGTGATAATTCATGTTTGTTCTATGCATAACTAAAAATAAGCCCACAGAAATTACCAAAAAAAAATTAAAAATGTTACAGCATGTTAATAAATAGTAGCAGTTAACTGAACTCAGGTCTCTGGCTGTAAATATTGGTACCCGCTATTTAGCTTCACGTATGAATTTTGGCAAGGAACATCCACAACTATATTATATAGAGTTATTTTTATTTATTAATGGAATACATGCATGTTATTTGCATATTATTTAACCTAGTATTTAAGAAAATAATACAAGTGTTACTATGTTAACATTAGCATTCTAAAGCTAATACTGGAAATAATGCTATTTACAAGAACCTTAACATATAAGTATTACCCAAAAGCAGTCTCAGCGACTCCAGAGCCAAAAAAGGACAGCTAAAAGAGAAATAATACCAAGTTCTTAAGAGAATATCTAAGGATTAATAAATAATAACCTGGAAAACTAATGCTGGCTCTCACAAGTAACTAGAGGGGTTTCAATTTCAAATGGTACACTTATGTGCATAAACAATAAATACACAAGGGAAGACAATACAAACAGGAAAAAGTACAGAATAAAAGAACTAGAAATGCAGAGTATGGAGTTTCTATTTTCATGGAAATACAAAGACAGTGTGGGTGGTTGTACAATGTCATGCTGTGAATTCTCATTTGATTCACCGTTGTCAGTATTAAAAAGTCATTGCCTGTGTATCCTCAATTTGTATGCCACCGCGGTTCCCAGGAAACACATTGTCATTCCGATGCCCTCCATTGAAGACTCTGTCCATTACCTTGGATTATCTCCAGCAGTGGGTCCTCGCAGCCACTTGACCAAGCCTGCAACCTTGGCACGCCACTGATCGATAGAAACGCATCATTCCAGTAGTGTTGCATACGCTTCTATATGTGCGTCTCCGCAAGAGTCCAAGTCAGTGTGTGTTTTGCAAGTGTGTCTGTGTGTACATGTGTGTTTAGGACACTGTTACATTATGTGCTTATTCCACTGGGTTAGGAAGCAAACGTCTAACAGAGCAGAACATTACAGGGTGCAATGGGCTAGGCTGGATTAAATCTTACAGCCAGAGTAGTGCACGATACTAACAGGATTTAAAGTAATATTGGGGACAGGTGGAAAAAAACATGAAACGCAGCTGAATAAAATTAAATATTCAAGAAAAATGAGAATATGTTGAAGAGGTCTTAATTAAGTAGTGGACTTATGTATTTGTTTGTTTTTACATTTCTTTTTTTTTTTTAAATATTGTATATTATTGTGATAGGATTTCAATTAAAAAAGTGACAAGTACCACCTGGTGAAACTGGGAAAATACAAACATATACACACTGACCAAAAAAACTTTCAAAAATGCAAGAAATATAAGAAATACGTATATGTATAAAAGCAGCCTGAAACTGTGCTTTACATTTAAAGATGCATTAGGTAAAATCAGCCTTTTTTTTTTTTCTTCAAGATTAGTGCTGCGTCCCAATTCGCATACCATCCATCCTAAATAGTATCTGAGATTAGAGTTAGTGTGTCCCAAATAGTACTATGTTGAAATGAGTATCCCAAAAGTACCCGGATGGTGTGCTATTACAGGTAGATTTTCGAAGTGTGGATCCGTGCACACTTTTTTAGCTAATATTGCCCACAACTCCTTGTGCGGGGGAAGAGGAATACAACTCATGAGTGTAACATCGGTGATGTGTCTTCAGTATTTAAGTGTAAGAACTTAAATGTTAAGCGCTAACCTAAATTATATGAATGAAGAAAAGCTGAAAAGTAATGAGGAGATTGTTTCCGGTGACAGTGTGCGTAACTAGGCAACAACGTTGTCTTCAGTTACACGACGTGTTAATATGTCCCAGTACTTGCATTCTCTTTTGCTACACACTCAAATGTACGTACTTTTTCTTCACAAAGAGTTTAGTGCATAGTATAAGTTAGGTGAACTGGGTCTCTAACGGTTAGGTGGGTTTGACATTTGAATGGTTTTTTTTTACTCCTTAAGCCCATTCCTGCCCATCTTCACAAAACTCCAGAATCTACAGTGGCTCGTAAAGTGTGTACAAAATGTCTGACAGGAGGCACATCCAAACACAAACAAGCATTACGGACCAGAAGTCCATTTTCCAAATGGGTTTTCTCAGTGACTTAATACACTTCTGCTAAGGCCACAGCATAGTCCACTGCTTTTTTTTTTCTTTTATCATGTTTTATATATCTTCCTGGTTATTTGTACAAGTAAGGAATGAAAAAAAACAACAACTATTGCACCTTTAATATAAGATTATATGAGAACACCTGATATGTTCGATTCAATCCAGAAAGCTTTGAGATTTTTGTACATACGTGTTCTTATTTCATTTAATTGTGATCTATTTGATGTTGGCACAGTGACACAGCAGGCAGCGTTGCCGTCACAGCGTCACGGCTCCAAGGTGGCAGGTTCAGTCCTGGGCTCAGGTTACTGTCTGTGTTGAGCTTCAATTCAATTTTATTTGCGTAGTTTTTTTTTAAACAAGATATTGACCCAACGCAGCTTTTCAGAAATCTGGATGGAGATCCCTAATGAACAAACCAGAGGAAACAGTGGCAAGGTAAAACTCCCTGAGATGATGCGAGGAAGAAACCTTGAGAGGAACCAGACTCGGAAGGGAACCTCTTCTGAGTGACACCGGATAGTGGGATTAGAAATAATTACAGTATACAGGTGTAGAACAGTGAAGGCTAATATTTTAGTGTGTTAAATGGATGTTTATTGTGATGATATTGTGATTATGAGTCCTGAGATAAGCACGGGTATAAATTTACTGTATGTAGGTGAGATTATGCGCTGCAGCAAGAGAGAGCCATACACACCACTGCAGCTCCAAACTCCGGCTCTGACAATGCAATCACAGTGCAATCACAGTTTCCTTCACGCAACAGAGGCATTGATATGCAGCTTCTGCTGCTCTGCCACTTAGAAATTCACCTCCAACAAAAAGCAGCTATTTCGAGTTTACTTTAAAAACCTCCTTCCTGGCCGACTGAGTGCTTCATCCAGTCCAGTTTTGTCAGCAATCACTGATAAATTATTGAGTTGCTTGGTGATGGGGCTGCCGTATCAGTGGTTTATGGCCTCGGTGACTGCTCCGTTTGTTTTCTCACCTCAGTGGGCTCTACTTTTCCATCCCATTGCTTTTGTTCTGTGTTTCTCCCAGTCTGCAGCTAATCACATTGCAGCACAGCAGAGGATTCATAATTACATATTTACTGTCTGATGTGGCACGCTGGAGCCAGTGGGAAACTGAGCAGGCTCTCTGTAAAAGCAGGAGTCTCATTCTCTCTGGGAAAAAAAAGCATTTATGGCTATTTTCATTGCATTTCCAGTAATTCACCCACGCAGGTGCAATCTACATTGATAAACAGGCTGGTTTTATTTATTTAATGGACACTTGTTCAGTTCAGAAATTTTCCCTGACAGTCATTTAAAGAGGAAGCATGTTAAAGACCGACTACATTAATGTCAAGTGGAGAGAAGAGGGGAGAAAAAGAGCTGATTTCATCTGAAGAACTTCTTGCTTTCTCTCCAACTCCTGCCAAGACTCCAGACTACTCCATAAGGTAATAAATCAGCTTGTTCCCCTACATGAGGGCAGAAAAGATCCCCGCGTGATGAGTCATGAAGCGTTTGCGTGCCTTCCCTCACAGCTTTACTGCCGGGTCTGGCTCGGCTCCACTCTTTCCCAGCTTTACTATTAAGTGCTATCATGATGGTGTGGTTCACTTTTACAAGCAGCCTGATTCATAACCGGCGTGATATATGTCTCTAAGTGCAAGTGTATCATGTATCATTCCAGGTGTTATGTTAATGTGAACGCCACTTGCTCATTCCAGCGGAGTATGCATAGATACGAGATATAAAGTAAATATGTATATGATCCTGGCTTTGCTTTGCTGCCTTAATTTGCACTGTCACTCTTTTTGTGTATTCAGGGAAAAGATTTACTTGCATGAGTTCTATTTTTAGACATAGATATATAGCAGGTCTTTTCTTCTACATGACAGCATTACAGATTGTCAAGGCTGAGAATGTAGGCCTATTCTCCATTGAGAACGGTTACCCTATTTTTCTAAAGACGATGCCACACAGCATGGATGATACTCTAAAATCAGGCAACCAAAGTGACCTGTGTTCCATTTATTAAAACAGTAAGAATAAAAGGGGGAAAGGGCATTTCGACTTTGCTGACGAATGAAATATGGCTTCTGATACATTTAACTTTTCTTCTTCAACCCTCTTCAGCTGTCTTCATTTGGGTTTGAATGTCAGGAAAATATATCAAATGTCTTGTAAGCATTAAACTCACAGGCTTGTGACTGTAGACTCTGTTCGTAGCATCCTATCAAACATCCAGTGCCAGTACAGATTTACTGGGTTGTGTTGTTACAGACCTTATGTCTGGGGGGTCTCCAACTTTTTGCAGCCAGGGACCGCTTTAACTGTGAAATACATTCAAGTACAGATTTATTTCATGACTGTAATCAAATATTAGGCTTATCATGTAAATGTGTACAATAATATTCTGTCTATTTATTGGAACCCTAGAGCTTTTTATTGCCTAACTTTCCAACAACAGAATACATTAGAGTTCAAATTGACATTATTTATAAGCCTACATGTTTTGACGTTTGGATTCAGTTCAAGTGACCAATCAAATTGGTTAATAACTTTAAGAACTCAAGAATAAATGTAATAAAGTTGATAATGGGGGTTGTGATTAAAAAAAAAATCACAGACACCCTGGCTGTGCTTCACAGACCCAACTTTGAAAACCACTGCTTTATGTAACACACTGTACTTATTATGGCATCAGATGTTCCCCACATGGCTTTGTGGTCTTTCTGTGGCTCTCCGGTTTCTTTTAACCTCTCAAAAACTTGCCAGTAGGTGGACTGGACACTCTAAATTACCCTTAGGTAACTTTAAGTGTGTATATGTGTGTGGGTGAGTGTGACACTATGTGATGGACTGGTGTCCCATCCAGGCTGTGTATGTATCCATGCATTGTGCCTAAAGTTCCTGAGATCTACCACAGCCCTGACCAAAACAAACAATTACTAAAAATCAACGAATGTATGAAGGATACTTTTTTTTTTTTCAATATTACATTTATACATAGTACCACAGTTAATGTTATGATCAAGAATATTAGAGTTAGAGCTATCATAAGATACTCTAAATTTACTTTGTAGCATCTTGGCAGTAGAGCTGTCAGGTATTTACACACTGTAATTAATATTTACAGCTTTTGTTTGTATATATACTGTAGTAATGGCATATTGTACTGGAAAGTATGAAACTCTGCTTTTAAACAAATACATATTGGCAGCAGTGCATTCCTGTAAAAAAAAAAAAAAAAAGTGCTACTGCAGTTATACTGTATCTATTGGCAAATATATATTTTAATAAATAAATCTGAGTGAGTAATTCTAAAAGCATGTGTCTAAAAAAGTGTTTATTTAAAAAGGATTTTTTAAAAATATCATTTCCGTTCACATTACACAATACATGCTAAAATCAACTATTATGCAATAAGAAACTGATCAAATCAACAATGAGAACAAAAGTGACGGACTTAATGTGCCATGGTCCCGAATACTACAACAACAAAAAAAACAATATAAGATCGTTGAAAATAAAGAAAATAAAGGAAAAAAGAGCTAGAGAGCTTAGTTTTCTTCTTCCCACGATCTTTCGGATTCGGATGATGAAACTTCCTTGTAACATATTCCGAATAGGTGATACCTGATAGGGCTGAGTGAATGTTGTGGAAAATACAAAAATGTACGTTTTTTATAACCTATAAAGGATGAGTCATGGAGTAAGATGTTTCAAGCATGAGCTGTTGTAGAGGGGCACAGTGGCACAGTGGCATAGTGGTCAGCTAGCTCGCCTCCGCTTTGTGTGCTCTCCCCGTGACTTGGGGGCCTCCTCCAGGTACTCTGGTCCCCCCCACCCCCCAGTCCAAAGATCTGCGTTGTATGACTGACATTTCCAAATTGTCCATAATGTGTGAATGTGTGTGTGATTGTGCCCTGCAATGGGTTGGCTTCCTGTCCAGGGTTTCCCGCGCCTTGTGCCCCGCGCTCCTTGGGATAGGCTCCAAGCTCCCCTGCACCCTGTGTAGGATATAGAAAATGGATGGATATTTCAAAGTATAGTGTAGTTATACTGGGCTGAATAGCACTATAGAGGTTTTATTAATATTTTAAGCTATTTATCTGAAATAAGAAATTCCCCTAGATGAAGTTCCCCTAGAGGAACCCTTATATGTTCTAGAAGTTTTAGAGACATTTTTACTGTAGTAGTATTATGATTTAACCATACTAATTATAGTTAGCTACATACATTATGTTTGCATATAATCTATAGAGTTTGGCTATTGAAGTCACTATAAAAGTACTATAGTTAAGTCATTTAAGTAGCTCAAGTAAGATCTCATGAATTTTCCCGTGAAATGACATTTGCAGTGTTTGGGTGTAGTTTTACTAAACGCAACAGGCTCACTGGCTTTTCACTAACAAGCTCGCATTAATAACACGACAGTCGGCGCAAATCTTAACAAGTGCACTATTACGTGTACTCAGTGGATAACAAGGCTATTTTTCGTGTCCTTGCTGACACACATATGTTTATACCTCCCATCCAAGATCCTGGTGACACACCTTATGCCTCTCACCTCTGTCTCAGGGGAAAAGGAAGGACTGCATTTGCATGCCTTAGATGCACAGGGCATTTTTCTCCCCCCTTAGTTCTATTTGTTACAAGTAGTGTAAAGGAGAAAGTCCTCAGAGAGAGAGAGAGAGAGAGAGAGAGAGAGAGAGAGCAGAAGCTTTTTAGTAGATATTTCTCTGGTGCAATTTACTCCCACTGGTCCTGCTGTTGTTGTCTCCTCTCTCTCCCAGTCTCTTTTTCTCTCTGCAGCCCCGAGTCAACATGTCAGCCAGGCGCCAAGTGCAGGACTGCTTAACATGCAGCGGATGCAAACATATTCTCACCTTCAGCAATAAAACCACACACATGCTAGCTCAAAAAAAAAAATCCCAATACACTTTAGTGTGCATTTGTGTCTTTCAAAACATTTATACATTTTGTAACATAATATAGATTTCCTTTCAGATTATTTTGTAAATGAGTGAAACGCATGCTCCCAGTTCCTTGTCGTCACACCTGTTTCTATAAAGCACCCTAACATTAATTGCATCCTCTCGCTATGTCCTGTCCTCTAGCGTCACATCTTATTAGAATCATAATGCAGAATGAGTGTAAATCTGTGAGAGGGGGCAGAAGTGAAAGCCAGGGCTAGTAAATATGTGGAAATGGAACGCAGGTTCTACCCGGTTCAGTGAGGCTGTGCTTAGGATGCATTAACAACCACTGTAAGGCGAGCGCATGAATCTTTTATAAGCTCAGTGGTCAGAGAGAATGAAAGACAACAAAAGGGTTGCAGCAAACACACACTGTAACTCGGAAATCAATCAGCCGTGGGTCTCCTCCTGCGCTCTCGGCAGTTCTGCAGTCCAAAGCAGACAGCTACACTTCCTGAGAGTGCACCAGAAAAAGCCATCAATGGTAGAGGTTTTCTAAATATTCAGTGTGTACTAAACATCCTGGAACACGTGAAATATGATTACATAAAATTCTATTAAATTAATGATTACTTTTAGCTACATATTTTCAACACACACAAGAAGAACATATGAAACTATAAACAACTGCTGCTGTAATTATAAAGACTTGTCTTGTGCTCATCCCAGGACTCTTATTCACAACATCTCTCATCACAACACACTTATTACTGTTTGTCTTTACTCTTCTACACCTGTATACTGTAATGATTTAGAATCGCACTGTCACCCAGAAGAAGATGGGTTCACTTTTGAGTCTGGTTCCTCTCAAGGTGTCCTCCTCATGAAGTCTCAGGGAGTTTTTCCTTGCCACTCTTGCCACTAGTTTGCTTTTTAGGAGCATAAATCTACATCTGGATTTCTGTAAAGCTGCTTAGTGACTATGTCTATTGTGAAACGTGCTATACATTTCAAGTTGAATTGAAACACCTGACCTCAGGATCGAGCTCAAGACTCCTAGCTGTGAGGCGGCAATGCTACCTCTTGTGTCACTGCCATATAATATGATAATAATTAAGTTAAGTAGGGAAAGACATACGGTCTAAAACTTTAACACTTAAAAATGGACATACACAAGTATAATAATAACCAGCAGTTCTCATTTTAAATGCATTCGGCACTGGGCTCGAAATTGTTACATAGACTCTTCGTTATTGATTGAGCAAATTTATATCATCCTGCTGAGTGTAGGAGGACAAAAAACATGGCATAAATCCATGCAAAAGCAAGCACACTTTCTCATATTCACGCTCCCTATACTGTTTCAGTAGGCTCCACAATTACGTTTTGTGACATCAAAATGTCAGAAGTTATCAGTGTTACACAGATGTTTACGCTTAAATATCTCTATCCAGGATGAGGCCACCTTTGCTCTTTTTTGACTCCATCTCCTTTTTTCTTGCACAGAGTTGGATATCAGATATGGACAGTGGTGCATTAAAGAGGCGTCCGGCTCCATCTCAGCAGAGTGAGATTGAGAAACTGCAGCAGCATACAAATAGGCAGGAAGAAATGGACTGGGCATGTTATCTCTCGCAGTCAGTCTCCCTTGAATCAGTCAAACTACAAAGAGCAGAAGCAGCAGACCCACACACACACACACACACGCACACACAGACTGTGAGAGAGATAGCATCAGCCATCTCACACTGAGTGTTTCCAAACTCTTCTTTCTTGTAATTCCGCTGCAGTGGAAGAGAGGAGAGAGACTGCAGGCTGAGACGTCTTTAGGGATTAGCACTGAATAGACTATTTTCCATATTCAGTCAGATTTTTAGCAAGGCACTCCTCTGCACTGTGTTTCGTCAGTACGGTTCATGTAGACTCTTAAAAAACAATTCTAATTATGGTAAGGAGTGCCAGAAGAAGAATGTGAGACAAGTCTGACCGGAAATAATGCAAAGAAAATACAAAAACGTTAGCAATCAGTATGAATTCACCATTGAACTAGACTGTATATTGCACAGTTAACACCCTATAAGCTGCAAATCATATGTATTTTTTTTCTTTAGTGTGTATAGATGCAGGTGTATTTTTAGCAGTGATGCCACATGGAATATATCCTGACTGCTTGAGATGAAGTGTGCTGTCAGGCAGCAGAAGCTGGACAGTGATAAAAAGACTCCCTTGCCTAATGAGGACACCGTGTTTTCTAGCGATGTCTCTGGAAGACGACTGCCAGGACACAGGATTAGATTCTCTTCTTTCTCACAGCATGGTTTTTTTTTTTCTTCCTGCTTTGTTTCTTTTTTTCTTCCAACACAAGCCAGACAATTTAAAATAAAAACAGGTATTGGCAAAGAAAAAAGAAAGAGGGGGCACGTAATCACAGCCATTTTTCAATTGGAGCAGGCTGACATGATGTTGCTGTAAAACCGATGAGGGTCGCAGGGTGGTCGTTGTTATCTTTATCATAGAGACATGTGCTAATGAGACAGTGCACGGCTATAATGCATGGCTGGTGTCAAAATCTCAGAGAGCAGACACCCCTGAGTAAGCTAGAGGAATTTCAGTTGTTATACACGCCACCAAAAAATATCGGCGCCCTTCAACAATAGGTAAAACTTACGGTTACTTACAATGAGTTAAATATTCAACAGTTAGAGGAACTACTTACCTTTCTTCTAACAGAAATTGGTTAAATAAACGTCACAGTATTTACTCCCAAAAATGAAAAATATGAAATATGATTGTTTAAGGCAGTATTTAAGGCAAGACACTACAGGTAGAAATGACAATTTTGGTCATGTCAATAATTGTTCAGATTTATATATACTGTATGTATAACATGTCTTCTCATAAACCGCAGTAATAAAATATCAAACTTAACAGAAAACAGAAATGAAAACCACCGTATTACCTGAAACGTAGCAAATTTGAAGAAGAATTAAACTCCGCCCATGTGGCACAATCACATCATGTCATATACTATCCCTGAAAAAATGTTGTCCTTATGTTTGATGTGAACATTAACTGAAGCTCTTGACCTGCATGATTCATTGTTCTGCGTATTTATTGTCTTGCATTCCTCTCACACTGTTGTGTATTTGCACTTTATGTAGTCTTGCCTGCTGTTATGTGTTGCACCGTGGTCCTGGAAGAAAGACATTCTGTTCCAATGTATAGAAGCTATATAGAGGAATAATGAATGAAACATTTTATGAAGTGTTCCAATAATACAGAGGTTACTGTATCCATAGCTAACTTTAGTAATAGCATGAAAATAGCATGGACATTACTGTGCCTGGTAAATACTACAATAACTCTGCCTTCAGAAAGAGCAGCATGATTATTTTTATATTCTTTGACCAGCCACAGAAAAAGAAAAAAACATGACCAAAAAAAATTTCCTTATCCTTTGAGGGTTCAACTCTTTCCTCGGCTTAATTAGTACTCGTGGTGTTAACGCAATTTCACTGTTTTTACTTCCTGCCGTTCATTTGCTATCTTCTAGGCCCTAAAAGAACTGATGGCTGTGTGCAAATGCGGTTTCTTTTTATTTAATTCATTTTAAAAGTAGATTCACAGTTTGATTACATTCATTTATTTGGCAATTTTATGATGAATAACATTTTGTTTTATTAATTCTACACTTGCTGGTATTTTTTCCCCAAGATTAGAGATATTCTGAATTGTTATAAATAGTTTGTCATCAGGAAATTAGAGCCAGTTGTAGACTTGGATGGTTGGCCGCAAAAACAGAACAGTTAACGTGTTGCTCCCTGATGTCACTACATTCATGTCTGTCTTCAGATAGAAGTGAAAAGATTTGTGGATAATGAAAATTAAAATGCCATGACAGAAAAGGAAATGTGTGGCCAGAATTATATATATATATACATATACATATACACTGCCCTCCAAAAGTTTGGAAACGCCTGAACAAAATAGGGTTTTTGGGCAATATCAGCATAAATCCTCTTTAGTTAGTGACCATTTTGCATTGATAATAAGGGACAACACAAACTATGAAAACATATTTTATTAAATTAAAAGTTTATGAACATAAACATGAACATAACATAGAAAAATACTCAAATTTT
>CM040999.1:6758025-6826037 GCA_022985145.1 Pangasius djambal
AAGTCAATGTTTGAATAAACTGACTGCTCGGATGCCTAGTGTTGTCCCTTATTATCAATGCAAAATGGTCACTAACTAAAGAGGATTTATGCTGATATTGCCCAAAAACCCTATTTTGTTCAGGCGTTTCCAAACTTTTGGAGGGCAGTGTATATATGATTATTGGAGACCTTCACAGTTTTTATAATGTATGGCTTAAAGCAGATCTGATGAAAAGGAATGAATAAGGGCAACTTTTTTTTAAACTACTAACTGCAAATTCATTTCAACCCATCTTCTGGAAAAGAAAATCAGTGAAGGCTGCTGTTGCCTTCTCTTTCTCTTTCTATCAGCTCAGGGAACCTCTCCTCCTTCTTCCTCCACATTGCTTAAGAATGAGCATAGCCTAACACATGGTATGTGACCACCAAATCCGCTGTTACACTACACTGTTTACTGTAATATTATCCAGCTCAGTCTAGCATTTTGCCATTAAGCATTTCTTTGCTGTCTGACACAATTTCCCAAGATGTCAAGTCATCCATGGGTTCTAACTTTCAGACACATTTGGCATATGCTTGAATACTCGAGAACTGATTATTTTTTGGAAGGGTGTCATCACTTCAGGTTTGTTTTAACATAGACAAATTCCTGCATAGCCCAGACTCTCGATTTTCTTGTGTATGAAATCATCACTGCTATCACACTCAACCAAACTCATACTGCAATGTATTGTGTATGTGTGTGTGTGTGTGTGTGTGTGTGTGTGTGTGTATCTGTGTTTGGGGGGATATTTGTGAAATTTATTATGAAAGTCAAGTAAACATCAACTTATCTTTATGCACAGAAAAACAGTGAGTTCTTCAGCACAACATCACTTTTATTAACTAAAAGACACTTAAAAAAGACATATATTGTGGAAATGCCAGTATTATTTGGGATATAGTTTTAGTCTTATGTGAAAAAATCATATACTTTGACATTGATATTTTGTGTGGGGAAAAAAATATATTTTTATACTTATAGTTAGCTATAATGTCATGTTTGGATCTTTTACAAGATTGCACATACCAGATGGTGAACTAGTAAATATGACTTCACTCTTTTTGGTTGCTTGCTAGAGGATACCCCACAACAAAGAAAAGGGAAAGAAGATTGTGTTTTTTTTTTCTTTTGTGTATTAAAACCAAATGCAAATGTTTGCATTTCTTGCAATTATGCTGGAAGAAGAACTGAAACCCAGCTATTTTTTCATGTTTAAACTTCACTGTGAATCTTGCCTACAACAATGTGTCATTGTTATAAGAGGACAGAGTGCCCATGCTGTCCACTGCAGAAAGTGCCTACGATCGGCACGTGAGCATCAGAACTGGACCATGGAGCAATGGAAGAAGATGGCCCGGTCTGATGAATCACGTTTTATTTTATATGAGGTGGACGGCCAGGTGTGAGTGCATCGCTTACCTGTGGAAAAGATGGCACCAGGATGCACTATGGGAAGGAGGCATGCCGGAAGAGGCAGTCTGATGCTCTGGACATTTAGATATTAGTTTGACATGTACCACCTTCCTAAACACTGTTGCAGACCAAGTACACCCCTTAATGGCAACGGTACTCCCTAACAGCAGTGGCCTCTTTCAGCAGGATAATGCACCCTGCCACACTGCAAAAAATTTTTCAGGAATGGTTTGAGGAACATGACAAAGAGCTCAAGCTCTTGACTTGGCCTCCAAATTCCCCAGATCTCAATCCGATCGAGCTTCTGTGAGATGTGCTGGACAAACAAGTCCGATCCATGGAGACCCCATTTTGCAACTTACAAGACAACTTATTAGTTGTCACTATAGAAACGATGATGGATTAGAATGACACTGCTGCTTTAGAAAACTAATCAACAACTTCTGATGGGAATTCAACAGCGCTGTGGTATACAGTACACAGTACAGTTTATCCAGTGTCTGTGAGCTCACATCTCAGAAAACATCCATGATAATTATGAACATGTTTAAAAAAAACATTTCCCTCTGTCCAATCAGTCATTTCTGGCATTTTTTAAACTATGTATTTTACATTTGGGTGCAAGAGTTTTAGTCATGGAAAGAAAGGTCACTGACTAATATTGTGTTTAAATTAACACAAGACAACACAGATATACATATATACACACACACATACACACACACACACACACACACACACACTGTTTTTCTTTTTCCTTTTTTAACATATATCTGTATTGTACAATTCTCGATATTTCAATAGTTTTACACAGCTGTTAGTAAATATACATTAGTGGTAGTTTATTGGCTGTCTCCAGTGTCAATCACGAAAAACTGTCCAATCCTAGCACAGGAACAAGCTCCGTCCATAGTTGAATTGGTTAAAAAAATCTCGGCTTCTGATTGGCCGGCCAGTTCCCGGTTGGTCTCGTGGTGTCTCGCGGTGTTTGTCAGTGTGTTCCGCTTCTTTGCAAGGCTACAGTAAACTGTGTGTTCATTCCGGAGCTGTTGGCTGAAGCAGAACGGACGTCGGCGTCTCTCTGTGTCTGAGTGAAGCCTGCCTGCTGGTTTAGGAGGCGCCTTCCTGTGTGTGTGGACGTGACACGGGCTGAGGAGCCTCACTGCAGAGGCGGGAAGGTGAGTGAAAGCAGGGCGGAGTGGACAGCTTTGGGAGCGTTTTGTGTGGAAGTGGAATGCTAACATGTCGCCAGTGTGTTGCTTTGGAGTCTCGCGCTGTGCTGGGGCTCAGAATGCGAGTTACAGGGTGCAGGTTCACATGCAGTACGCGGTGAAAGTGGAGGCTCTGTTCTCAATAAATAGCAGAGTGCAGGACTTTGATCAGCTTGTCATTGTGCACTGATGAGGAGGCAGAGAAGTTGCCCTTAGTGTCGTGGGATAAACTTCTCAGTTTGCTTACAAACTCTACCAGCAGAGCAGACAAACCCAGAACATGCAGCTGCACCATTTCCAACACACACGCCTTGGTTTCCCTTCTGATCTTCTAGATCAAATACGAATATTATTATTATTATTATTATTATTATTATTATTATTATTAATAGGAGTGATACGATTTGAAATGTTCAGGGTGGACTAAAATATCACGGTTTCACGATATTACAAGAGGATTTAAAACATGCATAAGCCAGTGGTGAGAGTTAAAGGTAGTGGTTATTGTGCAATTAATGTCTATAAATGTATATATTAAAAAAAGCCTCTTTGCACATGCTTGGATATGCAACACAAACAAAAAGCATCCAGTAATTATTTTTCTTTTTGTTCTGTAACAAGCTTTCTGTACATAGGTTTGTTAGATAATGTTACTGGAAGACCTGTGTAGTAATTAGGTTAGGTTAGGTTCAGCTTTATTGTCATTGTCAGAGTATGAGTACAGAGACAATGAAGTGCAGTTCTCATCCAACCGGTAGTGCAAATAATAAGTTAAATGTAATCAATAAGAATTATGATGCAATAAGTTGAGAGAAACAGAATACAGGTAGAGGTAAAAAGCATGATGCATGCATGCGATGTGATACAGCAGATACGTACAGTGGATAAAATGCAGATGTGCAAACAGCAGTAATGTGCAAATAACAGTATATAAATAATCGTAGTAATGAGGTAATTACGGTAAAGTGCGAGTACTTGCCATTATGATCGATTCTCATATGGAAGATGAGATGAGGTGAGCGATCCCTGTATAAATCACAGATGACATTGTCATCACACTTAAATTCCATGCATATCATAT
The DNA here is from genome assembly GCA_022985145.1 of Pangasius djambal. NCBI lineage: Eukaryota > Metazoa > Chordata > Actinopteri > Siluriformes > Pangasiidae > Pangasius > Pangasius djambal. Next base: position 6,761,755 of record CM040999.1, read on the forward strand.
ACATAGAGTGTAAGACAGTATGGTACAGAATACAATACATCGTATGTGGTTGCACCAGTTGCATTATGGTCATTAGCAGGTCACATGACCCGAGCGTGCATGTACGCTGTACTTGTGCATGAAAGTCACCAGCTTACCTAAAACCCCCGAAAGTGTTGCTTCTCGGACATTTTAAACAGCATCTGTTTTTTGTTTTTTGTTTTTTTATTCAGCTAGTGCTTGGCGTTTGTTTTCAGTTTGAGATGATAGAAAAGTAGAAAGAAAATCCTGAAGATGCTGAGGAGAAAGTGCTAAACCTTTTTTCATACAGGATATGGCAATCATTTGAGAATGACCTTTCCACCAAGTCTCTTGTCAGTATCTATCACTCTGTCATGATAAGAAAAAGGAAAGGAAAAGAGGTGCTCTGATGCGCACACACACAAAAGAAAGAAATACATTTTAATCTGTATTTATTTATTTATTTATTTTCTGTATAAAAGTCAGTGCTGAGGTAACTGTCTGATCTTACAGGAGCTGACTTTACCTTGGCTCGATGTAGGATGCTGTTTCAACTTGTCATGCTTTGATTAAAAAAAAAAGTTCTGAGATTAATAAAACTTGCTCTTCAGATTCATATTCGATATTTGGTATTTACTAGTAATTCTTTTATTTTAATGCTTACATTGTGTAAACTGTTTCAGTACAATACACTCTCAGAAATAAAGATAGGACACTTTATACCTTTAGTGTGCATCTTTTCCCAGGGAAGGTTGGTGAGGTGGTCAGTTATGTACCTTAAATTATTTTTAAAGGTATACTATATTAATGTGGAAATATATACTAAGGATACGGAAGGTGTATCCTTGATGGTAGGTGGATCCTGAGTGATGGAATAGAGGTCGATCCGGTTTACAATACGCAAGCGGCAAATATATAAATGCCTCGCCCTTACCGGAGGGGGGGAGAAAAGAAAAGAAAAGAAAAGCCGTTACCCAGAATGCCGAAGGCAAATCAGCAGTGAAACTCGTCCTTTCTGTGTGCCGTCCTCTCTCCAGCTGTAATGTAACCTGCTCTGCATAGTGATCAGACCATTCCACATAGAGTTTGGCAGGCTGTCATCTCTAGGAATGAATTATTGACGTGTCCTTGCCTTCCAGATCCACTTTAAAAACACTGATGCTCCAAATGTCAACTGATTTAGCTTTAAAGGGATTTAAAGACCTGATTTAGTTTCATTAGTTTTATTAATGTCAGTAATGACTGTAGATTATAAACCCAGTCCAGGTTCTCATTTGCACCACAGAGATGAGCTGGAAAGAGATGATCAGGTGAATCCAGGAGTGAAGGGACGACTCTAGTGCCAGAAATCCTACTGCAACTGTAATCCGTAGAGAGAAATAACATGTAGTCCTGCGTTACTGGAAAATGCTTCCTGAGGCTGTGTTGTCAGTGATGCACCTCTCAGCCCTGAATATCTTATAGCGTATGGGTTGCAAGCAGTACTAGGTTTAGAAGGTGTTGATTAATTTTCTATAACAGCGGCATACTACATTTCTATACTGACAGTCGTTCCAGCCGTGAGGTTTATATTCACGTTCTCTGTCTGATATGTTATCGTTTCAGACGCTCTGTATAAACACGTGTGGAATTGTCGTTAAGGTGAATTGTTTTGCGATGAAACCTTTACGTAGCATTTTTTTATTTTTTTTGGCATCCCAGGATCAGCGCTTTGTAACTGCCAGAGGTAAAGCTGTAACTTTAAGTTTTCCACCATGGGAAAGTTTTCAGGACAGAGGGCTTTGAGGGTTTTCAGTAACATGTCAAGCTACATTATTAACTTCAAAAAGAGACGAAGGAAATACTGGTTGTAGCTTGCCGTAACATACAGGACAACAGGAACGAACTTGTCCCACAGATGCTCCACAGCATAAAATGTAATTATAAATGGATAAAAAAATGCCATTCTTTAAATAATAACGATTGCAGTTTGTCAAATTGCTGTGGTGTAAGAGGAAAACACGTTGGGACGTGCTGTTAGAAGAAAATAATCTACTTCAGGGTTGTAACGTGAGCTGTGCGTCTCTACACTCCCTACGATCGTGTAAATATAATGGGTTTTATTTTAAATGAACAGTTTGACATTTACGGCCAATCTATTCCAAACAGATCAAAATCCATATAATCAGAATCAACCATCCCGTAGTTAATCAGTTAAAAAATATCATGTACACGCAGGACCAAGTGCTTCTTGTTGTCTAAGGTGTGTACAGACTAACTTAATGCTCTGTGGTGTGATGATATAATACCTGTATCGTATTCAAAATGGTCAGAATACTCTTCTGCGATATCGTGAAATATTTTTTTATTTAATTCTTAATAATAAATACAAAAATACAATAATCATAATCCAACTGGAAGCAATTGATATGATGGTAAAATGTGGTATTTAACCTTACATTTTTAAATTTCTTATACATCATTTTTTAAAATATTTTTTCCTTCTTTTCCCTGTTCCTATTTATTTATTTATTTATTTATTTATTTATTTATTTATTATAAATCTAACTATTTTATTTTAATATAAAAATAAAACAAAACTCATTTTTGTAGACATTAAATAAAGTGTCTTTGAACAGATTTTATTACTTTGTTTGTTTGTTTGTTTGTTTATTTATTTATTTAACTTTTTAAATGCAGCACTATTGGGTTGCTGGCAGTTTGTGAGCAAGTCTATGCATCATGATACACATCATGTATTGTGGATTCACAATTCAAAAATTGTGATGTAATATTTTAGCCATATCACCAACCAGTTAGTTTGTTGGATGGTTGGTTGGTTGGTTGGTTGGTTGGTTAGTTAGTTAGTTGAAAATATGAGTAAAATATGTGTACTAGAAATTGTAGAACAGTTTTGTAGACCGACTCACGGCAAAAAAGACCCTGATAGGATGCTCAGTCTTCTTCTATACGAGCCGTTTAATTTTCTTTGTTAGATAATTAATTCTTTGGAGACATCTAAAGCTTTTTAACTATTGATTTTTGCTGGCACCTAAATAGACATAACTATCCTAATCCAGACATACTCTAAAAATGTCTTCAATTATCATTTTATAATTTTATTTATTTATTTTTTAAACTGCTTCTCCAAACTGATGCTTTAAATCACAGTGTCCATTTTCTGAACCAGAGCTCAGAGCATTCCTCCATTGTGTAAGATTTATTTTTTTTTTTTTTGGCTCATCAAGTGACCCTCAGAGAGCATCAGGACGCGCTGTGAAGGACGACTTTAGTAAAGCGAAGGCAGATTTCTTTCCCCCAGCACAGGGGGAAAAACAGGAAGCCATGTAATAAAGTGTGAGCAGAATTTCTGTAAAGCACTGGTTCCCACACTCGGTTTAATAACTGACGTGCTGACAGCTGCGCTTCTCTGAATGCGTAATGTATTGTGCTTCGTCTGACTCATTCCTGTGCTTCTGAGTGGACACGTTGGAATCTTAATCACGTAGCAGTGCACGCTGTGCTTAATAAAAAGAACAGTTCCCCCAAAAATAACTCGCACAGGTTTTTCTCCCTTCACCGACAAAGTTTGGGGTTCAAAGTTTGTCTTTTTAGTTTTGCACTGGAGCTATGATACTTATGTCAATAACAAATAAAGGAAGCTTAGAGCCTCCAGTTTAGCACTATGACTAAATCAGCACTCACTCACACACACACACACACACACACACACACACACACACACGTTCCTCGAAAGACATCATTAAGCTTTTTAATTCCATTTCTACATTACATTCATAAAACAGAAATAAGTCAGTGCGTAAGAAATCGCAGATCTAACTGGAAGTATGTGTGGAGGTCTGGGAAAACCCATCGGATGTTGGCTGAATTCTGGAAAATTCCAAAAATAGGTCAGGGCGTGATTTATAATAGTTTTCTCTGCCGTAATATACGTACATCCACACACTGACTACATGCGCACTTAGGCATGTAGTGTAAAAAATGTAGTTTTTGTTATATTTTTTAATTATCATTATTTTTTAATGCAGCCAAAGATCCTAGATAACAGATCACGCTGTGGAGCTAAATAAAATGGAGGAAAGTGGCTCAAATGGGAATCGATTGTCAGTGTCGGGCCGCATTTATCGAAGATGCAATCTGGAATCATTTTGCAGGTTATGCCGTAATCATCTCTTTTACAATAACTGTAGTCGTTTTGAGGCGTATTAATTTTATACTCATGAAGTTTCCTAACCGATCGTTCCGTTTTAATAAGCGCTTACCGTGCGGTCTGTTGCTGTGCTGGCTCTACTGTCTTGCGACAGAAACAGATGGTCAGTGCAGGCTGCTCCTCTTCAGCCGCTGATGACAAAATCCTCTTTTCCTGCTTCTTAGAGTCTCCACAGAGGTGCCTGAGGGTTAATTAGCTCTAAATATCTCTGAACAAACTGCTCATGTATAAAATCCATCCGAGCTCCCTGATTGTTCGCAGGTTATTTGTGGCTAATCTGAAGTTTTTGACTTAGGAACTTTAGCCTAGGGGTTAATTGCTGCTTGTGAAAGAAGTGCAGCTTTTTACTGTTTCAGCGGATTTTTGCGGTTAAAGATTTCTGAATGAATTCGAATAGCAGACAGGTTCTGGCTAATTTCATGAGGAAGCTTGCCATGGAGAAAATGTGGGTAATCCAGCCAGATTTCATCTTCAGTAAGAGCTTTATCCAATTTGGAGACTATGTGCAAACGGGAATACACCCAGGATGGAGCAGCAGTCCACCGCAGGGCACGCATGTGTACATTCACCCCCAGGGGCACTTTGTGTAACTAATCCACCCGCTGGCATGGTTTTGGGAGGTGGCATGAAACTGGAAACCCCAGAGGAAACGCATACAGAACATGAACTCCGCACAGACAGTAACCCAAGTTCAGGATTGAAGCAGCGGGGGGGAGGCGGCAGCGTTACCCACTGCGCCATCATGCCGCCCTCCAGCCAGTTTTAGTAAACCTACATCATATCTAACGCATTTGCTCTCTGTAGAAATGACTTGTACTCATCCCAGGCCGTCCTTTTTAAAGGTGTAATTAAACAGTGCACTCTCCTAAGATAAACCTTTCCGTAATACGGCAATATCACTCTCCTTTATCAGCTTTTATTACTGCTGTGCAGCTCCACAGAGCAATTTGATTTAAAAGATATTCCGCAGTGCTCATTGTGGATGAAGGTGCTCGGGGATTTCTAGGTTCTGATTTTTATCTGTCTAGAGCTTGGGCTCATGCAGAGGAAGCAAGGAGACAGGAAGGAGACTAAACTGGCCTGCAGCCATTGATTGCAATGAAATGCCACAGGCACCACATGCACCACTATAATCATTATCCTTATCCACGTGTTTATTATAATCCAAGTCTGTAATAACAAAGAATGAGAAATAATGCACACATTCTGCCTGTACATATGCAGACTGTATGCATGATGCTATTTGGAGAGCCGTCAAGCGCAGACGTGGAACCTTTACCCAGCGACAGTCAGTTCATGAGGATTCACTGTGCTGTCCTTCAGCGCTCTTGTTTGTTTCTATTTCTGCCCTATTTTTTTTTCTAGCTTCTCGACTCAATATAAAGGGTATTGTGTGCAATTCCCAGTGCCGTATCTCCAAGCCAAGGCCTCCCGCAAGCACTAATAATGGTCAAATGCGGGAAGTCGGTCGCGCCCGGCTCTTAGCTGGACACTTCCTGGAGCCGTTGGACGCAGAATCCGCTCTGGTAATTTGGAGCACTTGGATGTCCTCAATGAGCAGCGAGCCAGCCAAAGAGCAGCGCCGCCCGGCCCTCAGCCAACACCGCTAATCCACTGCCGCTGCTCTTTCGCCTCGACACAGTGGTGTTTAAAGAAAACATGAGGGAGAACTCGCTGTATCCTAGCGGGGACACGCAGCACTATGAATGTAAAGGGCGCTAATGGATTTCAGGCGTCTGAGATCAATAAAACCTGGAGACAGCGCAGGTTTATGGCATCCTTGTAATCAATATGCGAGCTGTGTTGAAGTTTTTTTTGGAAACACAGAACCAGTTGTTTTTGTTGTTTTTTTTCTTTTGGTTGATTGCTGCTTCTCATATCACCGAAGTATTTTATTATTTAAAAAAAAATTATTTTCTTTTTTTTTGTCAAATTAAATGTGTAACAAGGATCCTCCATTGTTGTATGGACACCTCCGAAGGCGACCCATTGCTTCGGCCCTATTGTATTTGATGTCAGATTTACCAGGCTGCACACACTGCTTACACCGTTACACTTACATACTAAGCCTTTGTTTATTTGTTCCCTATTTGAGTACACGAGAATCGTCAGGAAAGCCTTCAGACAAGGAATTTGATTAAGGCTTAATTGTACAGCATTACAGAGTAAGAGACTGTAACCAGATGATTAGTGCTGCTCCGGATGTAGGCTTGTGTGATGCTGATTTTTACCTGCTCTTGATTTTAACATTTAACAAAACCACAATACATTTTCACGGTTAATCCGCTACGTTACGTTTTTAGGTCAAAACTGAAAATGCCATTGTTGTCATCCCTAATAAAATAAAAAATAAGTAACTAACTGATGTGAACTATACATATACTTGTCTGTTAGCTGAGTCAAACACACATTTGATAGATTTATTTTTTTCACACTAATGAACTCAAGACATTCTGCGTTGACCACAGCAGAAAGCGAGGATGCTAGACAAGTCCAGTGGAGAGCATGTAAGATCAAAATGATTCCAGATTCATGTGTGGATTGGCTCATCTCCTGTTTTTACTGCAGGGAGGAGAGACGTCAGTATTTTTGAGTGATAACTCGTACTAGCGTAGTCCTTTGTAAAATCGCGTCGTTCAATCTGCATCAATTCATCTCAGTTTGACTACAGTCTATACGTTTACTCCCTCTGTGTGTCTTTTCAAGTTGGACTGGAGTCAAGGTGCAAAGAGCACAGTTATGTTCTGGTTTGGAGAGGGTCGTTGTGGGTCTTTTAGTTTGTTTGTTTGACTTTTTTTTTTTTTTTTTTAAACTCTGGAATACGACTTTATGCGATGGATCTAAAATCTATAAACTTCAAGCGCCAGTCTCTCACAGATGTCACTTTAATGCCCTTTTTCGAGTGTGTATCGGTGGCGCTGGCTGCTGATCTGAGAATCTTAACACAGAGCTCTTTCTGTTCAGTGCCGTGTCCTTGGGCACTGCTTTCTCAAAGCTCCCGGGTGATTCTCATGAACTCCCAGTAATGTCAAGATCTAAATAGTTCAAACTGAATTTTTTTTTTTTTCCCGAGCGCAGGCTTTGTGTCCATGTAAAACCCTGCTATAATTAAAAAGAACTTTTTACAAATAGTCTTTAAAGTGTCACAAAGACAAATTGACTCTTCATATTCAGGATACAGATACATGACACAATTAAAATGGTATAATGAAATTAGTTTGAAATTTTGTTGTAACGTATCAATCTCCAGAAGCTGTATAAAGTCATACAAGTATTTGTATTACACTTTCATCAAACAGTGAAAGGTCATGTAGAGTCGATATTGAGTGTCATTTGGTTTGCTTGTAAATTACTTGGACCTCACAGCGGTAGCAAGTTTCCAATATTGAACAAGGTGTTTTTTTTTTGTTTGTTTTTTTTAATATTCGGTTATGCCTGTTACACTTTAAAACAAGACTAAGTTCTTACTGCCCTTGTGCACTCTATCAAAATTTTGTAAAGTTGCTGAAGTCACTCATGATGGAGTGTTATGAATGGGAAGTAGGTCAGGAACTGCTTGCTGGCAGAGGCAGTTTCAAAACTCAGCTGGATTTTAGATTTTAGGCAATTCCCAAGATTCATAATGTTCGTATTGTTCTTATGACCTATTTGTCTGTTACAGATTTTGCGTGTCACTTTATTCAGATTGAATGCTTTTTAATCGCATGCCAGACTGGAGCATGGCCAGTTTTCTTTTCTTTCACACAAGGTCTACATTTTTCTTCTCGCTTTTTGTTTTTAACCACTCAGCACTATCAGTACGTGTCTAAAAGCCCCTAAATGTTACGTGTGGCTAGATTTACTGTGGTTTAGTGAAGAGCAGTCAGCTTAACCACAGTCAGTTATGGATACAACCGATGGGTCCATAGTGAGGTGACGTGCATGATTGAAAAGGTATTTTAACAAGATATTTAATAGTAAATGCAAAGCAAATAAGAAACAACTCAATTGAGAGTAAAATCTGCTCCATTTTTACCATTTAAAAAGAGTAAATTCAAGAGTTAAATGGCAAACGTGCGCAAATATTAATATAATTGTTAAATCGCACAAGCCTAGTGTATAATCTCTCCCTGGTGCTCTTTAGCGCTCAGTATTTCATATGTTCATGTCATATGTTCTCTGGTTAATTTAGAGAAGCAAGCTGTCTTTTAAGCAAATTCTTACATAACGTATCATTTTACGGATTCACTCTCAACATTGCTGGAAAATGGCGAGTGAGGAAAATTGTTTTTAGGAGCTCAAAACAAACCCTTATATTTGAGATTTGTCGAAAGTCCCTCTCCTTTAAAAACCATTGTACCTGCACTTTCAGTGTCCCCCGTGTGATGCCCGACTGACAGACTTCTCACGGGAATAACAGCACCGCAGTATCAGCTTACACATTAGCACTAGAATAAACGTATTTAATGTGTTTCAGGGTGGACTTCCTTTTCAAGAGTCTGCTCAGAGAGAATATTGTCATCCATGAAAATTGCACAAAAGACGACGAAAAATTTCAGCCTGCTGTGAATGTTGGATTGACGTTGGTGGAAGAGGCACCGCTTTCTCGCTGTGCAGATCCACTTCATTTCGAGTGCATTTTGTTCGTTCATTCGGTGTGTCCTTTTTTTTGTTCCCTTGTGGGAGAATTGGTGTCATGGTCTGCTTACACGTGGTTATGAAGTCCGTGGGGTTCCTCGCCGCTCAACCTGTGGGGGATTGTTTGTCCTGGCAGTTGAATCCTTCGCTGTGTTAACTCAAGGGCATGCCCTAACACACCAGGGGAAAAAAAAAAACGTTTCCTATCTGGCTCGCCTGAGAGTAAAACAAACATAACTGTGATTTTCAGATTTCACTCCATAGTCGATCATATTAACCAGTGAAGTTTTTTTTTTGGGTTTTTTTCTTTTCCTCTCACTGATCTCGCAGCTATTATTTGGCAACGCAGTGACCGGCCAGACTTTTTCCCTGTGTGCCAGCTTTGTGAAGCAGCCAGAGTGATGGTGGTGATTAGACTTCCCAGACTTTGGTTCTCAGGAAGAGGTGGGCTTCTCTCATCAGCCTGCTGCGCTCCCTGCTGCCCAATAAACTGCCAGGCTTTTGACATGACTGTTGGACATGTCTCACCCCACCTGCTCTCTTCTGGTGTCCAGCTGAGATCAGGTCTGGGAGTGTTTGGAGCAACCCCAAACCTCTCTCTCTCTCTCTCTCTCTCTCTTTTTTTCCCCCTTTTTTTTCCTTTTTTTTTTTTTTTTTTTACATTTATTTAAACTTTCTTCCACTAGCACTTCTTGCAGTTCTGTAGGGTTTCTTCTAGGAAAGGATATTTTGAGCAAAATTGCTGGTCACATTTTCATGGTGTTATTCACAGAAGGGTTTTGCTTCAGTCAGATCCTGTGTTTTTGTGAGCCAGACTTTTTTAGTTCTTTAATTAGAGCATTGAGTGCAGCTTATTTTATTACAGAAAAGGAGGCCTGTCTTTTCATATCCAAATAGAAAGAAAAAGACGTTTTTGGATAAAACAATACATATTACCAGAAGCTCTCTTATTTCTTGTTTGTTTGCTTTTTATAGTTTCCTACTCATTTTTAGGGTTAAAATTATTGATCCCAATGAAAGGTTGGTATTAGTAGGGCTGGGCGAAATGAGGGTATGATACTGATATGGTGATAAATTGTGTTACAGTGTGCATCAGGGGTATCATTATATTTTTGGTAGTATCTTAGTTAGAGCTTAGAATAGTGGTACCTTTCCATTTTTTTTTATTTTTTTTTTTATATTATAAAGAAGTCTTTTGAAGAGATTAATGTTGGCATTTAATTAGTGCCTTGTCATAGTGAAAGCATCAGCTCTTGACCTTAATCCTTTTTTTTTCTTTTCTTATTATGGATTAGTAGATGGGAACATGACAAGCTGTTATATGGATGGCTGCAGCTGTTGGCCTTTGCCTTGACCCACCCTGTGCCTGTGCTTCTTTGGGGCAATTATCTAAACCCTTCTCAGCTTCCCAAGATCAGGATCGGGAAAAAGATACGAAGCCTTTGACATTGCGGCTCCAATATTGCAGCCTGACACAACCTCGTTTTCAACCATATAAAATGCTCAGCAAATCCTCCTAGAATTTGAACAGTCTGATTTGTCCGTAAACTTATTTCACTGGGGTGTCCTAGACATTATTTCATTAACATATATTCATATGTTTATTATATAATCATCAAATTTTTGACAGCAGTCCATCTTGAGCAGGCCAGGAACCCTGGACCTGCACTAATTTTAACAGAAGGATCCGTCATTTAAAGCCGATAAACAACTGATCTGCTTCTTGCATTTGCAACGTCCCAAAGTGTTTTATTCCGCATACATTTTTCTGCACAAAGAATGAATCATTTTTATTAATTAAAGAATGACAAATCATACTAGTTTCAGTTTACAGTTACATTTAATATTGTGGAACATCCACAAAATAAGTTAAATTCTGTTATCACTTATGTTATAGCAGCCATAAACAGTCGTTCTCTCAACAGCCCCCCCCCCCCCCCCCCCCCCCCCCCCCCCCCCCCCCCCCCCCCCCCCCCCCCCCCCCCCCCCCGTGACACTGGAGACTCCTTCCGTAAATGTTGCATAAACTTCTCCTTACTGAAATCTTCACTATATCCATGCTTATGTAATTTTTCTTTTTTCAGTCTGTTTAGAATGAAGTTTACGTTATGTCACATCCACCACACAAGTCTCGGTGAGTTAGCCATTACTTAATGATAACAAATGATAAGAAATGATAACATCTTTTGTACAGTTTTTATTTATTTAAGTATTTCATTGCCACGTGCAACTCCTGAAGCGTGAAGTAAACCCTTACTGCTGAGATTCCTGTGAACCTAACCACATTTGAGGCAGTTTAGGCAATTTAACATGAATTTAGAGGCTCTTGCTGTGCGAGTTTCTCTTTTGCCATGTTCGACATTGTTTCATCTTTTCAGGGCTGCATTGTTGAAACGCTCTTCTCTGCCTTTTATGGGAGCTAAAATCCCTCTCAAGTCAGACTTCAGCCTCATTTCCCTTTTGTCTTGCTTGGTAGGCTTTTTCAGCCTGGAATACAAAGGCATTGTCTAGTCTGTTTCCATAGTCACAAAGATCATTGAACATGAGACAGTTTAAAATCGGCTGTGTGGGTTTCCTCTGGGTTCTCGGGTTTCCTCCCACCTTCCAAAAACATGCTAGTAGATGGACTAGCTAATCTAAATCGCCTCTAGGTGTGAATGAGTGTGTGAATGAGTGTGCGAGGTACCCCGTGATGGTGCCCTGGCATCCAGGCCGATGATACGAGACGTATCCCAATACAGGTTTCATGAGATGATGCTGACACACATAAAAGTTTACATTTTAATGCATTTATTTTTCAAATATCAGTTCATTGTATTGTAGGAAAAGTAGATCATTTAGTAGATTTATAATGTAAGGTGTAATTTTCCCTTTTATTAACATTAATCTTTTTCAGTGTCACAAATTATTTCATAGCAAGATTGTTTGATGGTAGATTGTGCCTTAAATGATTAGGCTAAATAACAAATTCCTGTCATCACTGCTCCTGCTGCTGTCTGACATCCACCTGAAATACACCAGCGTGTCACGCTTACCGATTTATTGAAACAGATCAGGAAATCACTCACGATTTTATTTTGTATACTTCCTCATCAATGCAAAATTAGTTTCTGGTTGCACCACATCCAGCACAGCACACGATGTGCTTCTGAATTGTTTGAGACGTGAGTGTGACTTACATCAAGCGCAGCGCACAGGTGTTGATTTTAACCTTCATTCAGAGCGCAGTCAAGCCAGCTAAGGTAGAAACCGGAGTGCACATATATATGGCACTTTATGGTAACTACCTTCGGATGACATCGAAAATGTTGAGTAGTAGTGAATTGTGGGTTTCGGTATTGTTTTTTTTTTTCCAAGTTCACGTGGGAGATGAAACATGGCTGGGGTCCTTGTGTTTGACACACGTGCCCTAACGCTTTCTTCTGATTAGCTTGACTTTTTTTGGACTATTAACTAAGCATGCCTCGAGGCAGTTAGGTTTCCACTCGTAAACTTCATGCTCTGTATGCTATTACCTCTGGTGCTGCCACGTAGTGTGTAAGAAGAAGCAGAGCTCATAATGAGTATTAAAAGAAAATATCACGATACACCCCAGAGAAGCAAAATTCGTGAGACAATGAAATTTTGTTTAATGCCTACTGACCAAGTTGCTATTCCACTCAGAGCCAGAAAAAAAAGTAAAAAAAAATCCACTTTGCATTAGCAAAATTTATTCAGATAAATTAAAATCCCCAAGGTCTGTAAGTTTGATTGCTTCATGTTATGAACACCAGTTTGCCAGAATTTCTCCCCTTCCTCTGTAAATTGGGGGTAAAGCTTGTGTAATCTTCCACTAGTTACTTGTCACCCATTACCTCTGTGAACACACTAGAGAGCAAAACGCGTGCACTTCTAGGGTTGAACAAGTGCTTTTGTATTTTTAATTAACATTTTGCTCTTCAAGATGGAGAGAAATATGATAAAACTTCACCTCATGTATGATCTAGCACCCGAGTTTGGCGTCATTTTCATTTTACGCTACATTTCCTGCCACATTAATAGACCGGGAATATTTATAATGGTTCCTAATGTAATGCCGTTCTTTCTGATTGGAAATGAGCTTCCACTTCTTCCTCTTCGCCGCCTCCCTGCCTGCATGCCGCAGATACAGAACTCTCTCGACCATGCGATGATGTTCAGACCCTTATTGATTGCCGAGTGCAAGTTGCGCCCAAAGGACGGGACCCAGTTCTCGTGTGCAAAAGCTTTGAAGTCGCCCGATTCGTTGTTCATTGTTATTTCTGACACACTAGCGAGGGACGAACCCCAGCCGTGTACGAATATATCATCAGAAGCCTCCCTCAAGTGCTCTGCTGCATGTCGCTGTTCAAATCTGAGCAGCCAGAGAATCACGATTGAGCTCCACAGCTGTGTGAGATGAAGTGAATGCTCACTGATATGTAGGCGTGATTTTAGCCTTTTGGGCCGTAAGTCAGCACTGCGACCAAACTGACCTACATTATTTGTCTGTCTTTTGTGACTTACTGCATAAATTCGTTTTTAGACTAGCAGCTGATTTATACAGATACTCTCTTAAGCATCTTGGATTCTTTCGAATCTGGAGCGATTTTTCATGCTTTCAGAAATATTTAAAAGCCTGCGCTGCTCGCTTATTACTCCAGAAAATTGGCCTGATTTTGTTTCTGAAAGAGGAAATCAAGAGAGATGAGCTTTAAATCCATGTCAAACGTTATTGCACTTTCTCTCTCTTACTTTCACTACTTAAGCTGAATGAATGAGGTGCGTTCAAGAAAATGGTTCGTTCTTCAGATTGAACAGCAAAATAAATAGAAATATAAATCTTTAATGACACTCAAGTCATGTCATCATACAAAATGGGGGTCAGTGGTAGTTCATCGGTTAAGGCATTGGGCTTCTGGCCAGAATCTGCTACTGTTGGGTTTGTGAGCTACACCCTTAACCCCACTGCTCACCTGTATCCCGTCTCAATTGTAAGTCACTTTGGATAAAAACGTGAGCCAAGTGAGGTACATGCAAATGAATACAGTATCTTACAGCATAATGGACTTTAGAGGTTTCTAATTTTGTACACTTCTCCTTCTTGGTGTTGAGAGAGGTGCCAGTGTACAGTTAAATTTACAGTTTAGCCACAGCATTTCCAGTTTTTGGTTAGAACAAATGAGATTAAAATTCATCCAGCAGAAAAGCTCCTTCACTGAAGGGGAAAGGACACAGGACATTTGCTTCTGGTAATCAGCAGTAGAAAACCAGAAGGTGGGACTGTAGTCTCTTTGGTTGATACAAAATGCAGGACCGCTGACTTTCCATTTTTCATACTGTTGCTTGGCGCACATCTGGAACAAACTAGCTGTCTTGTCTATGCTATGGATCCCCACCCCCCCCAAGTCTCCAACTCTCCACTATCTCCATAAATCCGAGAGGGTGAAGACTAACATGTGCTTCCTTTGAGGCACGTGAAGCCAGGCAGCACATCTTTTTGAGCTGCTGCTCATTCTGCTTCACAAGTGCAGCGTTACACACTCCGGGGGGGGACGTGCTGTCTGCCCTCTTCCACATACATAAGCTCACAGATGCCCACGATTGATTAGCTTCACTGACGGGAGAGAGTATGCCATCACTTCTAAAAGCTCAGAATCAAGTTTATTTGTATTTATTTTGCATATAGGTTGTCCGATATATCAGTGATCAAAGCTTGTCTGTTAGTATGCTGTAACAGTTCCATAGTTGACTTCTTTATTAAAACAAAAGAGAAAAAACTTCTTTCTAAACTTGATCCAGCATCTGCAGTTCTTGTCTGATGGCTAGAAGGAAACTGGCGATTCAGTCACGCTTTGGATCTGCGTTAGAGCCGCTGAGTAGTCAGAGGACGCAGGTGAATGTCACTGGCTGACAGAAATTTAAACGTCCTTGTATTAATAACCGGAAATAATCGAATTAACACAGATTCTGCAGATAAGGCCTGGGGATTGCGGGGATCATGGTAAAATGTTCTTCTTGCTTTTGGTTCTTTAAAACTTTTGATTTGGCTGTATGCTTTGAATTAAGTGCTGTGTCCAAAACCTGAAAAATGCTGCCTTCTTAGGCTGTACTGAGACAGGAAAACATTGAGTCATATCCGAATCGAATGTTAGCTTAGAGTGTTGCCTTCTGTGCTGCGTTTATCTGAGTGATTTTTAGAGGCAGCATGCATTTGTCCTTTGTTCTCCTACACATACTGTAATCCAGTGAGTCAGCCACCCTGTAAAATTAGTGATGGAGAACACGGGGGAGATGGAGAGCAGTGGACAAATAAGTTATTTGGAATTCTTTTTTGGACGCAGGATATTATTTCTATTTCTCCGGTGCAAGCCTGTCTCAAACCGTTCTCTGCAGTAGCTATCAAATCGACGCCTTATAAGACAAGTGAAGTGGCAGCAAGGCACCATGGGAGATTCACTCAGCTGTAGCTTTCTGCGAAGTGTAAGTTACGATCTCCTGTGCATGAAACATGTATTATTATGTAATAAAAATATTTCAGATGGTCATTTCATATAAATCCTGAAGATATGGCATCACACTATCGATCTCAGTAAACCAAACAACATGCCTGAGTGAAACCTGATGAATCAGGCAGTGCTCACAGTCATCGTTTGAGGACAAATCTGATGTCATTTCATTATTTCAGGGAGAATAATAATGTAGAGCTGCCAAGCTCTGAATAAATTATAAGTGAGTGAAGGTACCGGAGCTTTTGCAATTTGAGAACTCAGAGTGTCATTAACTCCACGAAATGAAGAGAGCGTAATCACAAACTTCTCGCTGAACTCTGCTGTTTCTCTTTCTGATACATACGTTCCATTTTTAAGACCTGCTTTAGGTTTAGGTATGAGAATTGAAGCCATGCACCAGTGGTGTTCTTTTTTTTTTTTTAAAAAACCTCCGCCACTGTGTGGGCGAGACACTGTGTTTTCGATTTATCCATCCGAGATTCTCATTAGTGTGATATCTCAAGAATGAGTGTTTTGTAGGATTTATATGGAGTTATAATAGTGGCCAAGAGTTGAGTTGATTAGATTTTTGGAGTTGATCCAAGCAGGGTCAAGCTCACAGCAAAGATCAAAATGTCTGAAATGTTTATCTTTTTGAATAGCTTCCTTCCTGTTTGTTGTACAGAAAATATTGCTTACACTTTCATTGTCGGGAGCCCGAAATTCATTTTCATAACTATCTACCATTTTGTCTACCATAACTATCTACCATGGATATACATGGTCCATCCATGAATATATCTGAACACTGTATTAATCTGCTTCCAGAGTTTGTAGTTGTAACCCATGATATCTCAGAAGAATGTATCATGACATAATTAATCATGACCCTGTCATATCGCTCCTACCCTGCTGTATATCATGATGAATATCATTTGTCATAGAAACGTCTTAAAGTATCCTGATTTATATTATCTTACTTGGTGCATTTTGATTCAAGGTAAACTTCAAAACGTCTGCTAGCATTCTCTGCATTTGAGATTAGTTACTTTAGCTGTGCGTTGTCTTCTAATGATGATTTCTTTCCTAATTTTTGAAACAACCCTGCCTTCTCGAGCTCCAAACTTTTCAGAAGTTGTGATTACTAATACACAGGTTTCGCACAATTAGGCCAGAGGATTTATGAGGGCACTGAGATGCTCGGAGGTCCAGTTTGCTCCTCAGAAAGCGAATAAACACAGACTGGAGAGCTTTGTCCTTTGCTCGATTCGATCGAAGTGTGAGGTATGTTTTTAAATGATTATTTTTTTTTCTCTGTGAGTGCCCTTCAGGAGCAGTCTGGAGTGTGTCCTCGCTGGGTGCTGTTCAATCATCTGTGTTCAATTCCCCGTCTCTCCTGCCGCACAATGGACCATTTCCCAGCTGCCTTTGTGTTTCTGCAGCTCTTCAGACTCATAAAGCACTTTGAGGTCACGGGGACCACCATTTGTCATTAAATCCACACACAAAATATCTGCGAGGTCTAGACTGCTCGCAAACTTTTTTTTTTTTTTTTTTTTTTTTTTTTTGGGGGGGTGTTTAGTCCAAGCAGAACCTGGTCAACCGTTTTGAAAGGATGTGCAGTTGGGATGATATGGAACATGTGATGTTAGAAGGAGATTTTAAGATGTGTGAACAGACAGCATTCATAAATTTCCATCCGCTAAAGGCAGGGATGGCCAAATCATGAATTCATTAGCTAGGTGAAAGCTTTATTGTGCCTAGCGTTTGGTAGCCCACAAACATTAACTAGGCTACAAAATGGTAGTTAATGTAATTAATTACATTAAAAAGTATGATTAGCTAATTATCTGAATTAGATCAGTAATACAGACTAGCGCTGGGACGCTTCTCCCGAGATGAAATGAGATCTTTATATTGTCTCTGATGTAGAATGTCGTGTTTACTAGAAAAAGGACAGCTAGTCTTTAGCTGTTATTTTGGCTATTCTTCATATTGTTTTCCACAACCGTGAGGCGACTCAGTATTAGTGATGCAACGATGCTGATGATGCTATCAGGTGTCTGTCCAATACCGCTCTCATTTACTCATATTCATATTAAAAACCAACATCCGATACCACGCGATACTATGTGAAGTAAGCCTATAGTGTGCGTCGTTGCACTAAAGGACACATGACACGAAATGACATCGTTCTGGATGTATTTCAAGCGGACATACAACAGCATCATCCTATAAAACATGTAACCTGATAAAACATGGTGTTATCTTTAATACGGAGTGAGTGCGGCCGACACGAGTGTGCACAGCAATATCGAGCACTGAGACACACACACACACACACACACACACACACACCACCCAAGTCTACATGGGTAAGCTGCAATTCAACGCACGTAAACGTAATGCAAACAGAGTTAAATACAATCTACTGTGATGTCCCTGATTGATTAATTATGAGTAGGTCAGTCATTTTGTAGGTATCGTTATTGGCACTGGCACTGTCAAGTACTATAAAACATGTACTCATACTCGGTGTATGAAATGGTATTGATCCCTAATGAGTAGACTTAAATCTTGCTTTTTGTGGTTCTGCCTCACTGTGTGTCCTGAAGTCTCTCATTCACAAAAGCTAATTTATCCAACTAGTAAAATTGCTACCAATGACTGGACCATGCCTCAGTGAATATCTGTAGGTTTTTTCATGATCCCTTCATGATGCCACTTATCTACTAAGCAAATGCCATTGAAAACTGAATATACTTTTTTTCCCCCTTGGATTGCTCTATATCAGTCAGATGGTAGTTTAGCAGATTCCCGATTGACGACCCCTTACGCAGGATATCTGTTGTGATCGAATCCTGTCTCACTTGTAAGTCACTTTAAATAAAATATTCTGCCTGATTATGTAGATCATATAAACTCAGGACTGAGGAGGAACAGAGCTTCTAGTATTGAACAGTCAGTGGGTTCCGCAGCTAGTGAGATTGTTTGATGTGCAAACGACGAGGAAATGGAAATACTGCAGCTTAATATGTGTGTGCGGATGTGTGCATCAACTCCTTTGAATTGATTTACATCACTTCAGTAATTACTGTTCCATAAAACACAACCAGAGCAAGTGTGGTTCCTATCCATCCTAAACAGACTTTCCATATGCAGAGAGAATGGTTCATGAAGGTGCCAAATGAAGTGAAAAATAAAAGCTTGCTCTTGTCTTTTCAGCCATTTTGTCTTGATTGTGTGTTTACTTCCTCGCCTGGTTCTTGTACTTTTTTTTATTTTTTATTTTTCTTCTTTTTCCCGCGTTACTAGCACAGACATTTTGATGTTTTGTTGACATTTATAACATGCAAAATCCCCTTGCACTATTTTTAAACTCTGTTTGCGTCTGCAGGAAGCGGTTGTAACATCGTCCTTATAACGCTTGTAAAATGAACTTGGCATCGCCACTGTTTGCGCTACAACTCGCCAACTTTCACATTGCGTAGCGCACTCCTGGAGGGTCAAGAGCCTTACGGAGAAATAACACACATCCAGACATGATGACTGTTTTCTATGAGGGTGTTTTAGGGACAAAGTAAAGTCAGAAGATCACGAGGGAAAATACTAATGCTAATAATAAACTGGTGCTGAGGGCCAGAAGATGAAATATTTCTTTCTTTAGAAACCCAGTATTGAAGTATAACTTTAACAAATCCTCATTTCCTCGACGCATGCATGTTGCTCTGATATGTACCTTTTTTTGTCATAGCATTATGACTTTGTTCTTGAAATATTGGCGTTTTGTTTTTAATTGACTTCATTATCGAGACCTTGTGCCTTTTTTCTTGATCATCAATCTTTTCTCAAAACTTTGACTTTTTTCTTGTTTCAGCTTTATTCTCAAAATCGTATATTTTTATTCGTTAAACAGCGACCCTAAAACCTCATCGTAGTTTTCAGACTCAGAATACGTGCGTAGCTACCGGTGACACGCATGAATTTTGCCTGTTGCTTCTGTCCTTTCTCAAGTCTGTCATTAGGTTGCCAAATATTCAGGACAAGCTCAATAAATATAAATGTTGGGGAGAGCTAGCCATGTTCAGGCTAGCTACAGAAAATCGAATTCATCGAACCATTCATTTCTGAAATGCTTGCTTTATTTGCAGCATGTCAGTTACACTAGACATTGCACTACTGTTCTGCATTGCAGGATTAACACATTCGTCTGTGCAGAGTTGGTGGTTTTTACAGATCATCTTTGCTGTCTTCATTGTAAGGGAAAGAGTTGTCAAGGAAACATGGTTTAAGGAAGTCTCTTGTTGACAGGTTCGAAATAAAAACTGTCAGGAGATGTGAGTTTCGTTCCCTGCTGTGAGTTGGTCTTCAGATGTTTTTGCTCTCTTCTGTTTTTTTTTTTTTTTTTTTTAATTTCTTACCCACACACATACCACACATGGATGGATATACCAAAGCGTTCTTTTAAATTTATCTGTACTACCACACGCCTTGAGGTTTGAATAGACGTCTGGATTTTGAAAGATTTTCCTGAAAAATTACATATAGTGGTATACAACATAGCAATACAGGATTGTTTATACGATAAACAGATCAGCCAATCGTGTGGCAGCAGCGCAACGCATAAAATCACGCCCGATCTTTTTCCATTCTTCAGCTGTCCGTTTTCGGGGATCCTGTGTCCACTGTAGCCTCAGATTTCTGTTCTTGGCTGTCAGGAGTAGAACCTGATGAGATCCTCAGCTGTCGTAGCCCATCCACCTCAGGGTTCGGCGTGTCGCGCATTCCGAGATGCTTTTCTCCTCACCTTCCTGTCAGCTCGATACTGTCTGGGCAACAAGGCGTTAACATCCACAGTACTGACTCTCACTGGATGGGGTTTTTTTTTTTTTGGTTTTTTTTCCTCTTTCTTCCCTTTCCTCAGTCATAAACACATGCAAGGTAGTAGTCAATTATTGTATCACACTAGGAAAAATGTAAACTAATATGATACATTATTTCCATTCTCGTATTCCTAAAAGGACACAACATAAGAGCGCTTGTACATGTTCGTCTGTTTGTGGATTCCGAATCAGAGCAAAAATGTTCAAAAGGTTTCACACTGCACATAACTGCGAATAACTAAAATAACACAAATTAAAAGCTAAAATTAAAACATTTTGGCTGTGTAGCATGTAAAGCTGCAAACCTCCTTGTAAACTTCTTTCCTTCATTAGTCAGAAATACGCTGACTGCAGAAGCTCTGCCAAGTGTGAGTAGAAATCACAAAAATAACCAGAGACCACGGAGCTGGCAAATGACTAGATACATGTACAAGTATATTATATACAAGCGCTAATATACACATGCTTATTTATCACTAGTTGTGGAAGGTTGTTCCTGTGCAGGCTGTTATTAAATACAATCAGCACCATCCAGGAAATGATCGTTTTGCGCTCACTGATGCACACATGCTTGTATGCCCACACACATCCACACACAACACGCATGCCACCACAAACAAGCATGTGTGTATTGCACTCCTCTCCTGTCGGCTCCCAATCTGGAATCTGCTCTCGTACCACCGAAGCAAGCCAAGCATGGTCTCGTTTGAAGAAGATCAGCACCTTAACCATCTGCTCATTTGGAGCATGCTCTGAAAACAGGGTTTTTTTTTTTTTTTTTTTTTTTCTTCAATTGGAGAGCTGGCTAGATTTCCTTTCAATTACAGCAATTCACATCAAAAAAGAGAAAAAAGAAAGCTCTGAGAACAAAGGTCTCCATAGAGTCAGGATGCTAATATCATGTTTGGGACAGTTGTTTACTTCTTTCTTTCAGGTGTTTGTTGCAGGCTTTTGAGCTGCACCGCCGACAGCCCCTAATTGCATGGCTTGGGTTTTTCTTTATTTTTATTTTTATTTTTTTTTTTTAAACACTTATCCAATATTTATTTATTGCTTTAGAAAAGTACAGATTTGCTTTTAGCCGTATTGTTTCATAACTTGGATTAATATCCGTGTCGTTTGTTAGTGGTCTTTTGCAGTATTGGCTTCTGCTATGTGGATCTTGTGGAAGCCTGTGAAATGCAAATGAACCAGAATTGTCTTTTGTGTTTTTGTGAGCATTCTGACCTTTTTAAAAGCTCCAGGTAAGCCTTCTGATAAATAGTGCTGTGGCACTTTTGGTCACTTGAGTTCAGGATGATCCTTTATCCATGACACCTCACAATTTCACCAGTTTATTCTTTAATATATTGAAAGGCTCATCTAGTTAACATATTGAAACACAATCATAATGTTTTTTTTTTTTTTTTTTTTTTTTTTTTTTTTTTTTTTTTTAAATCTTATGTAGCCTTTTTTGTATGTATGTATGTATGTAATACAAATGGTATACAAATACACTTGTAACCCGAAGCTGAAGGTCGTGGGTTCGCGTCTCAGGTCTGGCAGGGATTGTAGGTGGGGGTGAATGACCAGCGCTCTCTCTCACCCTCAATACCACAACTGAGGTTATTCCCCTGAGCAAGGCACCGAACCCTCAGCTGCTCCCTGGGCGCCGTAGCAAAAAAGGCTGCTCACTGCTCCAGGTGTGTGTTCACTACTGTGTGTGTGCACTTGGATGGGTTAAATGCAGAGCACAAATCCCGAGTATGGGTCACCAAACTTGGCCACACGTCACTTCACTTCACTTTAAATGTATTACGTATGTTGTACATTTAATATTTAATATTGCTTGTGCATGCTTGATTGTGGAGTACAAACAATTTGCACTATATATTTATTATATGTATTTACTCACTGAACTGTGTGAAAAGTAAGGAATAAATAAATCACCGGCTGTGCTGTTATAGGAAAATAATCAGCGCGCAGGTTGTGTGATGTGGCCCAGTGTGAAGCGGATTTACTGTTACCACGCTGAAGTGATTATTGTGCTCTAACAACACCCCATGAAGTGCTTTATTTCCCCTGTACCACAACTTTCTAACACTAACATTTTTTATCATTAATTAAAGAATGCCATGTCTTTTTATAGATAAGTTTAATGCTATGGCAGTAACACTTACATCATAGCAGTTATAAACAGACATTTCCTCACAGAGCTGTGTTTTTTCCCCCCTTTAAAGTTACTACGATAAAAAAAAAAAGCTGTTTGTAATGACACCCGAGACTCTGTCGATTAATGTTAAATTAAATAATATATTTCTGCTCATACTGTGTCACAGGGCAGTGTAACACACTCAAAGAAAAGCGCTGTCTGCCCTCTTCCACATACATGTACTGCTTTACCTGCTAGTTTGCTGCTTTCTTTTTTTTTTTTTTTTAAGCTTTTTTGTGTAGTAGAGACATAAAAAAAACCTGTCACATAACCATAAATTTATTCGTAATTGCTCTACTTTGCTTGTCAAAAAACATTTTCATGTTGTTTTTTCTCATCATGTCATGTATTGAGAAACTAAGTGGAAAGTTTTTGATATTTGTAAAAAAAAATAATAATAATAATAATAATACAGATAATTGCGCTTCCCATCAGTTTAAATGTTTTTCATGTCAAACAGAAACCTGCATACAGTGCTCACTTCTACCTGATTGGTTCAGTTATAGTTTTTCCTACAGTCCTTTGTTTCCCAGTGGAATAATGTGGTGTTAGAAAGCCTGGCTCACTGCTCTCTGTGTTCTCTGTGCTCTCTGACGGGTGCACAAAGTTTCACACCTGCCCCTTAAGAGCATTTTCTCCCTGATGCAAGCGCTTGAAGGCAGACAGGTCGGCGCTGGGTGAGTGTTAAAGATCACCGTCGCTGTAGTAGGCTGCCGGAAAAGGTTTCGAGACCTGCGTCTGCAGCTCAGCGTTGCTTTAAAGAGCAGCTGCAGAATATGTTTGGCTCGCTGGATATTACAAAGCCTCTTCTTCTGCTTTTTTTTTTTTCTTTTTTTTTTTCCATATTTCAGATGAATTTTAATAAGTAGTGAAAAAATTGGGCGCCTCTCATTACTAATTAGGCCTAATCCTTAGCAATGGAAGCGTATGGCAGGAGTGTATGCGGGATTTTTGTCGACTTTTGTAAACACACACACACAGCAGATTTGGCGTGTGTTTCACTGTCAGGATTTGTGAATCTGACTGGCAGGCTACACTGTTGCTGTTCATATTTGGCCTGTGTGAACTTGCCATATTTTATAATCACAAAAACAAGCACACAAGAAAGACGCTTTGTATTGAAAAACTCTTTGATATATAATCATTTTTATTTATTTATTTATTCTTTCATTCATTCATTCATTCATTCTTTGGGGCTTATTCATTAACTCATTGTCCAAATGACTCACTGACTCTCGCTGGTGTCTTAGACATTCATTTGTACTGTATCGAGAACTAGATTTGCATGGACTAAAAGAAATAAGGAAAGAAGGAAGAGCAAAGGGATGAGAGGGAGAGAGAAAAGGGGAACTAGAGAACAGCAGGATGAGAAAATTAAGTGAGAACCAGGAGGAAAATGTGAGACATACAGGAAGAAAGGAAATAAATGACTTGAAATGAGAAGAAAACTTGAGAAAAAGAGGAAAAGAGACAGAACTGCAAAAGTGAGGAACGAGAGAAAAGGGTGTGTCTGGAATATAAACAGTGCTGCCTGCTAAGGCTGTGCTCAGAGACGGAAAGGCATTGCGTCACTTCGCATAGAATGGTGCCTTCACCTGGCTGATTTATTTTTCATTTTTGTTTTATTATTATTTTGATGGCAGCATTTCTCTGACATATCCCATAATCCAGTGCGTCAACATGGACAACATGGCGCAAAAAAAAAGATCAAGCAGTTTGTGGAAGTTATTTTTTAAAATTATTTTAACTTAAGAGTTTCTTTTGAGTGAGAACAGATTTTCTCTTGCCTGCTTCATGACTTCTAAAGCAGCAAGACTTCAAGAGAGCTGCCTTCTGTTTTGAACGCACCTGCGGTGTGTGTGTGTGTGTGTGTGTGTGTGTGTGTGTGTGTGTGTGTGTGTGTGTGTGATGCTGCTTTCAGGTCCTGTCGGAAATATCATAATTACGAGGTGAGCACATTTGAAAGCCACCACATCGTCATAATTACAACTGGGACACTCGTATTTTTTTTCTAGAAGCCCGGACTTTAAAAGCTGGGGTTGTGTCGAGTCATGACGACCGCCATTATGAATGTGACACACAGCGGACTCTAAGATTTATGAGGTGTGTTTAAAAGTTTGCTTGCTAAAATAAACTTGGTAGCCTACAAATAAATAAATAAATAAATAAAAGCTCTAAATAAAAAGTTTTTTTTTTAATGGAAAATCTCAAACTTTAAACTTAACTAGTGTAATTAATAATAATAAAATAAAGGTTAATTTTTTAGTAAAAATAATTTAACCATTATTGTTGTTGTTGTTGTTATTATTGTAGATTTTAATTATGTTCCAAATTTTGACAGGATATTTAACATCTGTGCGAATTAATGTTTTCATTTTGTTTGTACTACATTTAATTGGTTTTGTCCCCCTGCCATGACTGGAGTGTTGTCTTGTTGTCATGTACTTTATGTGCATCTTTAGTCAAATGTGTTGTTTCTGTCATGTCTTTTATTATTAAACCCACAGTTAATTCCTGTGCTTGTTGGCGCTGTGCGTTCAGCTGGTTTTTTTTTTTTTCTTCTTCCCCCGAGTCGCTGACACCACATTCAGTACTGACTGTGAACATCCCGGCGTCAGCGTGTGTTTAGTCTCAGTGGCACGTCATTTCAGTCGTTCTGCATTCATTATCTGATTAAGCATTAGGAATTCTGTGTGTCATGCTCCTGCTATCTTTTAGTATTTTATTCCTCATATGACAGCGTCCTCATTTAATGGAGCTTTCCATATCTTGTTTGGACCGCGGTCTTAGCAGAAGGATTGGCATGAAACATCACTGAGTTTGTCGTTAAAGTGGACTGCATCACGGTTGAGTCGCGAGAACCGTATAATTGCCACTCAAATGGTGGATTGAAGCAGTGTCTCAGGTTTAGTGACTTATAAATTGGATAGTCTGAAGTGTTTTCGTCTTCCTCCTTTCCTTCTTTCAGTAATGGATCACTTTTATCCTGCTCTGTTTCTGACATCCTGAGAGTTTGTAATCCATTTGACTCAGCACTCCACGTGTGTTTTATACTCCGTTTACACTTAAGTATCAGGATTATATCCAGATAGGGAGTAATCAAAGGTAGAGTTGCACCCAAGATGCATTTAAAACTGATTAAAACTGGATTGCTTAGATCACTTCTTGAGACCTGGGACACATTTTAGCCGCATGCTACACGTGTGTAAGTGCATCTGTCTCTCTAGGGCACATTTAATAACCAAACCCACTTCTAATGTACAACATTATAACACACAAAAGGAAATTTAAAAATATGATGCTATATCTTAAAATCCAGATACAAGACGTCTAAAGTGACCAGTGTAAATGGGGTCTCATGCAGTCCATGTAGAGCTGTTTCCAGTTCCTGAATTGACGGCTGTTAGCCTTATGATGAGGACTCCGTGTTTGCTGTTTGCTAGTCTAGCATTTGCTAGAGAGTCTGGCACCTTTTGTAAATAAATGTGGCCAAGAACCTCTCATTTTAACAGGAAGAGACCACTTGACTGCATTGTGAATGGGCAATCACTGTACTTGGGGTACATGTGTGATGTGGCCATTTTTCAATTCAATTTTATATGTATTGGGTTTTTAACAATATACACTGCCACAATTAGGGGTGGTGTTGTTTGAAATTTTCACTGTATGATCAGCTAGTCTGAAAATGTCACAGTATTAATTGAATTTTAATTAAAATTAACCCAATTAAAGAACAAAATACAAGATTATTTTTTAAATTATTTTCCCAATTATTATTATTATTTTTTTTTTTTTTTTTAAATAAACTCTCAAACTTTCAGTATTTATCACATAAGCTGAACGACAGAGCCATAAGACACTAATAGAAGCAGACAGACACAGAGAAATACGTCGGGTAAAGATTAAATCCTGATGTACTTGAATTAATATTTTGAAAAAGGCAACGGTAAGAAGAATGCCTTTGTTGTCACATATACACAGACAGTGAATCTCTTCTCTTTGCATGTCCAAGCTGAGGCTTGAACTCTCCACCTTCTGATGAGTAGCCCTGAGCCTTAACCACTGAGCCACTACTGTCAAAGTTATTCATACCCTGTGTGAAGTAACCATCTGATCATATACCGTGACTACCCATGACACCGTGACACCATAACAACCCTAGTCACAAAGCAGCTTTACAGAAATCTAGATCCCTAATGAGCAAGCCTGAGGCAACCATGTCAAGGAAATACTCCCTGAAAGACATTCGGAAGAAAGCTTGAGAGGAGCCAGAGTCAAAAGGGAGCACACGCTTGTCTGGGTGACACCCGATGGCGGGTTTATAAATTATTACCATATACAGCTGAAGATGAGTAAAGTCCGAGAGTACTAGGTGTGTTGCAAGGATGTTCAGAATGAGGAAACTGTGTGTAAGATACCTGGGATGAGCACAGTCCAGCGACTACACGTTCCTCTGAAAAGCCCCTCGGACTGCCACTTACAGTGTTCTGAAGCTTGTGGCCAGAAGAGTGTACAAAAGGTGTAGTGAATGGGTGGGGGAGTAGCATCCAGGACTTAGACTAGCCATTTCCCAATATACCGCCAGCGCTTGATTTAGCGCTTGTCCGATACGAAGCTGCTAACATGCATTTGTAACATGTTAGTGGGTGGAACGCTGCAGCGGAGATTGATGGAAAGGCTCAGTTCCGGCTGCCTGCCTCAGATCGCTGTCAGCCAGAGCGCTTCAGACGTGGAAAAGGAGTGATGGATGTCCTGAAACCACCTCCTGCTGTCCTACTTTCTCACATCACTCTCTTTCTGCCTCTTTAAGCCTGAATGTCTCTCTCTGCTTCTGCGCATCCCTTTTTCTCTTTGCTCTGTCTCTTCTCGCAGAGCATGAATCATAATCCTGATATGAAAGGGACGCCTTTGATTAGTGTATAATATCTTGTGCATATGCACAGTTGAGATGCGGGTGACTAATCCTTCCCCTTTCCCCCTCAGAGACTCGTCCTTATCAACCTTTTTTTTTTTTTTTTTTTTCCCCTGCATTTTATCATCGCATCACCATCTCAGCAAAGCTGATATCACGACACACACCTCATTGAAAGGCTTTTTATTTCACACTTTGGCTGCTTAATATTCCAGGCTAGTCCAGAAAGCAACAAGATGCTCAGCATTCAAGCTTGGCCTTTAACTGACAGGTGGCTCAAGCCCTCACACTCAACCCCTCACTCTCAATCCCAACACAGGGGCTGTGGGTGCCAAAAAAAAAAAAACCAGCCTTCATGATGAAAGTCATTCCATGTTTGTATGTGTCTCATGGTGTGTTGCTGTATCTCTGTTCTCACAGCAGGAGCTCTGCAATGAGTAACACACTCCCTGATGCTGTGTGGGTTTGTCAAATGCCATCACCGAAGCATTAGCCCATGTGTGCCAGGCATTTATCATCAATGAATAATCGCGCACGCACGCTCTGCAGTCAGACACCAGCTTTCAGCCTCGCAACCGTTTGCTCACACGGCTCGTTTGGTTCCTCGTCTGAAGAAATCGACAAAGCTTTGAAATCGCACCCTTTTTCCTCGTCTTCTTTATCTGTGCACCAGAAGATGCAGCAGGTCCAGATCAGGCTTTCAGTTCCTTCCCTTTTAAGAGTGCAAGCTCCAGGGTGTTGGTTTTAATCCAAGCCGGGGTGACTCTGACAGGTCAGCGCTCTCTCTGAACCCTCCCGAGTTCCCCTAGAGTCGAACGTGTTCTTTAGCCCAGAGCAGTCCTTCTTAAGTGGCCTAGTTAGGAGATCCTTTAAAAGACTTCATTTGCATTGACTTCAGTGCACAGTGTGAGCATTCGTTAATTCTCCACAGGGTTTGAAGTCATAGTTTCTTTGTTTTCTGCTGCTAGTTTTTTTTCTTTCTTTCCTTTTTTCACTTATGAAGTGATATTTGTACCTTTTGGCTCCACTTTGAGATATAAAAAAAGCTTTCTGCTCTGCTCTGAGGGAAGGCTTGCCTATTTGCTTTCTTTTGCGTTTGGCAGTGGTGCTGTGCAGATGTAGCAGTATCATGCCTCTGACCTGCTGAGGATGAGAGGAGTGACACATTGACAAATACACTGAGCCATCATGAGGATTAAAACACTGTGGAATGGTGAAAGCACTGCTGCAGTCAGCAGGCTAAAATCCACCATGCAAGCTCACAGCTTACAGTGTTGACTATTTAATAGCCACCCCTAGATTAGCATCTAGTGCGTAAAAATAAAACTATTAACTAAGTTTATTTGTGGGGCGAAAAAAACAATTTAGTACCTAATAAACTGGTAGTGTTGTCTCTACAGGGGGAAAATGTGTGAGCAAGATGGTGCACCCAAATGTATGCAAAGCCTTTTGGAGAAGCATAGAAAATCTGAGCTGAGCTCCAGGCCCTGCTTATACCTCAAATTAACTTGCTTTTTCTCAGATGGATTTTGTCCACATTATAAAAGCTCACATTGCAATCGGAACATGGTCGGATCAGTCTACCTCTTGTGTAGGTCATCCGCATATCTGGCAGGTGGAAATGCAGTGCGTCAGGCTGGCACTAGGCAGAAAGTAAATGCCCACAGAATGGAATGATATTAAATTATTCCAGCAAAACGCAGAACCCCAAACAGCAAAAGAGCTTTTGGTGGGGAAAAAAAAAACGAATGACTTTCATACAGAAAGAATCTCTGGTGGTCCTATTCCTGCATACAGACAGCTGGCTGACTCCCACACACAGTCTTGCTAGTTACCTTATTTGCATATTACATGGGTGACATGAGACCCAACAAAGTCTCTGTAGTAAAGTCTGTCTACCCGGCAGCCATCTTTGCAAAGCTCTCAGGCAGTTATGTAAAGAATAACTGGAAGAATAATCAGTGACAGGTGGTGTGATGCCATTACCACCCCAGACTGTATAGGTTTTCTTACAAAAACACATTCCAAGTGTTTTATTCCTGTTATACCACAGCGATGCCAGCAATTTTTATATTTCCTAAATAACATCATACTTTTTTTTTCCTGTTATAGCTCTATTTAATGTTGTGGAACATCTGCTAAACAAGTTAGTTCCAAACAGACATTCCCTCACAAGCCCCTAAACCCCCCCCCCCCCCCCTTCTGGAGGTTAATAAGACAGAAAAATGGCACCTTGTCAGAAAACTTTACCTCTGATTGTTACAGAATATTGATGCTGGAGACTCCTTCCAGTCGAGCTACATGAACATCTCCTCAGAGAACGCTTCACCATGTCAGCAATTACACACATTTTTACAATGTGTTTATGTGGAGTGTCCATCAGAGAAGCCCCCATGTAAGCTTGTTACCATAGAAACAATTGAAGCAATTCTGTATTAGAGCAAGGGCATTAATATAAACCTGTGATTTGCCTTGTACGTGGCGCTACACTCACCGCTGCTGTTACAGAAAATGAATTAACACCTTCTAACCAATCAGAATCGAGAATTCAACATCGCTGTGGTCTAATCTCAGCTATGCAAAGCCATGTTACAAGACACGTTATACAACTTGAGACCCATAAACACAAACTGCATCACCAAGCTGACATTTCCAAATAATGGCATAAATAATTTGTACTTGTTTGTTCCAATAACAAAAATGATCTGTGCACGCACTTATTTCCATAACAAGGCTGACGACGCCATGTTTCTTTTTGGCTGTTTATGGCAGCAGTGAACGTCAGACCAAATCCCAAATGGCTTCCTACATGCAACCGTAATGTCTGTAGTGCACTATATGGCCAATAGGAAGCCATTAAGACTCGTCCTGTACTTTAATTCCCCTTAACTGTCAGCAATTCTGGCTTTTGCAGTTTATTTCTATTTTGGTTCGTGCATGATTGCTTCAGTTGGGTTCAAGCTGAAGTTAAAGCCAGCATGCCACCATAAAATAGGGCACTTACCTGTAGTCATGAAGAACAAGCTAAAGGATGGTATAAGGTATCAGGATTGTTGTAACATTACTCAAAAACTGGTCAGAACTTTCCCAGAAGCAGAGATGCCCTAAATGTGCATTGTCAGCTTTAGTACTAAATAGGCCTGACTTTTTCCCAGCTTATGCCTTTAATAACAGTGAACAGTTTCCACTTCTCAATTACTACACAAAGGTATATCTGTACAAGATGTAAACATGTGTCGAGGTCAGATCATATGCTATCCGGTTACAAATATGTAGGTATTGACTCTGTGTTAAGGCAAGGTGTAAACACAGCCTCGGAAACACGCGAGTTCGTAAAAAGCTTACTGCATCTCCCTGGCCACGACACACACACCCTTTCAGCTCTCTTTTTGTTCCCATAATTCACCATGACTGGGCAGAAAGCTTTTCCGGGGTCGGAGGGGAACACACATCACCAAGGCCACTTTTATGACCAGAAAGTGTAAGGGGCCTTGAGGACATCCATCTGGGATTCAACAAAGAGCTTTTTCTCCTTTTTCTTCTTCTTCTTTTTTTTTTTTTTTTTGATCAAGCACTGTTGCTGTGGTTTTATCTCTGCATTGTTAATGGCTTTTTAGGAGAGTCAATGAAGAAACTCCAACAACTTCAGCAGCACTTAATGATGAGTGAGTGCTTCATTGAAAAGTCTTTCCAATTGTTTGATAAATTTTAAGCGATTCCTTTTTTTTTTTTTTTTCTTTTCTTTTTTTTTCCCAGTTTACAATGACTGTGAGTAATTTTTTTATTTCTGTCAGCTGTTGTGTGAATTTTCTAAAGTGGAGCAACAGAGTTTAGAGTTTCAGCCAAATGCAGTTACTGAGAAACTGTGACAGGCTCAATATGCCATCACCTTTTTAACAAAATCACACTCTTCTTTTGCTCTTTGATACACCAACCCTTTTGGGATGTTTTTTTTTTCCCAACTGCATCTGTTCAGGTTGTCTTATGCACAAAATGCAAAACCAGCTTCAGACTGGCGTAGGTGGATGGGAAGTCCACTCCTGACAACGTCGTACTAATTTTAAAACGGATTTGTTAGGAGAAAAATGGCATCTCCATTAAAATGTTCTTTGCCTGACCATTCTTACAGCGCCATTATCTGGCGGAGCTATAAATCAAGAATGAGACAGAATGCATTTTCCTTTCAAGTGCACATCTATTATTAATGGGGTCATATTTTATGCAAAATGGAAATAAGCCGAGAAAGAGACACTTTTCCTCTCTGACTTTATTTGTTGCGAGATTGAGTGAGTGGGTATGCTGTTTACTGTCGGATAGTACAAGGTCAGTGTTTTTTTTCCTCTTGTATCTCAAACCCATTTATTTCATCTTTTATTATCATTAATTGGAATGGTGTGCTTCTCGGATCAGTTTTCTTTAGCCAATCTTTGTGTCTTTGTGGTCATTATGCGTTCGTATAGACTTGAATGCATTACATAGTCGCCTGTCTGTCTGCAAGTATTCTCTGCCTCGTGGCTAATCAGGTTTTACAGCAACATTGAGCTGCTCTCTTTCTCCCTTTCTTGCTCTCTGTCTCTCTCTAGCTTTTTTTTTTTTCCCAGCCACAGAAATAGCTCTCGGTATCCTTGTCTTGGTTGTATTTGAAACGCTCGTATGAATCTTTAATGCTCTGGAAGACAGAAATTGAATGATGGAGTGTGAGATGATTTGTTGTGAATGTGTTTATCTGCCCTGCAGTATGTGAAATACAGAGGACATCTTAACTCATAAGTAGACTCAAAGGACACTTGTCTTTTAATCTTCCCTGGATTTAGAGAATCCTTGTGTATAGTTTTCTGATTTAGCGCTTCATCCAGACTCTCTGGCACGCTTATAATGCGCTAGCCGAAATCCTGAACAAAAATAACTGCTGTTTATTAGTGTTGCAACCTCTTTCTGTCGAATGATACTACTGCTGACTGCTTTTTATTGGCTATTTACACCATTTTCTTCTTATTTGCCAATTCTCACCACCAGCTAACTCTCCCCTATCGCATGACAGCGACCAACCCAGCACGGTGAGGACTAGCATGAGCTTCCTCCAAGACATTCAAGCAGCCAACTTTTTTTTAAATTTTTTTTTATATAAACTCCTACACACAATCACAGACATAGACACACATATATATATATATATATATATATATATATATATATATATATATATATATATATATACATACACATATACACACACACACACAAAAGAACTTTCTGCCCTCTTCCACATACATAAGCTCACAGACAGACTTGTGCGATCATGTACAACATTCCATCGTCCTTTGGTGCCCCCTAACTATCGCCGATTGATGAGGGAGGTGGGCCGTGCTCAGACACGCTGTTCATCTCTTGGACCTTTTGGCCATGTTTGGCAGTGGCATTATCGGGATTCAAACTCATGATCCCCCAGCAATAGGACGAATGCTTTTTGTTGCCTAATCATTCACCTGAGTCATTCATTTCAATCATTGTTGGGTTAATAACTAAATCAGTACATAATATGAAACATATGTTTAGGATCAGTATGATACATTTAAAATTCATTCACAGCTTTCCAACGTTGTTTCCTCTCTTTTTCTTCTAGCTTGCGCGAGGTCTTTGGCATGAATATGGTCATTGGTCATAGAGGATATGAAGGAATCTGTTTAAGTCAATCGCTGCCCGAGAATCAGCGCTGTTCTCGAATCAGATGAGTCAGGATCATGATTTGAATACATTTTTTTTTTTTTAACATAGCTCTAATCCAAAACTCGGTGCGAGTAGACATATGGATCGAGGTATGTTTGCGATGTGTGTATTGGACCTGGTCCAGATGGCACAACAGGGAGTTGGAATGAGATGTTTATCCTGCAGGAGGGATGTCCCTGCTCAGAACAGCTCAATCGCCTGTGAACACATTTTATTGCGGCTGTTTTTCCTCTTTCTTTTTCTCCCTTTCTGTTTCCGAAGGAGGAAGCCTATTTCTCTCCTCGTGATCTCTCCATCTGGTTGCCTTTGACAGGCCAATCCCAATAGAGGGCTGAGATACAACACAGTGTCACATGATGTAATGCAGTGTGATATGAATATTGTTTTAAACATGTTTACCTGTAGAACAAGCGCTCCTTCTCCTGGGGCTCCATCACTCTGCTCCAAGCCAAATATGTGCAGTTCAGAACAATAAATAAAATAAACTGCCACTGCAAAACACACACACTGTTCATAAGGAGTCGTAGTTTAGGCTTTTGGGTATATTTATTTCATGTCGATTACTTTTCTACAGTAATAACTCATTCACAGAGAGTTGTATGGCAGTCACTCTAGGTAACCTAAACCTAATATTAAACAGATTAAAATGTGTTGTTTAACCCTTTTTTCACAGTACACTGGTGTTCCATTCTGCTGAAAATTGACTTATTTTCAATCAGTAAAAAGAAATTAATTATTTTATTGCCGCAAGTCTATTATAAGATTAGTCAGGACACTGTTGGGTTTCTGTGTCTAGAGTATCACGACTCTGTGTTTAGCTGCTGGTGAGCAGGAAGATGGGAAGAGCCCTCGCTGGGCAAGCAATTCACACCTTTACATTTCTTGTAAGGAGACATTTATTTAACATTTATGGAAGGAGTCTCCAGTGTCAGCGCTTTGTAACAGTCAGTATATTTTCTGGCACAGGAAAGTTTTCAGGACAGAACTTTGCTCTTTCTGGTGTTTTGGTAACATGACAATGTTTTTTTATTTATTTATTTTTTTTTATTTATTTTTTTTTGGTCTTATTAACTTAGTCTAAATAACTGCTATAATGTAACTGATACCAGGAATTAACTTGTTCAGTGAATGTTCCACAATATTAAATGTAAATATAAACTGATAATTACTTGAATTCTTTAGTTCTTTAATTTAATGAATTGCTATTAAAGCAGTAAAAAAAACTTTGGGGTGTGCTGTTACATACAGGGTTGTTGGTGGTGATAATAAAAAAAAAAAAAGGACACTAAAACACTCTCACACTGACTGTAAAGAGAACCTGAGAAAGTCATAATGATGAAGCATTTTCTGGATTTAGCAAAGTACTGGAAACAAAGTCATCATAGTTAGCACAGATAGTGTGAGGAACGTGACTGCAGCTGTGAAACAGATGCCCTACATCTCTCTCTCACACACACACACACACACACACACACACACACACACACACTCTACAGTGTCGCTACAGGCTAGCATCTTTGACACTGCCTTAACCAGTGCCATCATGCATTTTTGTTCATTTTTTTTTTCCACTTAGCTCTGGAACTTGGCTTGTATTTTTATTCTTTTTTTTTTATTCATATCTCTTAAATGGCTGCTCTGCTTGTTATTGTTAGAGATCCTCTACTCCCTATGTCCTGGCCTTGATCATTACAACATGCTCAGTCCTGTTAGTGTGCAAGATCTGCCTTACAGCACCATTTCATCTCCTCCAATTCCTCCAGATGTACATACCAGAGTTAGTTATCCTCAGAGAATTGCCACGCGAGCAATGCCAGTGAGCTCTCACACACTTTATTTTGTTCTGACTTGCCTCTGTTGTAACATTCTCTTGCTATGCCGGTATTTCTGGTCAAGTCTTTCTAACAGTATCTAAGCCTCGCTGGCTTTTTTTGTGCTTTTTTTTTTTTTTTTTTTTTTTTTTTTTTTTTTTTTTTTTTTTTTTTTTTTTTTTTTTTTTTTTTTTTTTTTTTTTTTTTTTTTTTTTTTTTTTTTTTTTTCCCTTTTCTTCCATAATCACACGCATACACATACTAGTGGAGTAAAGCAGTGCTCTGGCTTGCAAACAGGATATTTTTGTAATATTGATCACTTTGAACAACGAGCGATGGTGGGTGGCTTTAGCATCTCCTTTTACTTGAGTCTGTTTGCTTCCACATAAAAGAATTCCTTCCAGACTATATCGAGTGTGCAATTCATTACGTCACTTATGTGCATACAGGTTTGCAGAATGGCAGGCACGAGGTTCATCCAATTGCTTTTTTAAAAAATATTTTCCTTTGGTACTAACACTCAAGTAGCGAAGAATAACGTTTTATGGATCCTCTTGCAGGAATA
This sequence comes from Pangasius djambal, assembly GCA_022985145.1. NCBI lineage: Eukaryota > Metazoa > Chordata > Actinopteri > Siluriformes > Pangasiidae > Pangasius > Pangasius djambal. Next base: position 6,797,159 of record CM040999.1, read on the forward strand.
CCTGCAAACGAGGAGCTGTTCTCCTATAAGCAGACTTTCAGCCATGTAGGCTGGCATGAGACATGCGGAAGACGTTGGACTTCTGATCGGAAGGTTGAGAGTTCAATCCCCAGCACCACCAAGCAGCCACTGCTGGGCCCTTGAGCAAGGCCCTTAACCCTCAGCTGCTCAGGTGTATAAATGAGATAATTGTAAGTTGCGCTGGATGAGGGTGTCTGCCAAATGACACAAATGTAAATGTTTTTCAAGATACTCTCAGTGCAAGCATTTGCACCACAAAGGTAAACAAATGAAGTGCTCCAGTCCTATGGAAGTCTCGTTAAATATCAGTGAGATGGTCCATCTACACTATATGGCCAAAAGTTTGTGGAAACCTGACCATCATATGGGTATGTGTGCCTTCTCCAAACTGTTGCCACAAAGTTGGAAGCAGACAATTGTATAGAATGTCTTTGTACACTGTCGATTTCAAATTTCCCTTCACTGGAACTAAGAGGCCCAAACATGTTACAGCATGACAGTGCCCCTGTGTGACGAAGGTGTGGTTTGCCAAGGTTGTAGTGGAACCCGAGTGGCCTGCACGGAGTTCTGACCTCAACCCCGCTCAACACCTGTGTGTTGGATGAACTGGAACACTGACTTCACCCCAGGCCTTCTCACCCAACATCAGTGCCTGACCTCACTAATGCTCTTGTGGCTGAATGAGCAAATCCCTACAGCCACGCTCCAAATTCTAGCGGAAATCCTTCCCAGCAGCACGTATGGCTGTGATGGTCAGGTGTCCACATACTTTTGGCCATATACTCTAGCTTTCACACCTGATGGTTTGTTGGAAGTGAGCCCCAGACCACTGTTTTCAAGACGACTACTAATCGGTTCTTCGGATCACTCCCCCTCCCCGATCTAAAAAAACAGCATTCACCCTTTAAAAAACACAGGTATGAAAATGACCTTAGTTCAGCTTCACAGCCGTGCATCTGACTGTCGATGCATCTGCACAGTGCACGCCACTTCACCACTTCCTCACCTCTGAGCAGTGGCTTAACTTCACGTCGTGCACGTTAAACACTCCGTCTCAGAACCGCAGCTCTGGGACTTGACGTGTTTCTCCACAAAGGTGAAATGAGCTTAAGCTTGTGTGATCTACTGAAGACAGCCGGGCCGAATGAAAAGCCTGTTTAATGTCACGCTCCTCAAGTGCACTTCCCTCCTCCCCGCCATCCCTTCCACAGTGCCAGAGCTTAGCTAAGTGCAGCCTGCAGGAATGCCTAAATAACCGTCCTTACGTCAGTGGCTAGCTGTAATTTGGGTGATAAAACAGGAAGGAGAGAGGGTGATTTAAGCCATCATCAGTGCAGGTCAGGGAAGCAGTTCTGTGATTTTTCAGTCTTTGAAAGCACTTCCCATAGTGATGGCATTTATGATGATTTATGATTTGTAGCTTCTGTAATCCAGCAATAAAATACATATTTTAAAAAGATCAGTATAATGCTCCTATCACGATATGATGCTGTCCGTCATCTCTTCATGCCACTGTTTTTTTTTTTTTGTTTGTTTTTTTTTAAAGAAAAACTTTATCTGGAATGTTGCTGCTGTTTAGGTTTTATAGATTTAATCAGAAACTTTTCCCCACATATTTCATATTGTCTAACACTGTCCTAATTGCCATTCCTTGTTTCTGACACAGTCTTGTACATTTTCTAATACCTGATTTACCCCAAGTGCTTTGTCAAAAAGTCAATAAATGCAGTTTATTTATTTAAAAAAAAAACACTTTCTGCTTTGTGATTTAGGGCAGCGTTTTCATAAAACAGCCCTCTCCTCGGGTGCTGGTTGAAGGTTATATGGTGGAGATTAATTGCTGGCTGAAGAGGCTCGGTCAGACCCGGCAGATTGTGATTGATGGATCGTCAGCACATTAATGATCTGGCTGTTGGCGAGCCTGTAAATTCATCATAGACACAATTACACATATGTATTTGTTCCTGCGCCATAGATTATGAACTCTTTAAGGCCTCCGAGTCAATATGCCTGAATGTAAAAACGTACCGTCACTCCTGGTCGAGGTCTCTAGCATCAGAAAGAAAGCTTGTATTAAATTTGTGTGGCTCGTGATTATTTACTAGTTATTTAGGAAATCAGCGTAAAGTACATTTGCATGTTTTGTATAATATAAGAATACTCTGATCGGCTCCTAAAGGGCTCATTCATTCATCTTTAGTGAGCGCTTCATCCTGGTCAGGGTCACAGTGGATCCGGAGCCTATCCTGGCAACACTGGGCATGACACCCTCCATAGTACACCAGTCTATCACACAGAAACGTACACACATTCACATACTGAGCATAGCCAATATCTACCTACCGGTATGTTTTTGGGAGGCAGGAGGAAAGCAGAGAACCCAGAGGAAGCCTACATGGACACAGGGAGAACATGCAAAGCTCCACACAGACAGTAACCCGAGGTCAGGATCAAACCTGGGACCCTGGCAGGGACAGTCTGCGTTCACACAGAATATTACAATTGGCTTCTCGTTGTAATGGTGATGTGCAAACATTAAGACATTAGCTGCGTGTGGTTATTCTCTGTTCTATTTCAGCGCTGCGAGTGCTCAAAAGACCCACAGGAAGCATATCTGGAGTCAGTGAAATCAGATAAAAAGTTCACACAGCACAAAACAGTGGTTTGTTTAAAGGCTTACAGAGTTCTATTATATGTGGTATTATAGTTATATATGAAAAATTAATTTAAGGAAAGAAGGCTAGCTATGGTACCCAGTATGAGGGGTGGTGGTGTGGTCAAGGGAGAAAAAAAAAACATTAAAATATATTATAGTGTTAAACAATAGAGAAACCTTAATGTGTTAATTAATTGATTCTTAATAGAAATATTTAAATAATTTTACCCTGCTTTTTAAAAAATTTTATATAATAATTTGCACACTTTCTCTAGAAAACTCTCTAGAGCCTGAAATTACAAAAAAAAAAAAATTTAAAGTTGAAAATTTGTGCTTTCATATTGTGTAACACACCAATAAAAGTCCTTAGGTGAAAGTGAGTTTATGCATTTCAGGCTTCATTTCTTCATTTCTGTACACTGTGATACCCACCGTTTGCTTCATTGCAGGTTGAAAGGAGGACACGCGCTCGAGCACTCGTCCAGATGGACTAACAGAGAAGCCTGAAGCACGGGGCATAAGGGATGAGGGCTCACACACACGTTCTCATGTGAATGGAGCAGGGTAAGAAGCCAGAGCCACACACACAACACACACACTGCGCTGCTACTCGTTTGTCTGTTCTCCAGCTGTGCAGTTTAGATTTTCTGATGTAGCCTACAAAGAAAGATGGATGGCTTCTGCTTGCAGTCTCAAGCCTCCATATCCCTTAATCTTTATAGACTCTGGTAGATTTCCCCAAAGAAAAAAAAGCAAAGAAAACCGATAGGAGAGAAGAGCTAAAAGCACTGTTCATTAGTGCAGCTTGGCACTTTGTCAGGAGAGCCTCATGGTGTGTGTGTGTGTGTGTGTGTGTGTGAATGAGTGTGTGTGTGCAGTGCAGCTCAGTCTGATTAAAGCATAATCCTTACACTCCCTGCAGCTCCAACATGTCATCCGCAGGAAACTATTATGAATCGCCTCTCCATGCCCAAGCCTTACTCTCCAGCTGTGTGTGTTTTCCGTGGCTATGAGTGGCTAAGAAACGTCCTGGTGCTGGAATCCGCTTCTTAGGTCAGAAATAAACTGTGTTTTGCTCAGAACGTTTGCAAATTGGGCACGTGGACAGTAATGACTCCACTGGGCAGTTTGTTTCTCTCTCGCCTCCAATTGATGAGAAATGTGTTTAATCTGCCTCCCAGGCCGTAATATTCTAAGCTTTCTGCTAATAACAGCCCTAATCCCCTGACTACTGATGAATTGGATGAGGGGCATTAGCTTCAAAGTAATTTTCTCCGTCCTTCCGCTGCTTGAGGAGATACTTAACACTGTTTCGTTGTGCATTACTAATTTGACTGATTTTGTTTGTAAATTTTTTTTATTTTTTAAATGTTTTTGCGAGGCATTGTGATTGTTTTCCTTGGCAATTTTTTTTTTTGATAGTTTCTGCTAATTTCCACGACAAAAGAGTCGGTTCTCTGCCAGCAAAATCAGTTTAGTTCCAGCATCGAAAAGCTCCTTCTCTGGAACGAAAAAAAAAAAAAACTGGTTATGTCAGAGCTTCGGGGGCCATTTTGTCGCCATGACAACAGCCTAAGCAACATGCCATCATTTGCCACCGTTGAAAGAATGAACAGTGAACAATGGAGTTTTTAAATGTTAATATTGGAGGAAAAATTTGAATCAGTGCCGACACTTTACTGGCGTTTACAAGAAGTTGAACGGGAGCTGTTCTGCTAATGCTGATGCTAAGAAAGCTTCTTTTGAAGATGCACATGCAGACTGAAAAAAAGAAGCATGCAAGCATGTACGGATTTGAATCGAAACGGTTAAATGGCTTGTATCTTGTATCATAAGCCGGATAGTTTCTGTTCTGAAATCTGATTGGCTGAGCCGCATTCGAAGACGTTGTAAAATCCATGATGTATATGCAGATGTGTGACCACATCACAATAAGTGAATTGTGTGTTAATCCGTCAGGATTTAAACCAATCAAACCATTACGCTGATCGCTGTACACGTTGTTCTGTCCATAGAGCACTCTAATCTTTTTCCGTTATGTTGCTTAGTAACTAAAGCCTATTGTTTAATTTATTGAACACCGGATTTTATAATATTTTTGATGCCATTTTATAGATGGAATAAGCCCTTTGAAGGTGCGCATTACAGTGATTTGATCACGGTTAAGGGTATTATTATGCACAAAGTAAAGCAGAGTGCATAAAACCCCCATACTCATGATCAAAATCTCTATAACACAAGCCCTCTCGTGGCTTAAAGCCACTTTTTTTTTTTTTTATGTGGGTTAAGAAACTATCGCTTCTGGTTGTGAAATGGTTCAGCTCTCAGGGGGCAGACACTTGACTTGTCTTGCAAAAGTTTGAACCAGCACCAACCGTGCGTAAGGGGAAAAGAGGTCATTTTGTAACTGTGTAATGGTGACACGAACGCTTGGTTTGTAAAGCAAAGTGGTAAAGTATTGGCGCCAAAGGCATTGAGTTCTGTCGTTTTACAGCAAAGCCGTATGAATGTACTTCCTCACACTAGCACTTTTCTACCAGAGAGGGCCAAATTCCAAAACTGTACATCTTGTAGCTACATAGCTGCATGTACAGTGTTCAGCTTATTGAAAAGCCAGCACATTTTTTCTAGAGTTAAACATCATTCTGGCCTTGGCAACTTTTACCGATAGATGCCATTCATCAGAGATTCCCAATAACATCATCAACTCTAGCTACTATACATATATGTATAATACTACATATATATATATATATATATATATATATATATATATACACACACATATATACACTACATATACATATTTTTAAAATGTAATCTTTGTAATTCACAAAATGTACCACATTATTTGCAGCATATCTGCTGTAGTACATCTGTTCCCTCTGGCTTTTTTTGTACTGAGAGACGGTAGTAGACTTTGCAGTTTTGTGTGTGTGTGTGTGTGTGTGTGTGTGTGTTAAATTAAACAGGTCTGTTGATAAGGGAGCTCATCTTTACTGCATTTCTAATGAATATTGGTCTCAGGGACACACAGGCACTGAAAAGAGCATTATCTGTGTGTTGTCAGAGGATATTATAGTCTGTTTTGTGTTTTGTGGACAAACCAGCAATAGCTTCTTGTTGGCAAAGGACTGCCAGTATTAAATTTGTCTCGCTAATGAGTCTGGTAATGTCATTCTGGTTGCCAACAAGCAGGAGATGGGAGCGATTTTCTCAGATGATCTATTATAAACAAGGCTGCCGATACTGTCAAAATAGTAATGTGTTTGGCTTTTCTCCGTTTAGCTTGATGCTTGCTGCCTCATCTGGCCTCTGCCTGGTTTGAGTGATAACAAGCCTCAGAGCTGCAGCGGAGGAGCTGATTTACTCGGCTCAATCCACTTCCTGAGGTGAGCAAGAGAAGCGAAAATGTCAGGGGTTTAGTTAGTGCTGACACACCTGAGCTCTAGCACTCTGACTGCATTTCGCTCCGAGGCCATACAGCATGGCTGGAGTGTGCTTTCATACTCGGCTGATCAGGCTGCTCTGGACCAAAAAATATATATATGACCTGTGAAAAGCCTGCCAGGAGCAGCTTGTGACCATTGTTCCATCCAGGCATATTTGACAAGTGGAGTATTAGAATATGAACGCCTTAAAGCACCTGCCAGTTTATTCTCATGAGTAGCCTAAAGCTTTTGTGGTGAGCTTGCTGTTGACAAAAGGAAGAGCGTATTTTTCAGGTAAAGAGTTCTGGTCTAAGTGGAGAGCTATATCGGAAAAGCAGATGATGTACGTAATTAGGAACACGTCTGTCTGCCACCGCCTCTGCCAGAGAAGCTCTAGGGACACCATTCCTACTAATTGTGTGTGGTGTTCACATGTTTAGTCTGTGTTTAGTCTGTTTGAATCGAACCTGCACCAATTTCCTCTTTAGTGCAGTTCTTTTAAGCAGGTGAGAAAACGGCAATCACAGAGTAACGAATAGTAAACCGTAGAGATTCGACTCAACTGCAGGATGTGAGCGAACATCACATGTATTTTGGGGTGTGGGTGGCTTTTCACTTTTATTTTTTAAAGATGCGAGCTCCTGAACTGAGCTGTGAGGTGCAAACTGAGCCACAGGACAGAGCTGAAATATGATATGGTCTGGATGTTTGGACCGACAAACAGAAAGAGAAAATGTGTGCTCAGGCGATTTTTAGGTTTGTTGGTTTACTTTTGGTTTCCTTTTTTTTCCGTTGTTGTATTTCTGACCAATGAATCGAAGTGGTTTTTGCGAGGATGTTTTCTGCTCTACATGCCCCTCAGCCAGCATTTGTTTATTTATTTATTTAATTCAATTTTTTTTATTATTTTTTTTTTTAACCAAAAAGCAAACGAAACAAAACTATCAAAATATGCTCTGATTCGGACACACAGACTGGACTAATGGGTGCGAAAGCACTCTTAAAGCCCCGGACAGCTTATTCTTCTGAATATCCTACACCATTTCTGGTGAACTTATTATTTTTATTGGTCTTGGCCTTGACTAAGATTTCTTTTTCACATGCAAGTTTGACAAAAAGTAATACCTCTTCTAGAAAACATAGGCTAATTATTTTGTACAATGCAGTAATGAAGCCATCTAGTTGAATAGAGCCACGGTCTTGAAAAGGATTTGGTGGTTTTTGGATATTGGCACAGAGCAGCTTTAAAGAATTCCAGACTTAGAGATCTCTAATGATCTCAGACTTTATCTCTAATGAGCGAGCCAGAAGTGACGGTGGCAAGGAAAAACTCCCTGAGACCACATGACAAAGAAAACTTAAGAGGAACGAGACTCAAAAGTGAACCCATCCTCTACTGGGTGACACCAGATAGTGTAATTATAAGTCATTACTTATCTACAGGTGTGTACTGTAGAGTCACACAGTGCTGCATGTGTTGAAAGCATCTTGAGCACAGGCATCAGGTTCATTTTTGATTTCGTTAGAGTTTTACCTTTAAGTCTATAGTATCAAAGTGAAGTTATCCACTGTTCAATGATTGAGACTTGAGTGTAAACTGTTTGTAGAAAGTTCAATTTTTAGCTGTCACTTGGCCTCGACACCCTTAAAGACTTGGTCTTGACTCAGTCTTTGTAGCCTCGGTAAAATTCACATACTGCTCTGTATTAATACTGAAACAGACCACCATTCCATGCAGAATAAAATTCATTTATTTCTAAAACATACAAGAAATGAAGGCATCCATTTGTTTTTCTTTGAATAGCTTGAACACTTTTTTTTTTATCTCAATGAAGAGTAGAAAGTCAACTATAAACTATCTGTAAAATTGATGTTATTAACTGATACTTAACTGTAATAAAATGATATTAATTTACCTTCCGATGTAAAACAAACTCGCAAGCAGCGAGCTCTAGAGCACACCCCACCAAATTTCACGCTGATCTCGTGTACAAGCAACTTGGTGCACTTGAAAAGCATTGCAGTGTTGCAATTGAGCCACAAAAAAAAAAAAAGAAGCTGATGTTAACTTTTGGAGGCAAACTATTGTGAAAACAGCCCTAAAAACCATAAAAGGAATGGGAATTAGCAGAGTAGTTGGACTGTTGTGAGACAATTGCATTAAATTTATAACAGAAGATACCCTAGATGGCTATGCATTGTGTAAAAAACAGTGCCATCAGTGTCATAAATAGGCTTTTAAAAATGTGAGCACAGTAATGCTAAAAGCAGGAGCAGTAACCACTCCATACCAATCTTAGCTTAATTTTACCGCTTGCTATAAGTGCTGTGCCCCTGAAATATGTGCCGCAAAAATCTCCATGATATTTTTGACTTTCCCAGGTAACATTCCCAACCTTTTCTCTCAAATGCTCATGCCGCTGTTTACGTTATTATACAAGCTGACATTCCCACACAGTTCTGAGTGAACTGGATCATTCAGATGGTTATTAAGTGACACAATTTTTTGGAACATTTTTGTTTTTAAAAACTGTATTGCTGGAGACTTTCAGTGAATTGCCAGTTTGAAACATCCCACAGGTAAGTGATGAAATACTCAAGTGCATAGGCATTTTGCATTGTTCCTCAGAGTCAAGGAAATTGGCTAATAATGCTCACATACGATAACATCCATGAAAATCCATCTTGCTTGCAGTCAGTCTACTTTCAGGCCCAGTGCAACAACAGTTGCAGCCCTTTGCAGAAATGAGATCAGCTGTGTTGCACTGTTAACATACCAGAGAGGGTTTGGAAAAGTAAGAACTATCAGAACTCCATGCTAACTCAGCACTCTCGCACATGTCCTGTAGACAAAGGGCTGTGTCCTCGCAGGAGAGATCGCCATACAGGCTGCAAGTAATTGTACCACAAAACTAGACACATTTTCTCCTGGGATCTGGGAAGGATTTTTTTTTTTTTTTTAATAAGTGCCAAAGTCTTTGGTTAAAGTCCAGTTTCTAAAATAGTCTTGGTCTTGGCAATATGTTTCACCTCAAGACTAGTTCCAGCTTCGTGAGACAAATGATTGCTGGAGTTGTTCACCCAGTGGTATTAGGATTCAACATAGCTGGATATAGTTTCTCCTTGGCAAGCATTGTAACACCCTTAATTTTTCTGAAGAACGTTTGCATCAGAGTAAGTAATCAGCCTCCACTCTTAGACAAGCTCACACTGTATTATAAAGTTTTTTAATTATAGAGTCCTTATCCAGATCTTTTATTCCCTTGAGCAAAATTGGTTTTGATTGCCGTAGAGCTCCCGTTTTACATGATTGGGTCTTGAAAACAATGGAGCTGTCAGTACAAGCTCCGGCATTCATAAGCCTGCTTTCATAGCCGTAGCCTCAAGCCCTCTTTGCATTATTTCTGGGTGCATAGAGAGCACGCTGCTGGTTTAAGTGGATGGGACAGGCGTGGAGTCTCTGGAGCAAATCTGTGGGGCCGGTGGTGCCATCCGTGCTGAAAGCTAGTCATTCACTTCTCCCGCTTCTTGTGTGCCAGCTTCATACTATTCCCCTTACTGACAGCCATTATCAGCCCACAATACCTCCCAGTGTTCCCAGAGCCCAGGGTGCCAGAATAAGAGCACAGCTGGGGGTGGTGGAGCCATGGCGGGGTATGGATTGGTTGTTTATCCCCTTGTGGAAATGTTAGACTTGGATCTAAATTAGTAAAGAGGGTTCGAGGAAGATGATGGACTGCTGGCTATGCGAGTCTCACTGGATCCCGAGAAGAAGGAGAAGAGCGGGAATCAGATGGATGAGGTTAAAGAGGGGATGGGCGGCTGCCTGAGAGAGTGCATAATAAGAGATTCTGGTGTATTCCACTCTCAGAAATTCTTCTTCTACTTCATATTTGAAGATGGGTATGATAATATTTAGCATTGTCAAGGTTTGGCAATAATGTTCCAGCATAACACTACTGATGTACCGTGGAACACCGTATAGGCCATTATCACCAAATAGAGAAAATGGAGCACCACAATGACATCGCAAGGAAAAGGAAGTCCCTCCAAAATTTATAAAGGGACGAGACAAAATCTTACCAGGGAGGCTGCCAAAAGACCTATGGCAACATTAAAGGAGCTGCAGGAATATCTGACAAGTACAGATTACTCATTGCATGTGACAGCAATCTCTCATATTCGTCACATGTCTAGACTGTGGGGTACAGGTGGCTAGATGGAAGCCCTTTCTCACAAAAAACATCCATGCTCTACTAAATCACTCCAAACCATGTGGCAAAATGTGCTATGATCTGAAGAGACCAATTCCAAACGTTATAATAATTCCATAATTCCAAAAGGTATGTGTGGTGCCAAAAAAAAGCACATCACCAAAAGCACACCATACCCATGGTGAAGCATGGTGGTGGCAGCATCATGCTTTAGGGCTGCTTGTCTTCAGACAGAACTGGGACTTTTATCAAGGTGGAGGGAATCATGAATAGCTTCATATACCAGTCGATTTTAGTTCAAAACCTTCAGGTGTCTGCTAGTAAGAAAAGGAATTTCTCCTTTCAGCATGACAGTGGTTCAAATCAATCAACAAAGAAATGGCTTAATCAAAAGATCATCAGTGTTTTTGAATGGCCTAGCCAGAGCCCAGACCTGAATCCAACTAAAAGTCTGTGGGGTGACCTGAAGCGGGCTGTGCACAGGAGATGCCCTCACAAGAAAGTTTTTACAAGAAAGAGTGGGAAAATATTACCAAGTCAAGATGTGCCACACTGATAGACTCTCACCCAAAAAGACCGAGTGCTGTAACAAAATCAAAAGCTGCTTCAATAAAGTATTAGTTTAGGTAGTTCTGATTTGTTTTTCATGTAATTTTTATATGTTGTAATTTCACATTGAGAAGGTGGAAATTGTGCCCTGAACTCCCTGTGTAGGGTAAGTGGTATGGAAAATGTATCCTGCATCATTTCTAGACGAGAAGACTAGCTTCTAAACATCGTAACACAACAAGCTTTTCGTAGCATGACAGACACTAGGTTTAAAAAAACAAAAAAAGGTTTACGACATCTGTTTACAACCATTAGGGACAAGTAAAGGAGAGACCATCAGATATTTGGCAACATACTACAGGAAAATCTTTTAAAAAAAAAAAAAAAAAGTCAGATGGCTTCTTCATATTAAGGTAGGTTGTTTTTGACAAAGTACCAGATTGTCTAGTGATGCCTAGAATACTTGTAAGACATAAATTTTTACAATTACAAGATCATATTTTCATATGGCTCAGCCCTATTCCAATTAAGGCTAAATTGCTACAGTGTAATGGTTTCCATGTCAGGAATCTGTTTCCCCTCTACAGATCTTGACCTATTTTAGCTTAGTTTTTTTTTTTTTTTTTTTTTTAAATCTTCCTCACTCTCAATTATCCATGATTCCTAAATTACCGAGACTAAGTCCTCATCTTTTAAGTCCATGTACGGAACTTTCTTGGACTTTTTTAGTTTGTTCTCTTGAATGCAGCTTGTTCAAATAGGGGATTACATCTGTGTAACACTGCTGTCGAGTCAGATCTCAGGATTACACAGCTCAGCCATACCTCTCACATATTAGCAGGGCTGAATACAAATGATTCTCGTCGCAGGGCGCATCTGCAGCCGCGCGGTCGAGCCCATGCCATCTGCGGGGCTGCCTGATCACGGCCTGGCCTGACTCCACACTGCTGCTCTGTGACTTGCAGTGTCTCCCCCCTACCTCCTGTGAAAGTGGTGGAGTCTGAACTCTGTCTCTTTTCCCGAGGAAGCTGTGAAAAGATCAAATTATTTATAGTTCTTCAGAAAGAAGATGAGCTGCTTATCTTTTTCTTTTGCTCTGCCGCCTCCTTGCAGCCTCAGCATCGGTTAGAGAGAATCTGTGTGGAAATGAGAGTGAAGAATCACTCTGTCTGCTCTGATCTGTCATTTTCTCTATATGCAATGCCTTTTTGCCAAATATGAGTGATCCTTTTTTATGAGGCAATATTTTATGGTTTTTAACTCTGACAGGCTGCTGGTAGAGCACAGACCTGTTCAGAGAGCATTTAGTACATGGTCTGAAGCAGCATATGAATCCCTCGTGAATGTATAAAAGATTCAGTGCTGTGCAACAACACAAATTCTGATTATGCTTCTTGCTGTTCTGCTCTCAGTTAATCCTCAGTCAGTCTTTTGCTAAGCCTCCCAGGTCAATCAGTTTAATTTAGTGTGTACAGAGCTTGTTTTTTGGCTAGATGGATCGGGTCCATTGTGTGATTGATGCTCATTTTCTGGCTCCTCACCTTAGGCTTGGTTTAGCCTACACACAGGTGCGGAGTCATAACGATTTTCACGGTCATGCCTTTGTTGCCGGTGTGTCTGCTTTGCCGGAGCAGGCTCAGTAATTAGCAGTGGTGGGAGTTCAGCCTATTGATTTTTATTCCTGGCCAGGCAAATGAAATGCCATGGAGATGATGGGTGGGAAAATCCTCTGCTGATTGGCATTGTTTGCGGCTTTGTTCGAATAACAGGCCGTGCTCGAATCAGAACAAGAGCTGCAGTCTATCAGCGTGAAAAAGCCGATGAATATGGAACAGCTGGAATTGCATCTGCTGCGCTGTTTGTCTTGCCAGTTAGACTAGCTTCTCAGTGACATGTGTGAGAGCTGCAGGACACCCGTAGGTGACTTTGACCTGGTGCATATCCAGCCACTATAATTTAGTCTCTCGTGAGACACCACTAGTCTCTGATGCTGCAGTCTGCATTTGGTGCAACAGATTGCTCTTTCTCAAAGACAAATTTAGCAAACAGAATAATAACTCCCCATCGCTGGCGGCTCCTCTACACTCAGACAAGGTAAACTGCTCAGTATGCTGCCGGGAGCTCGGAGCTCTGGAGGCGTATGCTAAGATGGTGGGCAGATATTGAATTTTTTTTCCTCCGAGGATTTGTTCATTGAGTATTCATGCGGTGAGGACTGTTATTGATTAGACCTTTTAAACTATGCTTAATATGATGTAGATATGGATCAGATTGTCTTTAACCAAATTCCTGATTGCCACCAGAATGTGTAAGGGTATGTGAATGTTGGACTTGAGGAGTATTCATAAAGAGCGTAATTTTTTTTTTTTCTTTCGCATAATAAAGGTGCTTAATGAGATTCTGAAATCTGAGTGGAATGCATTTTAAATAACATCTGTTCATCAAGAGTGGCATTGCATTTTCAGAGCTCTGTCAATTTTGGTGTTTTTCAGGTCAGTAAAACAAAGCTCTAGACTGAGTCTGCGCCAATAAAGATGAAGCAAGCAATGCCAGTCAGCAGAGGCGGCTTTTCCCTCTCTTTATCTCTATGGAATTTAATTTGCCAGGCCAGGAATAAAACTCAACTGGCTGAACTAAAAATAAAACCTTGCATTTTAAACATTCAAATGTGGATATTTTATTTTGTCTGAAAGCTTTAATATTATATAAATGTGAATAGTGAAATTCATTTTGACAGCCCTAATTTGAATGCTTGGCTTTAAATGGGCTTGTCTAACTGGCTGACATGAAGGGTTCACAATAGGGGTGTCAGAACAAATTTCACTAAGAATCCAGGTTCTAAATTTCACTATGATTCCAGGTTTTATTTTTAGTCACCTATAACAAATCTATAGTAACGTGTTGTCCGAAAGTTTCAGTCAGATGAACCTTGCAGTGATTGTGATGACGAACCTGATCATTGTACAACTGAGATGTATAAGGACAATTTTTTTTTTTTTTTTTAAATTACATGTGTCCTTTATGGATCTTTTCAGTTGTTTAAGAGAAGGATGATAAACCCATCACATGTACTTTCATGGCTTTTAGACACATGTGAATTGATATTTAATGCGTGTTTCTTTTTGATCTTTAGGTGAGGAGTGAGAATGCGTTTTCTGGCCTCCCGGGTCCACTACAAGACCCTGATAGTGATCTGCGCACTTCTCTCTCTCGTCACCGTGGTGCTGTGGAACAGATGCACCAATGAGAAGGTGTTACATTCCCTGCCCCGGGCCCCTTTAGCCCCACCCAGCCCCGGAGCGGCCGGACTTCAGCAGCAGGCCCAGCCCCCTGAGGCCCCGCCAGTGGTTGGAGGCGGAGTCAGATACGAGGAGATCGACTGCCTTATCAACGATGACGTCACTATTAAAGGGAGGCGCGAGGGCACGGAGGTCTACATGCCCTTCAGCTGGATGGAGAAATACTTTGAGGTGTACGGCAAAGTGGTCCAGTATGACGGCTATGACCGCTTCGAGTTCTCACACAGCTATTCCAAAGTGTACACTCAGCGGGAGCCTTACCGCCCCAGCGGAGTCTTCATGTCCTTCGAAGGGTACAATGTGGAGGTCCGTGACAGAGTGAAGTGCATCAGTGGCGTGGAAGGTGTGTTCTTGTGTTAATTACTTAATCAAGAAAAGAAATAGTCTACTATGTGTTCCCTGTCTTACACTGCTTATACCTGTAATGCCATGTATATTTTCCTAGCGTTAGTCTTCGAGCGGTACGCCAGAAAGTTAGAAGGTTATCAGGGCGGGAAAAAAAAAAAAGAGGTTGCTGGAGTGGGCAGTTGTCAGTCTCATGCATGCAGGAGTGAGTAGTTAGATATGAAAATTGTAGGACAAGTCAAGACCATGTGGGTGCATATTTTATTGTGTTTGTGTCATTCATTCATCTTCAGAATCTTGCTTTATCCTGGTTAGGGTAGCTGTACATTAAATGACTTATTTCTGTACATTTTGGGGAAATATAACAAACTAAGGTCATTAGAAAATATTAAGAGGAGATACAAACAAAACTAATTGCAGGTGCAGACAGGATTAGGTGGGATTTGTCAGAATTTTTTACAAGAGTTAACACTCTCCCACACACCTCTACTACAAAGTAATACATTTAAAAAAAAAGTGATTTCCCATATCTACATTTACCTTGCCAGAATTTCTCACCTTTCATTGTAAAGTGGGCGGTTCTATTCTTAGTTAAAGCTTTTGTAGCGTGTACTGCCACCAATCACAAGGCTGTTTCACAAGACTTTTCTGTCTTTTATTAGTTCAAACTTGACTGGCTGTTAACATAGCACTCAGGTTTGATAACATACAAACATTTTAAATATTTTATACTATATTCTCTGGGAGTATATAGCCTCAGAACTAGACCGTCGTGTGGGTGGGTGACTGGAATCCTGACAGCAGGAGAAAAAAAAAGCTATCAAATTGAAGGTTTGTGACCTGAGATACAGAGATGCTTGCTGGATGAAAGTATTAGTTTCCTCTCATGAGGCCCCACATTTAAAGAGAGCTAGTGTAGTGCTCGCACAAAGACACCTAGCCAAGCAAGAGCAGCTTGGTTTAATCAAGTTAAGCACTGTTTATGTATTTATAACAGTTCAATTATAGCTCTGTGTAGAAAATGAATTGGTAAATTACATTCTTAGCACCACCATCCTTTTTTTCTTTCTTTAGTATTTAGTTGAGCTTAGTATCTTGTTGATGAGCAGCTTTTTTTTTTTTTTTTTTTTTGCATGTCATGTGTTTGTTAATTTCTCTGAATATGTGTGAAAATGATCCAATACTCCCCTCTCTCCCAGCAGTCGTTCCACGGATGTGTCACTTAATTCTGGTGTGTAGGTGAGAAAAGTAGAGATAGAGGGATAAAGAGAAAAACTGGCCTGAGGTTGCTGGTGGGCTATAAATAGTCATTTAGCCCTAGAGCCCTGGTAAGAGTTTTCTGGGAAGGCAGGCTTAAGTAAATCCACCCCTAGCCTCTCATGAGTAATGGACCATCAATGGACTCACATTAGGCAAATTAAACTGAGATTGATCCAACTAGATTACAGGAGTTGATTGTGGTGACCCCAAACTTAATGGAGAACCTTTTTGTTCTTGTACGAACATGCATCTTCTGTTTCACTGCGGTGAGCCGGGTCGGGAGAAGAGGAAGAGCGGCTGCTCCGAGTGGTCTGCTTTGCTGCTTCAGTCATGTCCTTTGGCATCGCCATCAGTCTGTCCAAGAAACACATTTTTCTCCTTGGCATCGTCTGTGGTGTAATCAGACATCTCCGTCACAGTGCTCCATCACTGTCAATGAGCCCTGAGAGTGAAGTTTCCCCTCACATTTATCTCCTGCTGGCTGTTTAGGACATTCTCTCTCTCTCTCTCTCTCTCTCTCTCTCTCTCTCTCTCTCTCTCTCTCTCTCTCTCTCTGCTAGCCCCTCTTTAACACAGGCACAGAGTTGCTGCCAGATAAGAGGAGGAGCGGCTCTCATCGGACTCCTGCTTTGTCCTTCATTCTGGCACATCCGCCTCCCACTCTTTCCTTTTGCAGTTTGCAGACAGTGTAGTCCCAGTACACAACCCACATGCACATGCAGATTAAAGCAGAAAGGGCTAACGTAAAGGCAAATTACATTCTGGGCTTTTCATCCGACTGCCTTTTAAATATTTCAGGGCAGCACACAAACTAAAAGATGTAATGTTTACAGATTTGGAGAAGCCTGTTTTACTGTGGATGAACTGTTGGCGTAGTAATTACTTGAGAGGTACTCAAAATGATTTCTCTTGCTGTTTGTGTTGCTGTCTAAAATGCAAACTAATCCATTATCCTTTAATGCTGGCGCCTTTCCACACTGTACGCTATTACCCTAAAATATTGCCGTTAAATGGCATCATATTCAGGTTCGTGTTTGTAGCTGCAAACTAATCACAGTTTATTGCCGAGGAAAGGAATAAATAAAAATGATCAGGCAATAATGCTCTCAGCTTTCCATTCAGTCATCCTAACGGAAACCAAATAGTGGCTTTTTGAGTGGCGTTTTGGCCAAAATGATTCTTTTCTGCCTATAACATACTTTGATACTTCTATTTAAAAACCGTATTTTTCACCAAAATGATGTAGAAATGGGTTTATTTACTTTCCAGTGGTGCCCAGTCTGATCCACAAAGGGTAAATAGTTATTTCCTCAACAATTTTTATTTACAATTTAAATAAAATGTATATATTTATATTTAACTGCATGTAGTTATTTTTCTGTAACGTTTATAATATAAGCATAACAGAGGTGTAATAATGCAACATCTGAACATCTAAGTAAATTCAATTAAATATTTTCAGTTAGGTCTTTATGTAGTAAATGTGGCTGACCCATTATAGGCTGATTTATATTGAAATACATTTAAATAAGAAATCATTTTAGTATTTGCAGATTTTTGACAGCCCTAGAGCCATCACAGTGCTGGTTCAGTTGTGTTGGGATTAGAGAAGATGTGAAAGTCTTCAGGGCAGTGAGACCCTGAGACTGGAATCGGGAACTGGTGGACAAAGCAGACAAAACAAGTTATAACTTGAAGGTGTGATATTCATACAGTGGTGTTGGGGGAAAATTGTTGAAACATTATGCGTTCTTGGCAGCGTTTACTTTGTCATTCATCTGCAATTCACAGTGAAACCATTTTCGAGCCATCAGACTATTATTCATTCACATTCCTGTCAGCAGATTTCCATTGGTGCATTCAGAGTGGTAAATGGCTAAGCTTTTTCCTCTCCACATAGCTATCTTGAAGGGGCAGGTCTGTAGTGTAATCTTTTGTGTTCAATGGAGAAATTGGGTCGTCTCTAAATGGAGATAAATCCGACAGCTGGGCGAACCTGACGGAGTGTGAATTACTTCAGTGCTCTCATTTCGTCCCTGGCCGATTTCGTGGGGACGCTGACATGTTTTCCCGCACCACCCGGCCCCTGTCCATTACTCACAGCCGAGGCTATAGGCTCCAGGAGCTCCTCGCGGATCTGCTGTGGGTTTTAAGGAGCTCTGCCTTATTAATTACTGCACTGGGGAGGAGGCGGAGGAGGGCCTTGAGGGGCTTGTTCAAGGTTGTGAAACGCTCCTCTCGATTGTCCTCTCCTCTGTGAGGAGATTGTTTAGAGAAGTGAGTACTCGGAGCATATGCATTGAATGTGAAGAGGATCAGAAGTGTGTATCATCAGCATTTCAGCTGCTTAAAGATTTTTCAGGTACAGAATGAAGGAATTAACTGGTTTAGTATATATATTTTTTTTTTACCTAATGCTTTTGTGCAAATTGGGAACAGAAATTCGGAGCAACAGCAGGAAAAAATAGAGCAGGGTGTGTGCAGGTTTTTCCCTTTGAAATTGGAGACATGCTGTGTGTGTGTGTGCGCGCCTTTGTGCACATCCAGTGGGTGTGTATGAAACAGGAGACAAGAGAAAAAAAAAAGACAGGGACAGTGTGTGTGTGTGTGTGTGTGTGTGTGTGTGTGCATGTGTGTTGGTTGGTCATGGTGACCTCTGCAAGGAGATGTTCCAGCTGTTATTTCCAACATGATATGTGTTAGGCTGTAGTTCATATAGTGCTAATAACAAGAAGTCCTGTGCTGCAGAACTGCAGCGGGATAGGAAACACACTCCAGGCTGTGCTAAATGAGGAGGAAGAGCAAGATGGCAAAAAAGAAGGGATGGATAATGAGAATAATATGGAAAAGAGAGAGGAAAAAAAATTCAGGATGTACTGTATAAAGGCGTATGAGAGAGACACTTAGTTTCCTCATCTCCTCCAGACAAATATTGTCTCTGAATAGAATCTAGGCCAGACACTGCTTCTGAGGCTTCCATTTAACTCCTAATGCGGGTCCCTTACTGTGTGTGTGTGTGTGTGTGTGTGTGTGTGTGTGTGTGCTTGTACTTGTATGCATACACACTCCTTGGAAAATGGCCTTGAGGAATGGAGTGGATCTCATTAGGGCATTTGTGTTTTCTTGTGGTTTGATCTATTTATCTCTGTCCCTCTCCGCTGCTGTGTGAGTGTGTGAGAGAGAGAGTGTGTGAGAGAGAGAGTGTTTTTGTGTGTGTCTGTGTGTGTGTGTGTGAGACTGTGTGGGCATTTGTTTATCTCTTATTGGGGACCAAATGTCTCCAAAAGAATAGGAAAATCTGATTGTTTCGATGTTGGGGGAACAATTGGCTTGTCCCCACAAGGAAAACCTTTTTTTTTTTTTTTTCTTTTGCAAAAACTGCAGCTTTTATTTAAACAACTAAGGCCAAAATGTTTCATTTTGGTTACTGAAGTTAAGGTCAGGGTTAGATTTAGGTTTAGGCATAGCATTAATAATGTCAATGGAAAGTCCTCACATGGATAGTAAGATAGTATATCTACGTGTGTGTGTGTGTGTGCGCGCTCACTCCCAATGCCTGAAACAAAGTTATAATCTAGAAGCGTAGCAGCTGTGTCTTGCCTTTGGTTAGATATTGAGCTGTGCGTTTTGGCAACCATGGCTGTTGAACAGACCTCTAAAGCTAGGAGAAGAATCCATCCTTTATTGACAGTGATCTTTCACCCCCATCACTGTGTCTCACATAGTGGTGAGGCATGTACCGCTATAAAAGAGATGGTAGATCAGTCGAATGTTGTGAAGTCTTATAGATTTTAAAATATTGCTTCTATCCTGGTAACAAAAGAACTGGAATTATTAAAGACCTATTTTTTATTTGTTACAAAACTGTTGCATGTACAAACATGGAGTTGAAGTTAGTGGGCATTTCAACTACTTTAAGTCTGGTTTCTGCTTTTGAATGATGATAGTTGTGTTGACAACATATGGCCAAAAGTTTGTGACACCTGACCATCACACCCGTATGTGGGTCTTCTGTTGCCACAAAGTTGGAAGCAGGATACAGACTGTCTAGAAGCAGACTAGAATGTCTCTGCTTTACAGTTTCCCTTTACTGGAACTAAGGGGACCAAACCTACTCCACCGTCACAGTGCCCCATGCACAAAGCGAGGTCCATGAAGACGTGGTTTGTCAAGGTTGCAGTGGATGAATTCAGGTGGCTGGCACAGAGCCCTGAGCCCAACTTCACTGAACACCTTTGTGTTGAATAAACTGGAACCTCGACTGCACAAGTTCCAAAATCTAGTGGAAAGCCTTCCTGGAGGAGTCTATGGAGTGGAGGAGTGGAGGACTAAATCTGGAAAGGGATGTTCAGAAAGCACATACGAGTGTTACGACCAGGTGTCCACAAACGTTTGGCCATATAGTGCGTGTCTTGTACCATGTTACGGTACATTTTTTTTTTTCTGTGGCTCAATCTCAAACAGCATGCACTAAATGCATGTACACTTCAACTCAGGAAGCGCTGATTAGCTGAATGAGGTTTGTTGGTAGCAGGGAAAACAATAAAATGTGCAGGACAAGGGGTACTTCCAGGACCAGTGTTGGAACCTGTGTTTTAGCCAAGGCTAATAATAACAAGTGTATGCTGTTACCATTGTGTTGTCTCATCTCATTGTTAGTGGCTGTGGGGTGACTAATTTGGTGTGATCAGACTGAAAACTGCAGCGCTACTATTTTCTCTATAATAACTTAACAGATTTTTTTCAATCATGATATTTTGCGGTTGCAATAGAATCTATAACTTTGTCCTATATCCTTCACTTTCTCTCTCTGTCATCTCTCCAGGAGTACCTCTGTCAACACAGTGGGGTCCTCAGGGTTATTTCTATGCCATTCAGATAGCGCAGTATGGACTGAGTCACTTCAGTAAGAACCTGACTGAGCGAGCACCCCATGTGGAGGTGTATGACACAGCTGAGGAGCACAACAGCAAGCCAAACGCCTGGAGTGTCCCCAAGGGCTGCACTCTCACCACAAGCTACGACAAGACCCGTGCCTCCACCGTCCGTCTGTTTAACGCTCCAGGTACTGACACAGGGGTCCTTGAATCCCTCAGTGTTCTTTTTCCCTTTCTTTATATTCCCACCTTTTTCCATTGCCAGAAAACTAAAATGGTTGTCAGACTATTGTTTTTTTTTTTTTCCCTCATTCTCTGGTTCCTTTTCATTTCCACAAATCATCTGTTTTAATTATGTTGGAGAAATTATGGATTCTCTTAATTAAAACTTTTTTCCCCCCATAAGCTCTGTATATTTAAACCATCTGTTTGGTTGCATACTATGATGGCATATTTACTTGAGCCTAATTGCGATTTTCATTATAACCATTATCATCCAGCCCAAGCCTCCAGTCTTCCATAAACTCAATGCTCATCTTTTCTTTCTCTCCCTGTTGTTAAGTCCTCTCTCTGAGCACTTTCATTCTTGTCCTCATTTAATTCTCCAATCAGCAGCTTTGCATTGCATCTCATAGTCTCCTCCAAAAAAATCAATATCTGTACCCTATTAAAGCGAACCCACACAAAGCTAGCCACCAGGCAGAACCTCTGGAGGCACCAGCTCTCTGGCCAGCAATATGTATTTTGTTGTTAATAATACAGGGTTGCTTTTTAGCACCGATCCAATCAATAGCCGTTAGAATTAGCCGGGCTATTGCGCAGGCAGGCAGTAATTGGTGTCATCACCTAGAGCATTGATTTGAGCAAAACCTGCTGGGATGCACTGGATCTAGCTCTCCAGAATTAGACATTTGTCCTTTGTCTTTCTTTTCTCACTTATTTTCTGCTCACTCTCTGTTTGTTTTAGTGACTCTTGCCCTTTCTTTTGTGTCCCTCACATCACTCACACTCTCCTCACTTATTTACTCTGGCACTGTTTGTGGTCTCCACTCATCCATTATTGACTAGGAGCTAATCAGAGGAGAGTGGTACAAATCTATTTACTCTATTTATTGCCTTAAGTAATGGCTCTATGATTGCATTGGATAGTAACACAAGTAAACACTGTGAGGCTGATTGTTCAGTATCTCCCAAAAATGATCTGTTTTATTTCTCTCTGCCTTTCCACCTTACCCCTTCCCACTCTGTTTCTGTTTCTCTTATCGCCTTCCCTACCTATCTCATACTTGTCTTTTTTTTTTTTTAAAGTATTCATTGCCCGTCACTGGAGAAAGAAACAGCAGGCAGGAACAGATGCTTTAGTATAAATCATGCTCAATAGAGAGAGATGAATTTTGGACAAAGTTTTGAATGTGCCGTTCCGCAGCCCAGATAAAGAGAGATGACACAGGCTGATTGAGGCTTGGCCAATTAGAATCTCTTGAATCTTCTGCACCAGTAGTGTTTTCCTGCAAGTCATTTTTTTCCTTGTCATATTAGGATCTTGGCCAAGTGTTCTTTTTCACTCTCAGTTCTACCTCTCTGTCTAATTAGCTACTTGGAGCAGTGACATATGTGAACCCTGCACCATCAGGACTTCATTCTGATACAATTAAACAGTGCAGGAGTGTGTGTGCATGTTTATCGATTTGTGTCCTTTTTAAACAAAGTAAGCAAGAAACTGAATGCTAGGACATTTATTTTGAAGGCAGAATTCTTTAACTCATTTGCTTTCCTCTTTGATTCTACAGAGAACTCTGAGGGCATCTCTCTTTCTCTTGGCAACACAAAGGATTTCATCATCTCCTTTGACCTGAAATTCACCTCCAATGGCAGCGTGTCTGTCATACTAGAAACAACTGAGAAGGGGCCTCCATTTGTGATCCACTATGTCACTACCAGTCAGCTCATTGCCTTTAAAGACCGCTCTATCACCTATGGCATTGGGCCTCGTTCAGCCTGGACCACAGTGACCCGGGACCTCCTCACCGATCTGCGCAAGGGCATTGGCCTTTCCAACACCAAGGCTGTCAAAGCCACCAAGACCATGCCACGGCGCATAGTCAGGATGATTTTGCATGGTCGAGGTGCCATCGACAACGTGGCCATCTCCACTACGGCTCACATGGCTGCATTCTTCGCTGCAAGTGATTGGCTACTGAAGAACCAGGATGAACGCGGCGGCTGGCCAATAATGGTCACCCGCAAGCTGGGTGAGGGCTTTCAGCCCTTGGAGCCTGGCTGGTACTCAGCAATGGCACAAGGCCAGGCCATGTCTACCCTGGTAAGGGCATATCTACTCACCAAGGATGAGAAATACCTGAAAGCAGCACTGCGTGCCACAGGTCCTTATAAGGTGCCATCTGAGAAGCATGGTGTGAAAGCCGTCTTTATGAACAAGTACGAATGGTACGAAGAGTACCCAACTACACCAAGTTCATTCGTCCTCAATGGCTTTATCTACTCTCTAATTGGGCTCTATGACCTGGCACAGACAGCAAGTGAAGAGGACGGACACGAGGCAGCACGACTATACGCCAAGGGCATGGAATCGCTCAAGGCCATGGTGCCACTTTATGACACAGGTTCGGGCACCATTTATGATCTACGTCATTTCATGCTAGGCACAGCGCCCAACCTGGCACGATGGGACTACCACACTACGCACATCAATCAGTTGCAGCTGTTGGCTTCCATAGATGACTCGCTGATCTTCAGGGACTTCGCCAAGCGCTGGAAAAGCTACATGAAAGGAGGACGAGCCAAGCACAACTAGAGCTGCAGGCAGTGGTGGACAAATACCCGCCGGCACTCGGCATAAATTCGCCTCAATCCCTGAGGGGAAGCTGAGTTAGCCCATGGAGTAAGAACTGAGGGTAAAGCCCAGAGTGGTCTAGCTAAATCCTGCTGCAGTTTCCAGCCATTAGCCATTGCTAACCTCTCGGGTTTTTTGGGCTTGAAACTAATCAGTGCTGGAGGCTCTAATTAAGTACAAATGCAGTGTTTATGGCGAAAGTGTGTATGGTTGAATTGGAGTGGGGATTTGCTTGACCTAAATCTGCAGGGGAGGTATCCAGCACGATTAGATATGTTCGCACACACTTGGACGTGGGGATATCACAGTGATTATCACAACCTTCTTCCAAAATTCTCTCTTGATACTTGTGCAGACGTCAATCTAAATAATAATAATAATAATATTAATAATAATAATAATAATAATAATAACAATAATAATAATAATAATAGGGAAAATACAGCATCCATGCCTTATCAGGCATCCTCAGTATAAGTAATTAAGAAAAGTCTTTTGGTCAAAAAGAAACGTAACCTGGGAAATGCTTCCAACTGTTTGTTGTCTCTGCAATTTGAGCTAAGCTCTGATAGAGACATACTTCTTAGCTCAGTAACAAACCTCAGGCCCCACAATTAAATTAGTGTCCTTCCTATGCTGCCCGAGTGCTCCACTACACTTGGTGTGTTTGGTAAAGATGTGGAAAAACTTGCCACTACTAGCTGCCAGCACTGGCATGTATGTTCTCAAAAAGGCAATAGGTTTGGCCTGGGTTATGGGTATTCACAATGCAACGTGCTTTTGAAACCTCAGTGTATTTGTAATGACAGAGCTTTTTCAAATAATATAAAGATACTATAACTCATAGGTTGATCCTTGAGCCTGACCAAATGAGGCTCACTCGGCCTACTCCTTGTGAATTATTATAACAGATAGGCTGACAAGTCACATGATAAAGAATTGATTGAATAAAGAGTTAAAATTGTAAAAAAAAGATTTGTCAGAACAAAGACATTCAACAGCTGATTTGCAGAAATGAAGGAGAGTCTGCAATACGCTATATGGCCAAAAGTATGTGGACACCTGACCAATCACAACCTTGTTGTGCTTATTCAACACCCTATTATAGATTTAGTCCCCACTTTCCTGTTACAATAACCTCCGTTCTTTCCTCTTTGGAAGACTTTCCACTAGATTTTGGAGCGTGGCTATGGGGATTTGTGATCATTCAGCCACGAGAGCATTAGTGAGGTCAGGCACTGATGTTGGGTGAGAAGGCCTGGCACCCAGTCGGCATTCCATTTCATCCTGAAGGTGTTCAGTGTGGTTGAGGTCAGGGCTCTGTGTAGGACACTTGAGTTCTACAACACTAACCTTTGTGCACAGGGGCATTGTCATGCTAGAACAGGTTTGGGCCTCTTGGTTCCAATGAAGAGAAATTGTAATTATACAGAATACAAAGACCTCCTGTACAATTGTGTGCTTCAGACATGTGACAACAGTTTGGAGAAGACTCACATATGGGTGTGATGGTCAGGTGTCCACAAACCTTTGGCCATATAATGTATATTTCGTCAACACGCTCTCATGAGATATTTGTCAAATACAAACAATTGAGGAAGATGTAGGTGGATTTCATTCAATTTCATACAAATTAATTACT
The DNA here is from genome assembly GCA_022985145.1 of Pangasius djambal. Lineage (NCBI taxonomy): Eukaryota > Metazoa > Chordata > Actinopteri > Siluriformes > Pangasiidae > Pangasius > Pangasius djambal. The sequence goes on from CM040999.1 coordinate 6,822,307, forward strand.
AAGAAATTGTCTAATCGTTGACACTAACTCTGAATTTGAATCTCTTCCTATCAGTTAAGCTGTGTGAATTGGTAATAGACCATGTTTATTTCCTTGACAGCTACATTGACTATTACATCTAGCAATGAAACGGAAGTGTCAGAAGTTGACGATTTGTGTTTTGGTGATTAAAAAAAAAAGTCCACTTATTGAAAGTGTTGATGTAAGATATCTATGTAAAGTATAAATCTGCTCCTGCTGTAGTGGTATGGATATATCATGGGCAAGAATTTAGGGTGGTGCATAACAATCACAACCTGCATTTTTTGCATACTTGCCAAAAGGCACACAGGAACCAATATGAAACCTTAATGGAGAAAGGCCACACAATAATAATATAAAATGATTTTAGAAACAGTTTGAGTAAGTAATCCATAAATGGGGTTCTCTTGGGGCTAGCCAGGCGTAATCTTCTGAACATTGTCCTTGATTGAGTCTTAAATTCACAACAGTTTTGGTTGATTGTGAACCGCATGTAGCAGCAATGTGAGCCAATGATTTTCCCAGTGCTCCAGTGGGGCAGGGTGACAGAACAGTTTACTGCAGACTCTGCAGTTCTACAGAAACATTTCAGTAGCATGACCGACCTTTTGCTGTCATTCCCCAGCATCTCGATCTGTAATCCTTAACCGAATGCTAAAAGCTGTAGGAAACTAAATGTCTTCATAAAACAGTCCCAAATCCCAACAGTCTGAACTGCACTAGGTGCTAGGCACTTTCTGTTCACTCACACCCTATCAATGACTGCATCGTTTGGTTCCTTTGTGTGAAATGGACACTTCACATATGTGTACGGTCTTTAAACAGTTTACACTATTTATATAGTTTCTACTCAGCCCTCTCGTAACAGTAGGTTTGAATTGGACGCATAATGAAATTTTATGGATTGTTGATTGCAGCATTGTAGCGTGACCCATTTCCCTTTTATTTTTTCCCCCTTTCCCTAAACCATTACCTTGTCTTGAAGTTTGATGCTGAATGAATGCCCTTTGGGAATGCGGATTGGCAGAACATCTGGCTTGATTTCATACTTCATATAAGTGAAGTATGTAGTGCGTACATCAAACTACAGATTGCACCGAATCTGTTCATTGGAGCAGAAGAGAATGACTGATTCTCATAAGCTATACAGTGTATTTTCTCTATTCAAGTTTTAGTAACTTCACTTAAAGGTAGTGATTATAGGGCTATTTGACACCTACATAAACACCCTTCATAAACCCACGTAAGCATTTATTAAGGCTTCTAACAAACATTTCATAACACCAGAGTGTCAAGTGACAGATTTTTGTTGACATAAAGTTGGGTTGTGTTAGATCGTCATGACAACTGGCTTTGACTTTGTAGCTCAGTATACCTATAGTACATTTCAACTTAAGCATTTCTAAGATTTTTATAAGTTCTTCTGGGAATGCCATCCATGGCACTGTCATTTTTCTTCATCTTTTCTTTGGTAATTTCTTTAGTCTGTCACTATATATGAGATTGTTATAAATCTTTTAAGTCTCAAAACCATAACTGACAGTTATGTGTAATTACCCTGACCTCCCATCAACGTTAAATAACTCTGACTTACCAGAAGTACTCTGAGCTACAAAGTATGAATGAATGATGAATGCAAGTCACCATCAGGACAACCTTATGTCAATAAAAAAATTCAATGAGGTGTTATGTCATCTTGATATCAAAATGAACAAAAACAGTCTTTGACAGCTGGCTCCTGTTAGGGGGGGGAAACTTTTTATTTAAAGTTTTTTACGTGTCCAATATTTTTTATAGGCTTATGTAGGTTTTATGTAGCCCTATCTACTGGTAAAACTTTGGTGTTATCAAAGTTTTTTTTTTCTCTTATTTAAGAGAAAATGTAATATTTCCAGTAACTCATGAGAGCATTTTTTTAAGAGTACAAAATTATTATAAAAAAAATAAATAAATAAAAAAGCCTGAGAATATTATACAAGTCTTGGTATCAGAAAGATTGTCTTTCTGTAGACTATAGATAAATAATTAGCTCAAACTGCAAGATAGTGGAATAAACGTAAAGTGTGCAAAGCCTACCCCAGTGCGGCATAGCTCCGGCTTAAATTGAGATGTTTTCCAGGGTGAGTGTGTGCGCGAGTGTGTGTAAGTGTTTGACCTGATCACCTCGTGGTTCTCAGAAGCACGGATCTCTCAAGCTCAGTAGCAGAACCTTTACCCTGGTGTGCTCCGTCTCTTTTCCCAGTCTCAGCCAAGACACACAGATGTACAGTATTCTGCCCATCTCAACACGCTGCCTGTCGGCCATTTTACTCAGCACATACCAACAGTAGAATTGTTTATCAGTTCACTAAAGGAATAAAAGCTCAGAATAGATTGTAGAAGACGCGAGGATGTTTTACTCGGGACTGTGTCGCTGCTTGCTAGGCGGGGTTTTGTGTAAGAGACTTGACGCCTCATGACAGACAGGTTTATCTTAAAAGACATCTTTTTTCTATCAGTGTCTTCTCCTCAAACATCACTTTTCTATCAGTGTTCTGGCGTGAACGTTCATCTCATGAATATTTCTATGCACATTTCATACTTAGCATTATAACAGGACTTAGTTCTTAAAAGGGAATCTTGTTACGTTACTAGGAGGATCTGAAAATCTTTTGTTCATACCAAAGTCTTTAAAGGTTGAGTTTTTTTTTTTTTTCCTTTGTAAATTGCTGTGTGATGAGTGGTGGTAATATAAATAGGAGCGTGAATCTGCCTTCCTTTATAAGGGGAAGATGCCTTGTAACGCTGTTTAGTTTTCTAAGAGTAGATTTCTATAGAGTAGAGAGAGATACAGAGGAAAGAATATAATAATCACAGCTGTCTATGGGGATGTGTGCAACTGTTCAGCTAGCATTATGCGCTAAATAATTAGAAACCTGGGGCAGCATATCTGTCACAGGAATCTCTGTTTCATATCCTGAGTTGCTTTGTGTTTTTAATTAGAGTTAGCTGTTGGTGTAAACAGCATTAAAGCACAACTAAGGTGTCACTCTGTTTAATTTATTCTAATCAATTTTTGTTTTATAATTATTGTCTTTTTTTTCCCCTCTGGATAATGTGCAAGACCTTCTTCAGAGAGCTGCTACTGTGTTCACTGTGCATTTGTTTTCTGTCTTTTTTTTTTTTTTTCCTTGTTTCTTCGTGTCCTCCTCTTCCTTCTCTTCTGCACAGTCCTGAACTGGAAGCAGACCAACGAGGAGTCAGTCACGTGTGACATATGCAATAAAAAGGCGAGACGGCGAGAGCCCCGTGAGGCTGGACACAGTTTGCAATGCAAGCACAACGTGCACACGCCACCATTTTTATGCAGGAAAAAAATGTTTATATTAAAAAAAAAAGTTCAATCTTTGTGCTTTAAATTGCTTTTTAAAGTTGTAAAATAAAGGCATTTTTTTTTCTTAAAAACGTTCTCTCGCATGTTAAATGTGCCGTGTCTGTTTTCTCACGTAGTCGTCGTGCAGACAAGAGGAAGGAGTGAATAGTGTGGTTTGTTGTTTGTGCTGTTAGCTGTCTGAGACGTCCTGTTCTACCCTCAGCCTATTTCCTCCAAACACCTCACACTTTAAACCCTTTAACACTGAAGTCTAGAACCATCTCACCTTAACTGCCCTCATCTCACCTTAACTGCCCTCTCACCTGTCCTCTCCTCACCTTAACTGCCCTCACCTCAC